>CM059866.1:12675013-13275013 GCA_030490815.1 Acer saccharum | reverse complement strand
GGAAGCTAGAAGACTTGCATTGCATATATGCTTCTTGTTATACAAAAAATAAAAAATAAAAAAAAAAAAAATTTATGTAATGTTACTGTCGTTATAGCTAATTGAGAGCAGAGGATGTCCAAAATGCAACAAAATGTATTTTCTATAATGTTTCTTTAGTGAGAGTGTTGAAATTGAATGGAGTTTTGAACATTGCTTTTTCATAAGATTACAGTACAATTTTTTCTCTTGTGAAAATTTTCTTCTGGGAGGTTTTATCCTACCAAAAGGTTAGTCATTACATAGGATTTTATGATCATCAAAAGTTTTTAACTCTCTTTAGTTACCTTGCCTTTGTAATACTCATCTTCACAGTACATATAAGTCTCAAGTTTCTTGATCTATTCATGTAACAGGTAAAATTTCTGTTTGGTGGTCATGGGGATATTGGATTTCGCCTCCATCATATGGTTTCAATGCCCTCACAAACAATGAGATCCTTTCTCCAACGTGGATGTGAATGAAGTGGTATGTAATTTTGTCCAAATTTCACTATACAACATAAGAGACTATAACTTCTTTTTCACACCAATGAAGTCACTAAGCGATTGAAATGGCTTTTCATGCCTCAGGCAATGTTACCAGCTTAGGTGTGGCTGTCCTCGATGTCCTATTCAATTGAAAATTTTGATGTCGACCCCAAGAAATTTTTGTACTGGATTGGGGTTGCAGCCCTCCTTGTGGGATTCACTATTCACCTTTTCACTTATGTACCTAAATCGTAAGTCAAAGACGCTTTAATTAATTTCTAATCCAACCACTTAAAATTGATAGTTAACTTGTTTTCTTTGTATAGCTCTTGGAAAGCCACAAGCAATGATCTCAGAAGAGGAAGCAAATGAGCAATCCAACCAGGGAGGAACAAAGAGGAAGGCAGATAGCAAAACAATTTCAACAGGTGCAAATAATACAAGTAAGAACTACAGTATGGCCAAGAGAGTATGAACATTAGGAAATTGAATTGCAGTTCCATTCTTGTTTACACAAATTTTTGAATATTTCAGGAGAAATGGAGAGTAGTCAGTCCAATGCTACAGGGGTGACAGAGGACAGACTACAGTTGCTTGGGATAGTGACCGGAGCATTTAGGCCTGGAGTCCTAACTGCTGTAATGGGAGTAACTGGATGGATGTTCTAACTACACTGATGGATGTCCTAACTGGTGGTTACATTGAAGGCGATTTCAGAATTTCTGGGTTCCCCAAGAAGCAAGAAACATTTGTGAGAATTCACTCTGCCCAAGTCACTGTAAAAGAATCCTTGATGGAGCTAGTTGAGCTCAATATTCTCAAAAACAGAAGTGAGCTACATTGAAAAGACGGTAAACCTCATGCTTTTCATTTGGTTTATTGACTGAATTTGGTGTTAGGATTTAGTTTCAAACAAAAGTGACTTGTTGGATATGCTTTGCAGGTTTTTGTGATGAAGAGATGGAGCTAGTTTTTTTTTGAACAGCTGATGGAGCTAGTTGAGCTCAATAATATCTAAGACGCTGTAGTTGGGCTTCCAGGAATCTCTGGTTTGTCAACAGAACAAAGGAAGAGATTGACAATAGCTGTGGGGATTGTTGCCAATTCTTCAATCATTTTCATGGATGAACCAATTTCAGGGCATGATGCAAGGACTGTAAGCAACATAGTGGATACTGGAAGAACAGTTGTCTGCACATTTCATCAGCCTAGCATCTAGGTCTTTGAAGCCTTCAATGAGCTGCTGTAGATGAAAAGAGGTGGACAAGTGATCTACTCAGGATATTTGGGCAAGAATTCCCATAAAGTTGTTGAATACTTTGAGGTATGAGTTCTTATTATTTGAACCGATTGAATAACATTGCAGGTTATTCCAGGAGTTCCCAAAATTAGAGAAAAACAAAATCCAGCTGCATGGATGCTCAAAATGCATCACAGACTGTGAAACAGAGCTTTTAGGTTGGGGAGGATATTGTTAGAGGCTGCATTGATTTGAGCTACATAATGAAGTTTATTGCAATAAATATTCCAGGCATTTGTGGGAGTGCTGTAATTGAAAGGCATGCAATTCTAGCAACACATTTTAATTTATACAAGTATAACATAATAAGTCTAATAGTTACTTACTCCGTCTATGTTCATGATCTGATGGTTGGTATTATCGATCTGAAGAAGGTGAGAGTGGGATTTTATGTTCATATGTTATATACTAAAGATCTGATGGTTTAGGCATCTCTCTAGGAAATGGAAGTGATGTGTTCATGTATGTTATATACTAAATCAATTAATGTTTATTTTCAAATTAAAATTAAAAGCATGTCTATAGTTTAGTCTTTATATTGTTGTGCCTATCAAGCAAACCTATATTTTAAATTTCAGGTTCTAAGATGTTGGTGGGAGCATGCCGCTTTTGTTGTTAACATCAAAGTACCCGAATGTGTGGCTGCTGAAATCCTATTGATATAACTCAGGTCTTCTCTATTTTGACCGTATATAGATATTCAGCTTCAGTAAAATTGCATGATTAACCTTCAGTTGTTGTTCTTGTGATCAGCTTACAGATATTTAGTTATTGAGGCAAATGACACGCATGATTGAGAATGTTCAAGCCAACTGGTATGGCTCCAAGCAGTCTGTGTCATATTTTGGGACATATAATGAATGATGGAGTTGTTTTTAGCGCTGCATTTTTAGATCATGATACAAATGTGAGTCTTCAATATCTTTATGCAACATGCTTTTTCTCTTATTGAAATTATACTCATGTACGTATTGTTAGCTTTGGAAACACTTTGTATGGTGCGAACTATTAAAAGTTCCCTTGAAAAACGAGAATGAACATCGGGGGATCGAGGTTCAGCACTGGCTTGTTGATAATCTTAAGGTTTGCGATTCTCAACTTATTTCATAATTTCAAAACTTAAATCAAACAAATTTATGCTAAAGAATTCTCATTTTCTCTCTACTTTTGTATCCCAAGTCTATACCGTGAAATGTTATTGGAGACAAACAACTCACATATGAACAAGCTTCTCAACTCACCAAATCTCTTGAACAATCAAGTTGATGATACAATTATAGGCCACAATGCAGACTCACTGTCCTTCCAAAAGGTTGGTCACTAAATAGGATTTTATGATCCTTCCTATAATTTTAGCAGAATAATATCTTCATCAAAAGTTTTTTTTTTTATCTCTTAGTTACCTTGCATTTTAAATAATCATCCTATAATTTTAGTAGAATTAACAAATACTGATTTTCATGTGACATGTCAAATTCATGTTTGGTGGTCATGGGGACATTGGATTTCACCTCTATCATATGGTTTCAAGGCTCTTAAAAATAATGGATTGGAGTTGCAACCCTCCTGTGGTTCTCTGTTCTCTTCAATGTTATGTTCATCTTCTCACTCTTGTACCTAAACTGTAAGTTCAAGACACCTACTTTGATTTATTCTCCTCTAACCATATGAAGTTTTTTTTTTTTTTTTAGATTCCTAGTTCCTTTTTTTGGTAAAACTCAATAATCTTTCCTTAATATAATTGTTTCATATATATAGCTCTTGGAAAGCCAAAAACAATCATATCTTAAGAGGAAAAATGAAAGCTCTAAGATTGTAAATTACTTTGAGGACATGCACTCGGTAAGAATCTATATATCTACACACCCATTGTAAGCATCACAAACTACACTAAATGCATAGCTAATGTTAGGATACTTTACAGGTGGAAATGAAAGTTCTAAGAGTGACAGATGACAGACTACAATTGCTTCACGAAGTGACTGCAACATTTATGCTTGGTGTCGTAACTGCACTAATGGGAGTTAGTGGAGCTGGAAAGACAACATTGATGGATTTCTGGCAGGAAGAAAAACTGGAAGTTATATCGAAGGTGATATCAGAATTTAAGACTTCCTCTTGCTACAATGAAAGATGGTAAACCTCTTGCTTCTCAGTTGATTGAATTTGTTTTTAGGATTTGGTTTCAAACAGAATTGACTTGTTTGAGCTTCAGTGAAATTGCACGATTAACCTTGTATTGTTGTTCTTGTGATCAGGTTATGGATACTTAGATATTGAGGCAAATGTCACGATTGAGATTGTTCAATCCAACTGGTTCGGCTCCAAGTAGGTTGTGTCCTCTATCTTTTGGGACATATAACAAATGATGGAGTTGTTTTTGGTGCGGCTTTTTCAGAACATAACAAATGTGAGTCTTCCAGATCTTTATGCAATAGAGAATTACCAGCACAATACTTTTTATCTTGTGAAATTACAGATTCATAATGGAAACTAACATGTACGTATTGTTCGCTTTGGAAGCATCCGGTATGGTGCCGACTGTTAAAAGTTCCTCAAAAGGAGCAGCTACCCCAAGTTCAATTTGTTGCAGTAACATCGATCAACCTTACACAACAAGAATAAATACCGGGAAATCGAGGTTCACCACAGTCATGTTGATAATCTTACGGTTTGTGATTCTCAACTTATTTCATAATTTCAAAGCCTAAATCAAACCAATCGGTTAGCATTTGCTAAAGAATTCTCATTTTTTGCTACACCTCTGTAGCCCAAGTTTTATAGTGAGAAATGTTGTTGGAGGAGATAAACAACTTAGAGATGAACAAGCTTCTCAACTCACAAAATCCCTTGAACAATCAAGTTTATGATACAAATCAAGTCCACAGTGGAGGCACACTTTCTTTGATCATCTTGTTTCTGCTGGGAGCTTTTGTCCTTCCAAAAGGTTTGTCATTAAATAGGATTTTATGCTCCTTGCTATAACTTCAGCAGAATTATACCATCATCAGAAGTTTTTAAAAATTATGTTTACAAGAAAATGATTTCAATATAAGAATCAGTTCTTGATTTACTGATGCTTTGAAGGAACTAACAAATGCTGATGTACTCATGTAAAAGGTCAAATTCCAGTTTGGTTGTCATGGGGCCATCAGATTTCACTTCTATTATATGGTTTCAATGCTCTGAAAAGGAATGGATTGGGGTTGCAGCCCTCCTGGGGTTCACCGTTCTCTTCAATGTTCTGTTGTACATAAATCGTAAGTTCAAGACACCGGCCTTCTTTGATTTATTCTCATCCAACCATATGAAGTTTTTTTTATAGATGTCATCTTTCTTCAATAAAACTTAGTAATCTTTCCTTAATATACTTTGTTTCGTATATATAGCTCTTGGAAAGCCATGAACAATCATGCCAGAAGATGAAGCAAAAGAGCAATCCAACCAGCGTGGAACAATGAGGAAAGCAGAAAGCAAAAAAAATGAACAGGTGCAAATAAGACAAGTAACAACTTAATCCGTATGGCCAAGTTTACTTTTGATCAAATTAATGGGAAAAAAAAAACATTTGAATGTTAAGCTCCTAATACTTATTTACCTGTACTACAAATCTTTCAGGAGAAATGGAAATAATGAAAGTTGTCAATCTAATGCTGTTGGTGGAACCTGCAATAACGTAGAAGATGAGATAGCTGTGAAGTGAGTTCAGTGGAGCTGGAAAGACAATCGTTGATGGTTGCTCTGACAAGAAGAAAAACCAGAGGTTATATTGAAGGCGATATCAGAATTTATGGGTTCCCCAAGAAGCAATTTTAAACATTTGCAAGAATTTTAGGTTATTGTGACTTGTGAGCAACTGACATTCACTCTCCTCAAGTCTTGCCCAAGTATGTAGTGAGAAATTACTGTTATCAGAGATAAACAAACATAACGAAATAAGTCAATTAAAATATAAGGCACTTATAGAGTACACCTCTGAATATCCCTTAGGTCTCTTAGGTCTCCTCTGAATATCATCGACGGATCTCTCTTTTAATCCCTAGATATTCCATGGATCCCTCTTTAAATATTCCCAGGAGGTCTCCCCGGATCTTCCCGCTCTCTGATGTTACGGTGTTTCTTTTTGCTCAGATACAAACCATATCAATAGATTGGTATTTTTTTTTAGTGAATATCTTTCTTGATAGTTTTTATTTACCTAAATATTAATGAATAAGCATTCTTTAAAATTTTGAAATAATTGAAATCGACAATCCTATCCTACTCTAAACAATCCTACTAAGTAGGCTTGCAGGGTTTTCTAATTTTTACATAAAAATTGGAAGCAAAATAAATATTTGACAAATCACTTTGGTTTATACTAAATTTGGATAGTCAAATAGGGTATTGCATGAAAGACAGTTGTCTTAACAAACAAAGACAAGTGTTAGAATGAACCAAATCACTAATTATTATTGTTGAATGTTGACAAACAAAACTTTATTGAAAGAATTAATTAATCTCCCAATTAAAATTCACCAAAATTCCCACCCACAGTGAGTCGGTGACTGTATTTATTGAGTTCATTTTTGCTTACCCACATTAACTAGAGGTAACCATTACCCCCACTCTAAGTGTTGACACGTGTCTTAAACTTTAGTTAACTTTGGGTTAACTTTAAACTTTGGGTTAAATTTGGGAGTAATGGTTACCTCTAGTTAATGAAGGTGAAAAAAAATGCACTCACCAAAATTCCCACCCACAGTGAGTCAGTGACCCTTTTTATTAGGGATGAGGATTCTCAACTAAATTGATTTTTTAGTCTCTTTTCAATAAAAATGGAAATTGATTTTTTATCTGATATCAATATTCAATAGATCTAGCAACATGTGTTGTGATTTATTTCTTTTATTTTTCATTTTTATTATTTTTAAATATAGAGTATTATCTTTAAACATTTTAGGTCAGCACAGTAAAAAATCTGAATCCTTTTATTTTTTATTTTTTAAAAGACTTAAAGCACTTTTTATTGAAAAAAAAAAAAAAAAACAATATTACATTGTCAATCATCTCCTCTCTCTTCTTTTTGTGAGAGAACATATAATGTTTTCATGAAATATATAATCCCATTAATAGTAAAATTGCATGATATAACTCATTTATATATATGGGAAAATAATTAATTGTACAATTGTATTTGAATCTGTTTCTATTTGAATCAAAACATGATCCATATATGTGACAAGTATGTGATTAAAATGATTTCAATTAGTTTTATTAATATTTTAATTTATTAATCTTAAAAAAGAACTTGTGAAATGAAGAGATTGTTGAAAATGACAAGTATGTGATGCGAGTCAAATCGATGTATTTCTGAAATTTTAATTTGTTGAAAAATAAATAAACATCGCCACCTATATGTAAGCTTGAGAAGAGATTGTGATGAGAAAGGGAAGAAGAAAATGATGGAAATCTGCACTCTAAATCAATTTATAGAGGAAGTCTGGAAACTTTTGTCTTCTTCGTTTTACAAAAAACATATTAAAAAAAATAAAAATAAAAACAATTAAAAACCGTATGGAAAGAAGAAGAATATATGTTATTAGGATTGGTTTAGTTTATCAAAACGATGTAGTTTTAGTTTTATTTATAGTGATAAATTAAAAACACAAATCCTGACCATACATTTTCACTAAAAATGAATGAATAGTCCAAATTTTACTTCTTTTTTAAATCTATAATGTTAGAGGATCCAAAAAAGTGATCCAAATTTTGGACCCAAACCTACATGACAACATCACATAAGATCTTTAGGAAGAGTGATGTGGGCCCATATTGTGTGTGATGTTGCCACATCGGTTTGGATCCAAAATTTGGATCACTTTTTTAGATCCCCTAGCATTATTGTATTTAAATTTCCAAACCAATTTAAACGATGACGTGCCGTTTTGCTTCCAATACACTGTTTCTCTCTCTCCGGAAATGTCCAAGTCTAAACTCCGACTTTTTCCTTTTTTTTTTTTCCTACCTCAAATTTCATTATTTATTTTTAAAAAAATCCTTTATTTTACTTTTTTTCCTCAACCAAAATAGCTGTCTTTTGACTCCAAAAACCATCACAGCCTTTTCGTCTTCTCCTCTACTTGCTTCTACACTCTACAGTTCTACTGCAAATTCTAGCGACCGGATTTTTTTTTTGTTTTTTTTTTTTCAATATAGGAAACCAACCACTGGGAAAGTGGGAATCACATGTGTTATAACCATGTTCATTGATTTCCCCTTAGATTCTCAAGAAGATGAATGACAATTTGGTCACTCTTCAAATTTGAGATGGCTTGTTAGAAACCATGAAAATCCACCGGAAGGAAATCAACTCTCATGGACACCAACCACTTCATGTGAGAACTGCAAATCTGTTTTACTCTCACGGTTTTGTTGCTTTTTATTTACAATTACACTATGCTCTGTTACCATGTGGGAATTGGAAATCTGTTGAAATCAGAACTCTGCGTTATCTTCATCAAGCACAACTTCAAGGTGGAGAGATGTTGAAGATATCTGAGGTGGCCTCCATTTCCGTGAGCGAGTCCAACGCCAAGGTGGAGTTGTCGGAGTCAGCGAGGGTTGGTGTCAAGTCCAGCAGTGACTGCCTGACTGGGTCAGGCCGTCAGGGACAGCATGAACAATGGAACCGACCACTGGTTTTAATGTCAGTTTTTGGCCGAGTTGACTCAAACGAATGTGATGAGTTATGATCAAACAGAGAAAAGAGAAAAAAATGATTTTTTATTTTTTTTTTAAGAAGGAACAGTGCAACAAGTATGATCCAAATGTTATTGGCCGAGTTGACTCAAAATCTCAATTGAAATTTCATATTACTTTTGCATGAATCAGTGAATCACCATGATTGTCCTTCTATAGAATAAATTAATAATTCAAAATAAAATAAAAAATAAAAATACAAAATAGGTCTAGTTCACGAGGAAAACACAGGGGAGGTAGAAAGGCAGAATTGTTCGCAATTTTGAAAGGAAGTTGTCTTGAAACGGTGCCGTTTAGGGTAATTAGAAGGAGAAGAAAAATAATGAAATCAGGACGGTTCGTATTATTGAGTGCCACATGTCTCCAAATCTTTAAAAGCTTAGACAAATCTTAGCTAAGAAGAGGACTGTACAATATGGTGACGTTAAGGACATCTGTAATTTTTGTTGCATTGGTCTCATTTTCCATGCTAATGTTTGCAGTCAGCATCAATATATTGAATTTCCAACATAGGCAGAACGTGTGAGGAAATTTTGTAGGGTAGAAGTGTAGGAACCGTAAATTAATTTCCTATAAATTAATAGCCTTTCTATATTAATAAAATATTTCGATCCTGATTTGAGTCATTGTAAAAAATTAATAAGTTCCTTTATCGTAATAATTAATATATATATATATTTTGAAATCTAATGTAAAATTTCGGTTTCAACTGTCATATAAATTAATAATTTTATAAAAGTATAAAATATATTGCCATTATTCAAGAACTAAAAAAATACTTTAAGATGCTAGTTTGGACAAGACCACCATATTTGATATTTTTGACTTTATCCTTTATCTTTTGAATTGTCCTCAAAAAATCATTGTTATCACCTCCTTGTTGTAGCCAAAAGGTTTCAACTAAATTTAGCATTTCAATCGAAAATTTTCTTAACAAATTTTTCTTAAACAAGGAATCCTGAAAGAAAGAAAAAAAAAAAAAGGAATTTTCCCTAAAGAAGAGAACCGACTAAACAATAAATCCTGAAGATGAATCTTCCCTAAACAAGAAAATTGACTTCCACATGTTTTCTAAGACAAATAAAACATGGGTCTAGACTCTAGATCCACCCTGTAATCTTATCAATTTCCTTTCCCATTTAATTTTATGTTCACATCACTCACAAATTACTAAGGTCTCAAAATATTTCTCCTCTTTTTGTCATTCAATTTCCAACCCACTATACGGAGAATGTAACAAGTGTTGTAGTATATATGTTCATTTTAATTTCTAACAAGTAAAATGTTATATTTTTGGATAAGATCCTTTTCTTGGTCTTTGTTTTTCCTTGATATTTTTCATGTATAATTAAAACACCAAGTTGCATGAAATAGAAAAAAGTGATCAAACACTATGTTATCATGTGATATCACATAATTTTTATTTTTATTTTTGATATAACATGACATCAACTTTATTTAATATAACTTTGAAAACTTTAACTAACTATTATATTCCATTAATTCCAACTTTATTTTGTACAATATTAACTCTCAACCATTAGATCTCCTACTTTAAGGATCAAACGCTCAATCACAAAAACAGTCATGGGACCACACCATGCATGACTCTGTTCTCCTTTCGACACTATATATAAGACCATCTCCAATACATATGCTAATACCAATGCTAAATTTGGCACAAAATATAATGAAATGTTATATTTGATACATTATTTTAGCATTGTATTCAAATGTAAAATTCTATTTGATATGCTATTTTTTATTTTTTAATTATATTTGATATGCTATTTTATATTTTTTATTTAGATTATTTGCAGAAAAGTTTGGCAAAAAGTTTTGTGAAATCAATCTGTACCAGTGATGGGTGATCAAGTAGATCTAATTGACGTCAACCACCATAAACTTGCAGGGAAATAATTTGATTTGATTTGGTCTGTGACTCAGTGATGTGGTCCATAAAAACAACGGAAGTTATCATTCTCCCCCCTATAGTTTGCCATATTCTCTAACTTCTACCCTCTAGTTTTAAAATTCTTCAATTTTCTCCCTCCTATGCCTATTTTTATATGGTGAAATTGATTGTATTTATACATGGGAGAGGGGAAATTGAGGAATTTTGAAACTAAAGGGGGGAGACTGGAGAATATAGCAAAGTACAGGGGAGAGAATAATAATTTCCCTAAAAACAATATATATATATTAAACTTCCCTTACTTATTGGAAGTGGAATATTCATTTTTCCACACGTATATTGCGAAGACACTTTCAACTATTTTGCCTCCATATCTTAATTTCTATTCTATTTATCATTTTCATTAATTTTCCACTGTCCGTTTGTTATGAAAAAAATTAAAGTTATTGGTGCCCGTAAACACTGCTCAAAAATTAAAATAAATCTATATTTATAAAATTTAATAACATAAGATATGGGAGAGAAAATCTTCGGTGCACTCGGTCACTGATATATTTACGTGTACCACTTTCTAAATATATTACAAATCATATGATATTAAATTTAAAATTCAACTGTATTATGTATATATTACAAGTAGTAGCTAGATGGAGCTCTAATATATTAAATTTAACATTCAAATGTTAGTGCTTGACTCGTTCACATTTTTCTGATTCCCTTTTACTTTTCAATTTAAACTTAAAATCTTTTTCCACATACTCTCTTTTCCAAATCAATTATTGTAATCTTTTTTCTTTCTTGCTTATTTTTCCAGTCCTTTGTTTTCACGTGATACTTTCTCCACCACAAATCATCTATTATTATGAATCATTTGTTAATTAAGGAATACTTAGACAACTAAGGGATTCAAAACACTAATCACTCCCATAAGTCCATGGATAGAGCAATTGTGCCTCTAGTCCCAACCATTAAGCACATGAACATAGTCAAAACCTATTCTAGCAAAGGTCATGCAATAAGTTTCATCCATTCTTAAGAGCTAAATGGTCAAAGCCATACCCGGATTGGCCCTCCAAAGGCACAATCAAGACCCACATACACTCAAACCCATCAAACAAGACATTTCGACCTTTCAAAGACATATACACACAAATGGGATAATTGATCATTCACATTGGGTTTACTTGAGAATACGAGTCAAAACCTAACAACGTATAATATATTAGTTTATTAGGTTGTGACATTTATTAATAGTGGAAATATGGGGAAATAACACTTTTTTTTGTTGACTTTTAAGAGTAATATTGGTTCAATAACTTAAGTTTAAATGACACTAATAAACACAAATACCTCAATCTCCTTCTTTTGTTATATTTTTGCCATCAATAGAGGTCGACAAAGAAGGTGAATAAAAAAAAATTAGAAAATTACAAATGTACCTAATAATTTTCGAAAACTATAAAATAAGTCTCGAAAATTACAAAATAAGTCTCAGAAATACAGAAGTTTCGGAGACATCAAAATATGTAAATCTAGTGGTCCACATTATTCGTTTTGATATATTTATTGTCAGGACAAACTGATAATAGAAAATCTAGTTATGTTATGTAGTTATGTGACATGTTTTATTTGGATTATGAATATGTTTTGATTTTGAATGAATTATCAAATATGTTTTTAAATATTTTTTTTTAAATATAAATATATATTATTTTAATTGACGTATCCTGCCGTATCCGTATCCTAGTTTTTGAAGATTTGCCGTATCCTCGTATCGTGCCGTATCCGTATCCCGTATCCATATCTGTATCCGTGCTACCTAGCTAAATATATTACAAATCATGTGATATTAAATTTAACATTCAAATGTTAGTGTTCGACTCGATCACATTTTTCTGATTCCCTTTACTTTTCAACTTAAACTTAAAAGCTTTTTCCACATACACAATTATTAGAGAACACTCTCTTTTCCATCTCAATTATTGTACCCTAAAATGGGTCCAGATCTTTTTTTTTTCCTTCCTTGCTGATTTTTCCTTTCACATTTTAGGGTACAATAATTGATTTTTTTCTTAAGTTGATTTTTCCTTAATTTTCCAGTCCTCTGTTTTCACGTGTTACTTTCTCCACCACAAAACTGGCTCTTCAACTTGCCAACAAATTTACTTTACTTTTGTATATTCAATAATGTTAGAGGACCCAAAAAAGTGGAGAGCATTTTTGCTCACCCACACTAACTAGGGTACTTTTGTATATTCAATAATGTTAGAGGACCTAAAAAAGTGGAGAGCATTTTTGCTCACCCACACTAACTAGGGTGAACCATTACCCCCACCCCAAGTGTTGATACGTGTTCCAAACTTTGGGTTAAGTTTAGGACACGTGTCAACACTTGAGATGTGAGGTAATGGTTACCTCTAGTTAGTGTGGGTGAGCAAAGTTGCACTACAAAAAGTGATCCAAATTTTGGACCCAAACCTATGTGGCAACATCACATAGGATCTTTGGGAAGAGTGACGTGGGCCCATGTTGTATGTGATGTTGCCATATAGGTTTGGGTCACTTTTTTGGGTCCTCTAACATTATTGTTGTATAATTTTCACTCTCAAGTCAAGTCTCAACCATTGGATTAATACACATTAAAACTTATTAGTATACTCATATTTTATTAAAAAATTTAATTATAGAAATATCTCAAAAGAAATTTACTAACAAGGACAAATTACTTTAATTAAAAATAAACCAAATACCATATACACTCATTAATTACATCTATATCTTCAACTATATTTTTCATTAAAAAAGCTTACCTTTTAAAAAATAAAAAACTTATAATAAACCCTAATTAAACTCTAATTTTATTCAAAGTATCAAACTTTCTCATCATCACATAATTATCATATTGTTTTTGTCTTTCTTTTATGCATAGTTATGAACTCTATTAATAAACAATATATATATATATATATTAATAATAGCCGTAGATATCAACAAATTTTTTATTTTATTTTTAAGATAGCCATGTAAATACAGATTGAAAATCTCTTGACCTCATATACGGTTCCACATATTACCTTTTATAAGGTTTCTATATTCGAGATATTTCCAAAAGTAAATTGGATTATCATTAAAAGAGGATTTAATTCCAAAAATAATATATATATTTTTTATAAATTGGGTACGATAATAATTAAGAGTGTTTATAAATAATATGTATTAAAATAAATATATTTATTTCAGTGAGGGTACTATTTGCATTATGATGGGTGCTTATAGTAATATTTATTTTTAAAATTTTAGACATGAATATACTTATAAAAATGAATGTACTAACAAATTTTATGAATATTAATATCCGTACCTTTTTATCTATTGACGTGAGTTCATTCTCTTACCACAGACACAAATAAAATTAATTAAAATATGTTTCATTGATTGAATTAATAATTTGGAAAGACAGTTGTAAGTAAGGTTGACGCCGATTCAAATCTTCCGCAACATGTATGGAAAAAGCAAATAACGAGGTATCAAGCTCTACCAATGGGTGATCAAGTATTCTCCAATAACTGTGTCCGTGGAAAAAGCTTTTAAGTTGAAAAGAGGAGAAATATGCTGATGGAATTTTTTTTTTTATAAAAGAATTACAATTAATTCGGGTTTTTTTTTTAGGAAGATTCGAACTCACAACCTCAAGGGTATAAGTGCAAGAGGTTTACCACTTGACCAACCTCATTTTGTCGGATTTGTTGCTGGAAATTGGAAATTGATCAATGACAAAAGAGGAGAAATGTGTTGATCAGTTGTGTACTTGTGTTTGAGATGTGAAAGCAATTCTATCATGCTTTCAATTATTATATCAATAATGTTAGAGGACCCAAAAAAGTGACCCAAATTTTGGACCCAAGCCTATGTGGCAACATCACACACAACATGGGCCTACGTCACTCTTCCCAAAGATCCCATGTGATGTTACTACATAGGTTTTGGTCCAAAATTTGGGTCACTTTTTTGGGTCTTCTAGCATTATTGTTATTATATATATTGCCACTAAAGGAGGAGAGTCATGCATGCTGATGCTATGGTCCCATGACTGTTTTTGTGATTGACCGTTGGATCCTTAAAGTAGGAGATCCGAGTATCCAACGGTTGAGAGTTAATATTGTACAAAATAAAGTTGGAATTAATGAAATATAATACTTTGTTAAAGTTTGCAAGTTGAAGGTGTGGGAGCCCATTTCAATCACATTATATCAAATAAAGTTGATGTCACATTATATAAAAAATAAAAATAAAAATAAAAATTATGGGATGTCACATGATATAGCCATATATCAATCAAGTAAGAGAGTTATGCCACATAGCATGGTGATTATTACGTCGTAGATTTATTTATTTTCTTAGTTTTTTTTTTTTTATTGCTGATATTTCCTTTCACATTTAATTTTCCAGTCCTCTGTTTTCACGTGTTACTTTCTCCACCACAAAACTGGCTCTTCAATTTGCCAACTAATTTACTTTATTTTTGTATAATTTTCACTCTCAACTCAAGTCTCAACTCTCAACAATTGGATTTCCTACTTTTAAGGATCCAACGCTCAATCACGGCATAGCATGCATGACCCTTTTCTCCTTTCATATTTCCATAGCTTTAATAGTTGAAATAATGACAGCAAAGCGTGTGGGCGTCACTCGCCAGTTGTTACCACAGTACCACGCACCACCAATTTTACGCGTCTTCTCTCTCTCTGTCTTCCTTTCAAACGTTCAACTTCAACTTCAATTTCAGTGTAATTAAATTGCAACAAGCCAACAACTACACTCTTTCTTTGTAGTAATAATTACCCGGTGATCATCAATTTCATAATAATTGGTCATTAGATTGAAAATTAATTTCAAAATGATAATTTCCTAATCTATACTGTTAGGACTGTCACCAAAAGTCGGAGCCGGTGACTGTCACTACACATTCGGTACAATTACCGTAAAGACTGAAAAAAAAAAAAAAAAAAAAAAAAAAAAAAGAGAAGGACATCACATGACATATGTACGTACACCTTTCTTTGTCCATGGAAATTGATAAACAAATGGGTCAGACTTTTCTTTACCCTAAAATGGTTCAGCCCTGTATTTTTATCTTCTTGTTGCTTTTTCCACCACAAAATAATATATTCTATGAATAGTAGTCTAACTTTATCTTTGTATAATATTAACTCTCAACCTTTGGATCTCTTACTTTAAGGATCCAACATACGCTCAATCACAGACAAGTCCCGCTAAGACAGTCATGGGACCATACCATGCATGAGTGCGCTCTGTTCTCCTATCGGCACTATAAAAAATGAAAGCAGGGCAGCATTAGTTTCACATCTCAAACACCAAATATTTCTCTCCTTTTGTCATTTACCAATTTTCATCTCAAAACTATGGCAGCTGAGGCAATTGTTTCTACTGTTCTGGAGCAATTGATTTTGATCACTGGTAGAGAAGTAGTGCAAGAGGTAAGGCTAGTTACGGGTGTCAGAAAAGAAATAGAAAAGCTCACCGGCAACTTTGAAGCCATTCAAGCTGTCCTGGTTGATGCAGAGCAGAGACAAGTGAAGGAGGCAGCTGTGGGAGTTTGGCTAGACAGGCTCAAAGATGCATCGTACGACATGGATGACGTCTTGGACGAATGGAACACTGCAATTCTGAAATTACAAATTGAGGGGGTTGAAAATGCTCAAATTCCTAAAAAAAATGTACGTTTCTTTTCCTCCCCTTGCTTTTGTTTTAGACAAATTGCTTTACGACATGATATTGGTGTTAAGATAAAAGAAATAAATGAAAAACTTGCTTCTATTGCCAAGGAGAAAGATGAGTATCATCTTAATGTCATTAGAAGTATCGAAGAACCTCAAAGATCAAACACGATTGCTTTTATTGAAGTGTCTGGGATACGTGGTCGAGACGAGGAGAAAAACAATCTAGTAAACATGTTGTTGAGTGAGAGTAAGCAAGAAAGAGCAAGTCTCCCTGTCATCTCACTTGTAGGGTTGGGAGGAATCGGGAAAACTACTCTTGCACAACTTGCTTACGATGATACAGAGATTAGGAGTAAATTCGATCACAGAGTATGGGTATGTGTCTCAGACCCATTTGATGAGGTTAGGATTGCTAGAGCCATCATTGAAGGTCTTACGGGTCAAGCCTCTAATTTAGTTGAATTTCAATCTCTTGTGGAATGTATACGTCAAACTATTGTGAATAAGAAATTTCTTCTTATCTTAGACGACGTGTGGAGAGAAAATAGAGATAAATGGGAATCATTATACAACTCTCTTAACGATGGTCTTCATGGTGAAAGTATAATTTTAGTTACCACACGTAATAAGAGAGCTGCACAAATGATGAAATCAATTGTAATCAGTATTGGAGTATTGTCGGCAGAAGAAAGTTGGGAATTGTTTAAACAATTTGCATTTTATGAATGGTCTCAGGAAGATTGTGAAAATTTTGAAAATATTGGTAGAGAAATTGTTGGCAAGTGTAAGGGTTTGCCTCTTGCCATAAAGACTATTGGGAGTTCGTTATGCTTAGAAAAATCTAGAGATCAGTGGCAAATAATATTAGATAGTGAAATGTGGCAGTTGAAGTTAGGAAATGATCTTTTTCCCATACTATTGTTGAGTTATAATCGCCTACTTTCTATGGAAAAAAGATGTTTCTCATATTGTTCTATCTTTCCAAAAGATTATGTGATGGAAAAAGATGAATTGGTTAAATTATGGATGGCCCAAGGTTATCTTGGTTTAAAACATGATGTAGAGATGGAGATAATTGGTGATAAGTGTTTTAACTCTTTGGCTATGCATTCTTTCTTCCAAGAGTTTAAGAAAGATGAATATGGTAATATTTATAAGTGCAAGATGCATGACATAGTGCATGACTTTGCCCAATTTCTTGTTAAGAATGAATGCTTTTCAAAGGAAATTTACGGCGGTGAAGAAGCAAGCCTAGATGTTTCTTGTGAGAAAGCTCGGCATTCAATGTTGATAATGAAGTCGTCAGATAATGTCAACATATCTAGTGTCCAAAAGCTACGTAGCCTCTTAATTGAGGATGAACATGGATCTAGATCAATGAGTTGTTTCTCAACCGACTTATTTGAGCACATGACTTGTTTAAGGTCATTGAAGTTAATTGGAAGTTGGGATAATAAGATACCAAGTGAGATAGGGAAATTGATACATTTGAGATACCTTAACGTGTCAGGTCTAGGTATCAAAAAATTACCTGAGACATTGTGTTGTTTGTATAACTTACAAACCTTGGATATTAGGAATTGTAAGTCTCTTGAAAAACTACCTAAAGGGATGGGAAAACTAATCAATTTGAGGCATTTATTAAATCGGGGGACATACAATGTCAGATACATGCCCAAAGGAATGGAGAGACTAGTTTGTCTTCGAACATTGGTTAGATTTATTGTTGGAGGTGATCCAAATGGCATGGGTCTTGGATATCTTAAAAACATGAACAAGCTTCGAGGTAAGCTGAAGTTAGAAAGGCTGGGAGAAGTTGTAGACGAAGCTGAAGCTGAAGCTAAGAATGCACAACTCATGAATAAGAAGAATCTGGTTGATTTGACATTGGATTTCGATCGCGCGAGTGATATAGAGTGCAATAAAGATTCGGCAGTTCTTGAAGCCTTACAACCACCTCCCAATTTAGAGAGCTTATCTATAGATGGCTGTAGCATGACATTGCCCCCTCATTGGATGGTTTTGTTAATTCATCTCAAGAAGTTATATCTCAACAACTGCAGAAAATGTGAGTATTTGCCTGCTTTGGGAAACTTACCACTGCTTGAATCACTCAAGATATCAGGTATGGAGAGTGTGAAAAGAGTGGGTAATGAATTTGTGGGCAATGAGACATCATCATCATCATCGTCTTCACCCTCACTTATTGCCTTCCCCAAATTGAAGACTCTGGAAATCAAGTGGATGGAGAATTGGGAAGAATGGGAATATAAGATTACAGCAGGAGATATTACAATCATGCCCTCTCTTACTTGTCTACGTATCTATGGATGCCCAAAATTGAAGTCACTGCCAGACCACTTTCTTCATGCTACAACACTCGAGTATTTGAACATCTTTTGGGGCTGCCCCATTTTAGAACAAGGTTACGAGGTGGAGAGATCAAGATCAGGGGAGAATGGTAAAGAATATCTTAAAAAGAAAATAGAGAGGTGCAATGAGGAGGAGTCCAAGGCAATCCAAAACTAAACAGCCCCAGCTGATTATCAATGCTTGCTGGTAATTAATTTCTTCTTTTCTTCTGTTTTATTAATGTATGATTCAACAAAAATTAAACTCTGTAATACTCTTCTTCTTTCATGTTTTTTCTTTAAAACGGAAGAGTTGGACAATAACTATCAAAATCACTTCTATTTATTATTACTGTTAATCAGGTAATGCTCAAATTAATAAAAATCAACTGGTGATATTTATTTACAATTCATTCTCATCTCTTGCTTGTTGAATCTTATGTTGGGTTTTAATTTGGTTACTTATTCCAACCTCTTAAAGGTTTTTACAGATTTTTATTAATTTCATATCATTTTGTTTTTTCTTTTCTTTTCTCTTTTTCGTTAATTAAATGCAACACTTAAAAAGAAAATAGAGACTTGCAATGAGGAGTCCAACGCAATCCAAAACTGCCCCTGATTATCAATGCATCCTGGTAATTATTTTATTTTATTTTTTTCCTTAGTTTATATTATTGGTAATTAAGTTATAACCTCTCTGTTTTAAAGGTTTCCAAATTCAAATGCAATCTTTATCACTTATTCATCCTATATCATATGAATCATTTTGCTTCAACAAAAATTAACTCTATTAGCAATAATTAATTTAAAATTTAGGCAACATTGTTTGTCAAATGTTTTGTTTATCGTTATTAGCAATAATTAGAGTTTCCTAAATTTTTAATTTTTATTATTGTTACACCAAATTCTATTGCAATCTTTATTAGAATTTTTTTTGTTCTAAAAACAAAATTCTATATCATATTAATCATTTTGCCTCAAGATATAATAACTCTAAAAATCAGTTGTAATATAATTAATATTGCTATACTCTTCTTCTTTCATGTTTTTACTTAAATACGAAAATATTTATATGACTTGTATATATGCTTTTTTTTTTTTTTTTTGATAGGAAGCTAGAAGACTTGCATTGCATATATGATTCTTGTTATACAAAAATAAAAAAAATAAAAAATAAAAAAATTTATGTAATGTTACTGTCGTTATAGCTAATTGAGAGCAGAGAATGTCCAAAATGCAACAAAATGTATTTTCTGTAATGTTTCTTTAGTGAGAGTGTTGAAATTGAATGGAGTTTTGAACATTGCTTTTTCATAACATTACAGTACAATTTTTTCTCTTGTGAAAATTTTCTTCTGGGAGGTTTTATCCTACCAAAAGGTTAGTCATTACATAGGATTTTATGATCATCAAAAGTTTTTAACTCTCTTTAGTTACCTTGCCTTTGTAATACTCATCTTCACAGTACATATAAGTCTCAAGTTTCTTGATCTATTCATGTAACAGGTAAAATTTCTGTTTGGTGGTCATGGGGATATTGGATTTCACCTCCATCATATGGTTTCAATGCCCTCACAAACAATGAGATCCTTTCTCCAACGTGGATGTGAATGAAGTGGTATGTAATTTTGTCCAAATTTCACTATACAACATAAGAGACTATAACTTCTTTTTCACACCAATGAAGTCACTAAGCGATTGAAATGGCTTTTCATGCCTCAGGCAATGTTACCAGCTTAGGTGTGGCTGTCCTCGATGTCCTATTCAATTGAAAATTTTGATGTCGACCCCAAGAAATTTTTGTACTGGATTGGGGTTGCAGCCCTCCTTGTGGGATTCACTATTCACCTTTTCACTTATGTACCTAAATCGTAAGTCAAAGACGCTTTAATTAATTTCTAATCCAACCACTTAAAATTGATAGTTAACTTGTTTTCTTTGTATAGCTCTTGGAAAGCCACAAGCAATGATCTCAGAAGAGGAAGCAAATGAGCAATCCAACCAGGGAGGAACAAAGAGGAAGGCAGATAGCAAAACAATTTCAACAGGTGCAAATAATACAGGTAAGAACTACAGTATGACCAAGAGAGTACGAACATTAGGAAATGGAATTGCAGTTCCATTCTTGTTTACACAAATTTTTGAATATTTCAGGAGAAATGGAGAGTAGTCAGTCCAATGCTACAGGGGTGACAGAGGACAGACTACAGTTGCTTGGGATAGTGACCGGAGCATTTAGGCCTGGAGTCCTAACTGTGGTAATGGGAGTAACTGGATGGATGTTCTAACTACACTGATGGATGGCCTAACTGGTGGTTACATTGAAGGTGATTTCAGAATTTCTGGGTTCCCCAAGAAGCAAGAAACATTTGTGAGAATTCACTCTGGCCAAGTCACTGTAAAAGAATCCTTGATGGAGCTAGTTGAGCTCAATATTCTCAAAAACAGAAGTTAGCTACATTGAAAAGACGGTAAACCTCATGCTTTTCATTTGGTTTATTGACTGAATTTGGTGTTAGGATTTAGTTTCAAACAGAAGTGACTTGTTGGATATGCTTTGCAGGTTTTTGTGATGAAGAGATGGAGCTAGTTGAGCTCAATAATATCTAAGACGCTGTAGTTGGGCTTCCAGGAATCTCTGGTTTGTCAACAGAACAAAGGAAGAGATTGACAATAGCTGTGGGGATTGTTGCCAATTCTTCAATCATTTTCATGGATGAACCAATTTCAGGGCATGATGCAAGGACTGTAAGGAACATAGTGGATACTGGAAGAACAGTTGTCTGCACATTTCATCAGCCTAGCATCTATGTCTTTGAAGCCGTCAATGAGCTGCTGTAGATGAAAAGAGGTGGACAAGTGATCTACTCAGGATCTTTGGGCAAGAATTCCCTAAAAGTTGTCGAATACTTTGAGGTATGAGTTCTTATTATTTGAACTGATTGAATAACAATGCAGGTTATTCCAGGAGTGCCCAAAATTAGAGAAAAACAAAATCCAGCTGCATGGATGCTCAAAATGCATCACGGACTGTGAAACAGAGCTTTTAGGTTGGGGAGGATATTGTTAGAGGCTGCATTGATTTGAGCTACATAATGAAGTTTATTGCAATAAATATTCCAGGCATTTGTGGGAGTGTTGTAATTGAAAGGCATGCAATTCTAGCAACACATTTTAATTTATACAAGTATAACATAATAAGTCTAATAGTTACTTACTCCGTCTATGTTCATGATCTGATGGTTGGTATTATCGATCTGAAAAAGGTGAGAGTGGGATTTTATGTTCATATGTTATATACTAAAGATCTGATGGTTTAGGCATCTCTCTAGGAAATGGAAGTGATGTGTTCATATGTATGTTATATACTAAATCAATTAATGTTTATTTTCAAATTAAAATTAAATGCATGTCTATAGTTTAGTCTTTATATTGTTGTGCCTATCGAGCAAACCTATATTTTAAATTTCAGGTTCTAAGATGTTGGTGGGAGCATGCCGCTTTTGTTGTTAACATCAAAGTACCCGAATGTGTGGCTGCTGAAATCCTATTGATATAACTCAGGTCTTCTCTATTTTGACCGTATATAGATATTCAGCTTCAGTGAAATTGCATGATTAACCTTCAGTTGTTGTTCTTGTGATCAGCTTACAGATATTTAGTTATTGGGGCAAATGACACGCATGATTGAGAATGTTCAAGCCAACTGGTATGGCTCCAAGCAGTCTGTGTCATATTTTGGGACATATAATGAATGATGGAGTTGTTTTTAGCGCTGCATTTTTAGATCATGATACAAATGTGAGTCTTCAATATCTTTATGCAACATGCTTTTTCTCTTATTGAAATTATACTTATGTACGTATTGTTAGATTTGGAAACACTTTGTATGGTGCGAACTATTAAAAGTTCGCTTGAAAAACGAGAATGAACATCGGGGGATCGAGGTTCAGCACTGGCTTGTTGATAATCTTAAGGTTTGCGATTCTCAACTTATTTCATAATTTCAAAACTTAAATCAAACAAATTTATGCTAAAGAATTCTCATTTTCTCTCTACTTTTGTATCCCAAGTCTATACCGTGAAATGTTATTGTAGACAAACAACTCACATATGAACAAGCTTCTCAACTCACCAAATCTCTTGAACAATCAAGTTGATGATACAATTATAGGCCACAATGCAGACTCACTGTCCTTCCAAAAGGTTGGTCACTAAATAGGATTTTATGATCCTTCCTATAATTTTAGCAGAATAATATCTTCATCAAAAGTTTTTTTTTTTATCTCTTAGTTACCTTGCATTTTAAATAATCATCCTATAATTTTAGTAGAATTAACAAATACTGATTTTCATGTGACATGTCAAATTCATGTTTGGTGGTCATGGGGACATTGGATTTCCCTCTATCATATGGTTTCAAGGCTCTTAAAAATAATGGATTGGAGTTGCAACCCTCCTGTGGTTCTCTGTTCTCTTCAATGTTATGTTCATCTTCTCACTCTTGTACCTAAACTGTAAGTTCAAGACACCTACTTTGATTTATTCTCCTCCAACCATATGAAGTTTTTTTTTTAGATTCCTAGTTCCTTTTTTTGGTAAAACTCAATAATCTTTCCTTAATATAATTGTTTCATATATATAGCTCTTGGAAAGCCAAAAACAATCATATCTTAAGAGGAAAAATGAAAGCTCTAAGAATGTAAATTACTTTGTGGACATGCACTCGGTAAGAATCTATATATCTACACACCCATTGTAAGCATCACAAACTACACTAAATGCATAGCTAATGTTAGGATACTTTACAGGTGGAAATGAAAGTTCTAAGAGTGACAGATGACAGACTACAATTGCTTCACGAAGTGACTGCAACATTTATGCCTGGTGTCGTAACTGCACTAATGGGAGTTAGTGGAGCTGGAAAGACAACATTGATGGATTTCTGGCAGGAAGAAAAACTGGAAGTTATATCGAAGGTGATATCAGAATTTAAGACTTCCTCTTGCTACAATGAAAGATGGTAAACCTCTTGCTTCTCAGTTGATTGAATTTGTTTTTAGGATTTGGTTTCAAACAGAATTGACTTGTTTGAGCTTCAGTGAAATTGCACGATTAACCTTGTGTTGTTGTTCTTGTGATCAGGTTACGGATACTTAGATATTGAGGCAAATGTCACGATTGAGATTGTTCAATCCAACTGGTTCGGCTCCAAGTAGGTTGTGTCCTCTATCTTTTGGGACATATAACAAATGATGGAGTTGTTTTTGGTGCGGCTTTTTCAGAACATAACAAATGTGAGTCTTCCAGATCTTTATGCAATAGAGAATTACCAGCACAATACTTTTTATCTTGTGAAATTACAGATTCATAATGGGAACTAACATGTACGTATTGTTCGCTTTGGAAGCATCCGGTATGGTGCCGACCGTTAAAAGTTCCTCAAAAGGAGCAGCTACCCCAAGTTCAATTTGTTGCAGTAACATCGATCAACCTTACACAACAAGAATAAATACCGGGAAATCGAGGTTCACCACAGTCATGTTGATAATCTTACGGTTTGTGATTCTCAACTTATTTCATAATTTCAAAGCCTAAATCAAACCAATCAGTTAGCATTTGCTAAAGAATTCTCATTTTTTGCTATACCTCTGTAGCCCAAGTTTTATAGTGAGAAATGTTGTTGGAGGAGATAAACAACTTAGAGATGAACAAGCTTCTCAAATCAAAAAATCCCTTGAACAATCAAGTTTATGATACAAATCAAGTCCACAGTGGAGGCACACTTTCTTTGATCATCTTGTTTCTGCTGGGAGCTTTTGTCCTTCCAAAAGGTTTGTCATTAAATAGGATTTTATGCTCCTTGCTATAACTTCAGCAGAATTATACCATCATCAGAAGTTTTTAAAAATTATGTTTACAAGAAAATGATTTCAATATAAGAATCAGTTCTTGATTTACTGATGCTTTGCAGGAACTAACAAATGCTGATGTACTCATGTAAAAGGTCAAATTCCAGTTTGGTTGTCATGGGGCCATCAGATTTCACTTCTATTATATGGTTTCAATGCTCTGAAAAGGAATGGATTGGGGTTGCAGCCCTCCTGGGGTTCACCGTTCTCTTCAATGTTCTGTTGTACATAAATCGTAAGTTCAAGACACCGGCCTTCTTTGATTTATTCTCATCCAACCATATGAAGTTTTTTTTATAGATGTCATCTTTCTTCAATAAAACTTAGTAATCTTTCCTTAATATACTTTGTTTCGTATATATAGCTCTTGGAAAGCCATGAACAATCATGCCAGAAGATGAAGCAAAAGAGCAATCCAACCAGCGTGGAACAATGAGGAAAGCAGAAAGCAAAAAAAAATGAACAGGTGCAAATAAGACAAGTAACAACTTAATCCGTATGGCCAAGTTTACTTTTGATCAAATTAATGGGAAAAAAAAAACATTTGAATGTTAAGCTCCTAATACTTATTTACCTGTACTACAAATCTTTCAGGAGAAATGGAAATAATGAAAGTTGTCAATCTAATGCTGTTGGTGGAACCTGCAATAACGTAGAAGATGAGATAGCTGTGAAGTGAGTTCAGTGGAGCTGGAAAGACAATCGTTGATGGTTGCTCTGACAAGAAGAAAAACCAGAAGTTATATTGAAGGCGATATCAGAATTTATGGGTTCCCCAAGAAGCAATTTTAAACATTTGCAAGAATTTTAGGTTATTGTGACTTGTGAGCAACTGACATTCACTCTCCTCAAGTCTTGCCCAAGTATGTAGTGAGAAATTACTGTTATAAGAGATAAACAAACATAACGAAATAAGCCAATCAAAATATAAGGAACTTATAGAGTACACCTCTGAATATCCCTTAGGTCTCCTCTGAATATCATCGACGGATCTCTCTTTTGATCCCTAGATATTCCATGGATCCCTCCTTAGATATTCCCAGGGGTCTCCCCGGATCTTCCCACTCTCTGATGTTATAGAGTTTCTTTTTACACTGTTACAAACCATATCAATAGATTGGTATTTTTTTTAGTGAATATCTTTCTTGATAGTTTTTATTTTTATATAATATATATGGTGGTCGAACCTAAATATTAATGAATAAGCATTCTTTCCACCAGACAAATAGTGTAAAAATTTGAAATAATTGAAATCGACAATCCTATCCTACTCTAAACAATCCTACCAAGTAGGCTTGCAGGGTTTTCTAATTTTTACATAAAAATTGGAAGCAAAATAAATGTTTGACAAATCTTTTTGGGTTATACTAAAGGGCAAATTGCACTGAACTCCTTGAGGTTTGGACAAGTTACACTTAGATGGAAAAGTTTTGTTATTATACACTTACACCCCCAACACTTAAATTTGACTTTGAAAATACCTAAAATACCCCTAGTTATATTATTTTATACTTTATTTTTTTTACCTTTTAACCAAAAACTTTATAAACTTTAATAAAATAAAATAAAATTAAATAAAAGATATGATTCATTAAATAAATAAATAGTTTAAAAAATTAAAAAAATAAATAATTAAAATAAATAAATAAATAGGTTTAAAAAATAAAATAAATAAATAGTTTAAATTAATTAATTAATTAATTTAAAATTTTAAAAACATTAATTTTTTTTTTTAAAGGATATCCATTAATAGGGACAAGAAAAACTCTAAATATCTAAACTTTTATGGTAAGGATGATGGTGAGAGAAGCTTCAAAGTTCCCAACACAGAAGGAAATGGTTGAAGAAGGCAAGAAGACTCCCAGTGTTGGGAACCTTGAAGCTTCTCTCACCATCATCTTTACTGTAAAAGTTGGATATTTAGAACTTTTTTTATCCATATTAATGGATATCCTTAAAAAAATTAATGTTTTTAATTTTTTTAATTAATTTTTTAAAAAACTTTTATTTATTTAAATTTTTAAAACTATTTATTTATTTAATTTTTATTAAAATTATTTATTTATTTATTTATTAAGTTTATAAAGTTTTTGGTTAAAAGGTAAAAAAAATAAAGTATAAAATAATATAACTAGGGGCATTTTAGGTATTTTAAAAGTTAAATTTAAGTCTTGGGGGTGTTAGTGTATAATAACAAAAAATTTCCATCTAAGTGTAATTTGTCTAAACCTCAAGGGGTTCAGTGCAATTTGCCCTATACTAAATCTGGATAGTCAAATAGGGTATTGCATGAAAGACAGTTGTCTTAACAAACAAAGACAAGTGTTAGCATGAACAAACAAAACTTTATTGAAAGAATTAATTAACCTCCCAATTAAAATTCACCAAAATTCCCACCCACAGTGAGTCGTTGACCCTTTTGATTAGGGATGAGGATTCTCAACTAAATTTATTTTTTAGTCTCTTTTCAATAAAAAAGAAAATTGATTTTTTTAACTGATATCAATATTCAATAGATCTAGCAACATGTGTTGTGATTTATTTCTTTTATTTTTCATTTTTATTATTTTTAAATATAGAGTATTATTTTTAAACATTTTAGGTCAGTACAGTAAAAAATCTGAATCCTTTTATTTTTTATTTTTTAGAAGACTTAAAGCATTTTTTATTGGAAAAAAAAAAAACAATATTACATTGTCAATCATCTCCTCTCTCTTCTTTTTGTGAGCGAACATATAATGTTTTCATGAAATAATCCCATTAATAGTAAAATTGCATGATATAACTCATTTATATATATGGGAAAATAATTAATTGTACAATTATATTTGAATCTATATCTATTTGAATCAAAACATGATCCATATATGTGACAAGTATGTGATTAAAATGATTTCAATTAGTTTTATTAATATTTTAATTTATTAATCTTTCATAACCTAAGCATCCGTTACTTTAACTGGGTATTAGTTGTTTGTGCAAATTCATCACCACTTTTTTTTTTTTTTTTTTTTTCATTTATCATTTGTGCCTTTCAAATTTGTAACAATCTACTTTGTCTAAGTTTGGTGTCCAAATCTGGTGCCCAAATGATATAACAACACTCTAATCCATTCATTTAATTCATGTAAATTTAATACAATTTAAATGAATAGAGTTTTCACATCTTTTATATATATCTTAGGTGAATTGGATGCACTGATGAGAGATCATCACTAGAGAGTCTTGATTAGAAAATCGAAAAAATCGTTGCCAATGCAAGAGCATTACTTGTGTTTAGTTTAGTTGCCATGTAAAACAGTAAAAGTCATACATTGCTGCAACTCTCTCTGCAATTATATATGTTTCTGATCACAACAATATTTTCCACATTCTCTCTCTCTCTCTATAGTATTTCTGTCTTCACTCTCTTCCAAGAAGCTTCCTCCCTCAACTACCCCACCACCACCGTTGCCGCCTCCCCCTCCGCCATCTCCACCACCCAAAATCCAATGGATAATTTTGACTCTATTTATTCCACCAACAACAGTTACAACACCACCCTTTTCAATGAAGAAACCCTAATTCACAATGAGGACACCACCACTACCACCCAACATACCATACCCTCGGAGGTTGTTGACACCACTTACACAGCCGTGGTCGCCGCCGGGAACACCTATATCTCTGAGACTATTGAAAAAGGTGATATCCCACCATTGGGTGCAACTTCTGATGACCATTATTATTGCAACTCTTACAATAACACCAGGGGCGGAGCTAGAAAAAAAAATGGGGGTGGGCAAATCTAAATTTTATTTTCTTATTTAAAAGTCCTAAAATTTTAAACTAACTACTAAATAAAAATTTTATTTGTAATAATCAAATCAAAACAATACGTGAGAAATTTTATAAAAAAAACATCAATATTATACCTACTTAGGGGGGACATAATGACCTTTACCTTTAAATACACCGGTATGCAAGAAAAACACAAAAACATGCATTACATATACAAGACTTTAATAAACATCAATCATAAAATATAAAACCGGAAATTAAATTCATTATAAGTAAATAAATAGAAAAGATTAAAGGAAAGGAAACTACATTCTTGGCTTTTGAGTTGTGACTTGAGAGATTCAAGAGAAAAAAGAAGTTAGGGTTTGGAATCTGAAATTTGGGAAAGTGAAAAAAAAAAAAAAAAAAAAAATTGGGAAAGTGATTGAAGCTGATGTTGGAGAGTGGAGGATCAAAGCTGATGTTGGAGAGTGGATCAGTGAAGGGAGGAATCTAGGAAAGGAAAGTTGAAAAAATAAAAGAAAAGAAAGAAGATTGGGCTTGGGCTGTTGGGTCTATTTTAGTTGTAGAAAGACAAGAGGTAGTTGGGCTGTTAGGTAAATTTGGGCTATAACTAATTTCCATTTTTTTTTAAATTAATTCAAACTTTGATTTTTTTTTTTTTTTCAAAAAACTAGGGTGGGTGTAGCCCCCAGCCCCTGAAGGGCTCCGCCCTTGAATAACACCAACAACAACCAATCCTCCACACCCTGTGAACAAACATTATCCCTTCCCAACACCTCTTCGACAACCACCGCCGCCGTGGTCGCCACCGGTTCTAATCCTAATAGTACTTATAATAACAACAACGAGGTCACGAGGACCAAAATGGGGTGGTGATGAAGAAGTGTGTTGGGAGGAGTAACCGAGGAGTGACATTTAGGGAGGCCTCGGAGCAAGGACTTAGAAAGACAATGGAAGACACATGCGGCATTTACCCGGAATTCATGACGCTTTCTTGTGTTGAAGTCGGCGGCTGTAGGGCTCCGTCGTGTAGGTATGCATCGGTCAAGTCACCGGTGCATTACTTTGGTGTGTTCGATGGTCATGGTGGCTCTCAGGTAACCCATTATATATTTCTCACACCAAAATTTTTACTGTTTATGTTGTTTAATTTGTCATATATCATATTCAATTTGCTAGCTATAACGTTAAAATCAATGGAAGTGTAACTTGTGTCCACCATTGAAGTGTAAATCACTAAATCATATACACACTAGTCTTTATTTAACATTTAAATTTATCAATTGAATGGTTTCTAATATGGTATCAGAGTCACCCGATCTTCCAAGAATGTGTAACTTGTGTCCACATATATATGCATACTGATCTTTTATTTAACATTTAAGTTCATCAATCAAGTGATTTTAGATATGGTATCAAAGCCACCCAATCTTAAGATGTGTGTAACTTGTGTCCACCGTTAAAGTGGTTGCTAACATAATTATCATTTTTTTTTCCCATTTTTAATTTATTACATTATTAAATTTAGTTCTTCAATTGAGTACGTAGTTTTGATATGGTATCAAAGTCGATCGATTTTAAAATTTAGACCATTTTTATTGGATGTGTAACTTGTGTCCACCGTTAAAGTGGTTGCTAACATAATTATCATTTTTTTTTTACCATTTTTAAAGTATTACATTATTACATAAATTTAAGATTTTTTTTAGAAAGAGGATGACTCGAATCCACAATCTTGTGATGTAGATATAAGGGGTTTACTACCAAACCAACCTCATCTCCTCGACATATTATCATATGTTACTATATCATCAATAGCATTTTTTTTTTCTCATTTTTTATTCCAAAAATAGGAGCATTTTATCATACCTGATCAAATCCTAGTTATTAATTGTGATTAAACGTTATTTATTATAATTCTTATAGAAGAATGTGTTTATACACACATATAAATTTTTTAAAATCTGTTTTCAAATAAAGTTTTTTATTAAAAATAAATAAAAATAAATATTCTATCTCCTTTTCACAATTTTTTTAACAATTTTTGGAGGTGGCTTTTCAACATTGTCCATGTTTTAATAACTTATGTTGAAAAGGTACCTACTATAGTGAACAGACAAAAATGCCCCCCAAGGTAGCCTTCTTCACAATTTTTTTTTCCTTTCAAAATCCTTCATCAATGAAGGTGGAACTGACGATCGAATCAACAAATACACATACACTGACCAATCGACGAACACACGTACACCAACAACGACAGTGGACCATGAACACGCATACGTCGTCGTCGACAACCATGATTAAACACAATAGCGACTTTTGATTTATCTGAAAAAACGAAGTATGTAACTTTCTCTAAAAACAAAGGGTTTTGAATTGGGGATTAGAGGTTGGAGAAGATGAATATAACAGAAACAGAGAAGCACAGAACAACAACTCATAAGTCTTGAAAAACAATCACAAAGTCTCAGAACACAAACACAAAGTCTTAGAACATAAACACAAAGTCTCGGGGTTGGAGAAGATGAACAGAACAGAAACAGAGGAGTACAGAACAACAACCCATCAGTCTCGAAAAGCAATCACAAAGTCTCGGACACACAAACACAAAGTCTTGGACACACAAACACAAAGTTTCGGAACACAAACACAAAGTCTTGGAACACAAATACAAAGTCTCGGACAAAAGTCTCGAAAAGCATTCAAAAGTCTTGGACAAAAGTCTCAAAAAGCATTCCAAAGTCTCAGAAACTAAGTTACTGTTCATCCTATTCCTTACTTGAAAATCCCAACCCTCAACCCCCAAGTGCGTCAGCGTAGCGTCGCTAAACTAATCCAATGAAGATATATTGATAATGTTATGATGTTCGACCTCCATTGGAGATCTGTTAAACATACCTCTATGAAGAAGATGAAAGAATAAAATCTCAAAAAACTTCAAAGTAAAAGAATGTGTAAAGTAAGGGTATTTTTGGAAATCACTTATTTTAGTGTCTTTTAAAATTAAGTTATTAAAGTGGTGCCCCACGTGCAACACCAACTCAAAAAAGTGCTAAAACCCTATATTTCCTCGACTTTTGAGCCATATAAACCTTAAGGGTCCGTTTGGTAGGGAAGAAAGAAAATAGGAAGGATAGAAATATTTGGAGGGATAGAAAACATGAGGGAAAGAAAAGAAAATGATTTTCCCTCGTGTTGTTTGGTAAACAGGAAGGAAAGAAAAGATCATTTTATCAATTTTACTATTTTACCCTTATATTATATTTTATATATTAAATTTTTTTTTGATAAAATTGTAATTTACCCAAATGATGGACCCTATTTCTTTTTTTCCCCTTTCTTTCCCTCACATTTCCTCCCACTTTTGGGAGGAAAGAAAATGGTGGGCCCCACACCCATTTTTCTCTCCACTTTTCCTTCCACTTTTCCTTTCTCTCCATTTTTCCCTCCATACCAAACACATACTTCTCCCTTTTCCCTCCACTTTTCCTTCCACCCCTTTCTTTCCTCTTCTTTTTCCTCCCTACCAAACATGGCCTAAACGTGGCTACTATGACCGGAGCTGTCAGCTAAAATTGTAACAGCTTAGTACTCTTATTTACACGTGTATAATAGGATGAGACTATGTACGCGAATATCTTCTTTAACTCTCATCTCTCATGGGGCTCACCTTTTGCATTGTTCGATTTTTATTGTTTGGACCCCACATCAGCCCACCTCACCGTCCGATGAGCGCGTGTGATCCGAGACAGTGACGATGGAATTTTGACCCACGTCGCCACAACCCAATAAAGTCACGCCACGTGGCGTGAGACAGATACATTGGAAGTTTTAAACGCAACGTCTCTGTGATGGTTTCTTGTCGCTGAACTTTTTTTTTTAACACTTCCACTGTTCCACATCAATATCGGAAACCCATGTTTGGTTCCCGAGAAATGAAGAGGGAAAGTAAAGGAAATTCGGAATCAAGCTTACAATCGTTGTTAGAGAATACCCAGAAACCAGAAAGGTACTCTCAGTCTTGCACATTGAATTCTTTTGAACAATGATTTTCTTTGTTATAATGCAACAAGCACCTTTTTTTAACTATTATTTTTTGGGTTTTGTAACTGAACTAATTTTGTTAATTGAGTTATCTTCTTTTGTTTATTATGATACTCTAAGTTGTCTATTAGTTGCTTGTTGATTTGACAAAGTTACTTGCTATAGAAAGAGATACAGAGATAGTTTCATGTATCATAACTTTAGCCTTTTAAGCTGAAATTATTAGATATGAACAGTCATTTGGGTCATCATGAAGATCATTTAACTAAAATTAAGACTTTCCCCATGTTTGACTGTTTGAGTTGCAGAGTTGGTATCAGTATATGGTTGGTAATTTTAGGGGATTTGAGAAAATTTTGTATGAATAATCGAGCTTTCGTGTTGTCTATTTTCTTCTTCTTTCTCCACATGCTTTGATTGTTGATTAGGTACATATTATTACCTCTCTTTAATTCTAGTAGTTTATTTTGATTGTTTATGATCTTCTTTGTTGCCTAGCCTTTATTTGATGCACATGTTAAGGTAACATTCTTAATAGTTTATTGGAGTCAAGTGACTTTATACATATCGTAGATGTAGACATGTGTGAACGTAAACTTCCTTGCATCATGTTGAGGCTATTATGGTAGTTGGGGGGTGCCCATTGATTAACATCATTTGTCCCAAAGCAATTTTTTTGGCATTAACGGTTATATACAAGCTTTATGACTGGATATGAAGAGAACTGCCTTTTGTGCTACATTATAGAGTCTCCATCCTTCATGAATTTGTTGGTGCAATTTAGTTTTCAGATTCGTCGAAGGAGATGTGATAGTGTGAAGTTTCAGCATTACAAAGATAGGGGGATAGGGATGGCCTTATGGAGATGGAGGGCAATTTTGGGTTCTAAATTATCATCGGAAACAGCCAATATTTATGAATTTCATGTTTGCAATGAGAAGCTTCAGGTTTTTGACAATCAAAATCTTGGATGCTATTTGTACAAATACATAGGAAAGTTATTGTAAATGACATTTGTCATTTAGGCTATGAGCCTATGATGTAGTCTCTAACATAGGGCTCATTACACTATGACAATGAAGATGCTTAAGTTAGTATTCTTTGTTTCTTGAAATTTATTTTCTTTAGTTTTTAGAGTGATTAGTTCAAACAGTTTAATTAATATAGAAAATTAGTAGTTAATTGTTTGATGAAGAAGTGATTCTTGATGTTAGTCACATTAGGTTTCTTTTTTTGTATGAACTTGTGAATGGCATCCTTAGACTAAAAGTATATCTTTTTGCTCTCTTATTTCCTTGAATGACATTTTAAATGATTTGTTAATTGAAAGAATCTATCACATATAATTGTTAACATTTCCTAGTACTCTCTTTGGAAAAGTATTAGAAGAAGATGTAGAATCTTATCTTGCGATATAATTACCGGTTAGTATTTATTAATATGTAGAATTCGAAATGACGCGAAGTGACTATTCTAGAATAACACTAGTTAAGTAAATAATTTCAAGTTCTTATTGGAAGACTCGGTCTAATAGAATGATTTAGAGTAGTATTGTTTTTGTCTCATATAGGAAAATAATATTAGAGGGATCAAATACAACTTACCTATAGTTATTTCTAGAAACATTACCAATCTTCTTGGACTAGATTTTAGTATGCAGAACCAAATGGTCAGTCTTTATAAAAGGAGGGACTTTGATAAGCTAGAAAGAGTAGCAAATGATACATGTGAAATTGCATTTGTAGAGCATGCTTAAAGACTTGATTGATAATAAATCTTTTGAATTGAATTGGCTTTTTTGAATAAATTTGCTTAAAAAAAGACAGTTTTTTGGAATTGGATAGGAATATCAAATGTCTAACACTAAGAATTGGGGATGAGGAAAACAATATATTTTGTTTGTAATTAATATTTTTCCTTAAAATTGTTCTAGTTGTATGTGTTCGGATTAAATTTAATCTCTTTAAAAATGTTTATTGATTTTCCTGGACAAGATATCAATGCTCATATGCAAAAGTTGTGCTTCTAGGTCCAAACAACTGTCCAGAATGAAGATCCTTTTTTAATTTAACTCTGACATGGTACTTGCATTTTCCACAACGTGCAGTTGATAATTCATTTTTTGATAATTCATTTTCTGGGGTTGTAGATATTTAGAATATTGGTTTGAAGAGCTCTAGAGGTAAATTAAAGGGAACTCACTTAAACTGTGCAGGTATTTTGTCAAAATCGGTTAACATGGGTATTCTACCGAAATATTTCCAGCTTACTGATAGAAATTAATGTGCAGACCTGACCTACATGACAAATCTTAGACCATAGAACATAACAAATCTCAGACCATAGATATTCTATTATTTGATACAGCATTTTTTAAAGCAAATGGTTTATGGTCAGTAAATGCAAATGCACTCAAATATATGGGGACTTTTCTCATTATTTGAACTGTTGATTTTTTCAGGCAAGTTCTCATTGGGCAAATGTGCTACATATAAAGTTAGCTGAAGAGTGGGAGAAAGAAGTTGGCATAGATGATTGGTGTAGGAGATGGGAGGTAGCATTGTGCAGGGCTTTTGAGACTGTAGATGATGGTCTCATTGATAGGGCATTAGCTTCAGTTGGATCGACAGCTTCAGCGGTGATTCTGTCAGCTTGCCAGATCATTGCTGCCAATTGCGGCGACTCAAGTGTCGTCCTTTGCCGTGGGAAACAAGCAATCCCATTGACAGTAGATCACAAGGTCTCTCACTAAATCTTACTTGATTTCTCACCTTTATTCCTGGATCAATATACAATTTAATTCAGCCAATCTCAAGCTTTCTTAGAATTTTTTTTATTTTTTTTAGATAGTCAATGATCTATGCTATATTGTTCTTTTGTTGATGCCTTGCATTTGAGAGTTCCTTTGTCATTGATGTTTATATAGATTTGAGCTTAGTGTTGCTCTTGTCAATTACTGGATGGAATTTGAATACACGCACAATATCTTTAAGATGCAAATTCTGGTTCTGTTGAAGTCTAGTTGATTCAAGTTCTTAATTTATTTTTTTTAACTGTTGCTTCAAGTAGTTCACGGATCAATATATAAAGTTTATTAGGTGTCACTGAAATTTATCTGAATCTTATATGGATTTTACACCATTTGCTTTTGTAGTCTTTAAGAAATTTCTCCTCTGAGATTCTATGACATCTTAATAAGGCAGCCAATATAGATTTTATGACTCCATAGTGAAAATTTAGTTTTCACTCTAAATGTATAAAGTAAGATTGCTAGTATTTTTATTATTGTAATTTAAAATTACATCATTTTTAATTGTATGTTGCAGCATCAGAGTTAGTCATACAAGTTCAAGACCGAATCTTGTAACCTGGAGCTAAAGTTGTTTTTATCGGATTTATACTCTACGAAGTCCAACATTGAATTAGTCCAACATTCGGCAGAGTAATGCTACCCGAAGGAAGAGATGCTCCAGTCTTTTTGACATAGCTACAGATGATATGGTTTGTGTTGTTTCTTCATATTACTTTTTTATTTTTGAACAGCAAAAAGAGTATTATTGAACAAGAAGGCCAGAGGCCAAAACAGAGCATAGAACGCACAGCTGACAGCAAAAAAAGAAAAAACGCTAGGCACACACAAGGCCAAAGCAACAACACCCAACCCAACACAACCAAAACAGGCAAAAACAACCAAAAACAACCATATAAAATAGATAGACATAGATGCTGCCAATTACATGGCACATCGCTTCACGGAAGCATTATAGAACACACTAATTTTATATAAAATACGATGAGGCTTCACATGTATCATTTGGTTGACTCGGTTGTTATGTGTTCCTTTTCAGGCTACATACACCCCATCGGTGCCAGAAGAACAAATATTGCACCCTTCTCCCCTGGCAAGAGAAACTGACAATTCAAGCTTGAAACCTTCCCTCAATCTTTCTCTGAACCCAGAATTTGAACCTATGGAAGCTGTTGCATCTCCTCAAGAAACAGTCAAGGAACCGGAAGAATCTGCTTCTGGTCCAAAAGAGTTCACAGAATCTGCTTTTGGTTCAAATGGATACACACAAATGATGCATGCTTTTTACCCAGGAGCTTATATGCCCGTCCCATACGCATATTGGCCTCCAAATGCAGCCTCTCGTGAAGAAGAAGAAGATAAGGAAGCAGAGAACTGTAATCATCAGATTCTAAAGCCAATTCCGATCCTTCCTAAGGAACCTGTGAACTTAGATGAACTAGTGGGCATGTCTCACCTGAGTATCGTAGAGACAGCAGAGAGGAGATATAGAGAGCCATCACCGCTTTCTCTGAAACTTCTTGGAGAGCCATCGAGGCAGTCAGCATTTCATGCAAATGCTCCAGTCAGCAATCCGGATTTGAGCAATGGCAAGACAAGCCCAATTCAAGCAATTTGAATTTGTACAATCATAATATTATTATATATATATATTCTCTAAGGCATGTTTTTGTCTTACTTTTTGATCGTCTCTGAAAGTTTTGGTGGTCCTCCTTGATATAGTAGGTTAAAATTAAATTTGGTTGGAAATTTTTATTCTTTGAAACTGTATCATCTATACAGCTAGAGTTCTAATAATTTGATGGAATGGGCTTGGCAACAATTAACATGTTCTACTCACACTACTCTGACTTTTGCTTATGTATCTCTTGTAGTCTTCCAGTTCTGGTTTTTTTTTTTTTTTGGAACCCGAACCCGAACCCGATGCGGGTTTGGTTTTAAATCAAGTCAAAGCATGACATGAGCAACCATATTGGTACAAATTGCTGTTGATGCTAGAAACAGCTTGCAACGAGTCACTTACGCCCAGTTTGGCATTGCTTTCCCAGCTGTTTTTGGGGCCAAAAGTGATTCCAGACTAAAAATAGGGTGTTTGGTAAAATCGTGGGAAAGTACTTTTGGTCACTTTTAGCTTTTCCCAACTGAGTTTTTGAGAAGCTACAAATACATGCTTTTGGATTTCCGCTTTTGTTTCTCAAAAACGTGCTACAGTGTTTTTAAATGAAATTTTTACGACTTTCCAATTTTATCCTTGCCTTTTATGAAATTTACCAAGAACAAAACCCCATTCTCACCTCCAGCAGCCAACGATGCTTCCATCCTCATCTCCAGTTCTGTCTCACTCTGTATTCCCATCGTCTGCAATTTTCATAGCTCAACAGATCACCATTCAACTGCGGCGCTCATGGTCCGTGGAGTCGCGCTTCTTCTTCGTCGTCGTCCGTCGATCTTCAGCCAGTCTCCAGTCTCTAGTCTCCAGTCTCCACTCTCCAGTCACCATTCTCCATTCTCTTCAGATTGCAGCTGACCCAAGGTTTGTCTTTCATGTCGAATTTCGTTTTCTTTTGTTTTTCATGCTTTGCTTCTGATTTTTGATTAAATGGTCTTTCGACTCTTGTGGGGTTCTTCTGGACAGCGTAAAATTTTGTAAATTAATTAAAACACAACCCATTAAACTATGTGTTAATCTGTGATGTGGTGTACTGGTGCAATTATATCTCTGTTTTGTTCTATTTTTTAGTACACTGGTAGAACTATCTCTTATTCTCTTATATCCATTTTTAACATCTTTTTCACTAACATATGGACAATAGTTATAGATAGTTTGATTGTTGCACTTCAATTTATTTTTAGGGTTCAGTTGCATCATTGGATGGTATTGGTCTTCTATGATGCCAACGATTCTTAGATTTCCAATTGTTTTTTTTTTACACAAAAAATTTGGATGCTTTATTATGTCTATATGTGTGTTTGTGATTCATGAGTTGATTGTTACTATGTTTTTATACTGTTCTGTATGGAATTGTATGTGACTTTTGCTATTGCAATAGTGGCGGCAGCCGATGCCTTTTTTCTCCCCTAATGTTACATTACTTGGTCATTAACAGATTTTACAATAGTGGAACTTGGAACCATTTTTTAAGTGTTGAGAACATATTGGGTGATTAATATTAAACTCTGTTGATTGTGGAAACACCTATGTAGTTACGCAGCTGTTTGTTTCACACATTACTTGTTTTGATTCATGGAACTATTGTTGTTATTGTTGTTGTTGTTGCAGTTAAGTGATAATTGTACTATCTTTAGTGCCTCTGGTTTAGCCTCCTATGGAGATTTTTGTTAGTGATGAGAAAGTAAAACTTGTTATATTTTTGTTAGTGGTTATGGCGGAATAGAAGTTTATATAGATATATGCATATAGGTGCTAGATCTGTGATGAATAATTGTTAAAGTGCATATATGTGTAACATTTGATTGTTTATGTTCCCTTCAAAAATGATTTAATTTTTGCAAATTGCATGATTAGTATAGTGTTTTTGATGAATAATTGTATTTGAATTGAACAGGGTGGTTATGGTGGACGTGGAATTTTTAGAGAGGGAGAGGAATGAATTTTTACGCACGGAAACTTCGATAGCATATGAGAATGAATCTTGAAGTTCTCAAGAGGAAGAAGAAAGAAAACAGTAAGAAGAATCCTTTATTTAGTGTAAATATGTTTATAAAGAAAGGATTCTTTGTATGCAATGTTGTGTCCTGTAAGTAAATTTAAATGAGTTTGTTAGAGTTGCAAAAATAATCAAGTTAGGTTTCAATGTTGAGAGAACCCTCATTTGGTTTGTGTATTAATATTGCATTGTGAGTAAAGTTTGTGTCAAATGAGGTTGGTATTCATAGTTTTTTTATTTTTTATTTTTGTATCCATTTCTGTGTATTTCACGTGTCGATGAGTGGCTTATGAGGAGGACAGTCTGTACAAATCGAAGAAGTTGCTACTGATCTTTTCAATGTAAATATACTTTTAGATTATTTGTTGTTCAATTGTTTATTGTGCTTATACTTTTGGATTTCCAGTAAACTGCATCTAAGGATTGTTTATTGTTCAAAAGCTATATCATATATATATATATATATATATATATATATATATATATATATATATACATGCATCTAAGGATTCTTTTAATATTTATATAAAACAAAAAATTTATTTGTATAGGCGGCTGAATTAAAAATTAAATGTTTGGTCATATAAATATAGAGAAATAATAATGATAATTTTATTATATTATTATTATATTTTGTAGAAAAGGAGAAATAATAATAATTATTATTATTATTTTAATTACAAATATTAACCTTCATTTTCAATTATTAAAATCCCTATAATTTTTTTTTTGGTTGAAGTTCATCGATGAATTATAGTGGACAAGGACAAGTTTCATTACAATTGTGTCCTTTTAGTAATTTTACACAGTCACAACACTTTTTACTTTCAGTTTACCAAACACATTGAAATTGCTTTTGGTTCTCACAACACTTTTGAAAATCAGTTTATCAAACACTTAGCGGATTCTTCCCACAACAATTCCCCCCCACAGCAGATCTAAAAGCAATTCCTCCCACAGCATAGCAATGCCAAACTAGGCCTGACTCATGTGGGGTCGAAAAAGAGCTTCTCCTGGCTGTAAAAATCTCCCGAGTATCAGAGGTAGGAGATCGAATGCGAGGAAGAGCAAATGCAGCCCGAAGGTAGCCCCCAGAATATTAGAGGTAAGAGATCGAATGCAACGGAGAGCAAACGCAGCCCAAAGTGATCGCGAACTACAGTTTCAACCCCAAGCGTAGAACATAGACATTCATTTTCAGCTTATTAAGCGTTCGAGGTTGAGAGTGAAGGGCAGAAGAGATTGCATTAATTCACCCAGCTAGCCAGCAGCTATCCATCCATGATACATGTACAAGCTTTTGCATATGCATGTTGCTCACATTTTGAAGATGCGCGCATTTTCAAGTTTTATTGATATAGGGTGAAATTCATTTTAGTCCCTCTAGTTTGACCTATTAGCCTAACTGGTCCCATGGTTTTGAGAATTGTCTAGTTTAATCATTCTGTTAACATTTCCGTTAGAAAAGTGAAATCTGATAGGGTCAGAGGGCCAAATGACCCTACTGCCCCTTATAACTGTTGAAATGCATTGAAAGACCAAAATACTATTTTCTTTTATGACAAGTCTTCTTGCAAAGAGAGATCATTTTCCTTCATGCACAAGAACTTCCAGAAACAAACTACTTCATTTTCTACTGAAGATTTTCTGTTCCACGCATGCTTATGATTGACTACGATTTAGGTCACGGTTGCGCACCCGCTTCCTAAACCGTAACAAGTCACCTGAAATTACATCACTCAAAAAAACTACCATCCATATGCTGAAACGAACCCGAAACCGATGTCACCACCGCTGTCAAACCCACATCGCTATCCACAGCGATTATCTCAAACATTGAATAGTTGTCCTCGCCGCTGTGCAATTGCACAACGCAAATCCTTGGAAAAGGACTGATGTGCATTGCATATTGCAAGGCACATCGCTACTGTCTCTAAGGCATAGCGCTCCCTAGATTGTTGTCTGATGCACATCGCTAGGGATAGTGCCCTTCAGCCTTTTCAATCTTTAAGGTCTTAACGTCTATCTCAAACACCATATCTAACTTCTAAACGTTTCCATTGTCTCCAGGAAGTAGCACAACATTTGAGTCTTGTTTGGTTCACATTGGATTTACTTGAGAATACGAGCCAAAACCTAATAACGTATAATATACTAGTTTATTAGGTTGTGACATTTATTAATAGTGGAAATATGGGGAAATAACACTTTTTTTGTTGACTTTTAAGAGTAACACTAGTTTAATAACTTAAATTTAAATGACATTGATAGACAAAAATACCTCAATCTCCTTCTTCTATTACGTTTTTGCTATTTTTAGGTTTTTTCTTTTTCAAAAACCTCCATTGATGGAGAACCAATGGAGGTCCTCCATCAATAGAGGTTGACGAAGAAGATGAATAAAAAAAATTGGAAAATTCCACTTGTGTCCAATAAGTTTTAGAAATTACAAATATACCTAATAAGTTTCGAAAACTACAAAATAAGTCTTAGAAATACAAAAGTCTTGGAAACATCAAAATAAGTCTTAGAAAAAGAAACGCACGAGACTTATTTTTGTGAGTGTGTTTGAAATGTATTTTTGTTAGATCCACACTTGATGTGCTATTAAAACTTAAATTATTAAGTCGGTGATAGTCTTAAACTCACTTTTTAAAGATTGCTATTAAATTTTCAAGCCCTTTATTAATATATTTATTAATTTATTATTCTTTGGTTTTTTATTTTTATTTTTTTATTTTTTTATTATTTATTATTATTTTTTTATCTAGGGTGCCGATATTGACACACATAAAACTTATTATTATACTCATATTTTATTAAAAAAAATTTAATTATAAAAATATCTCAATAGAAATTTACCAATAAGGACAAATTACTTTAATTAAAAATAACCCAAATACTATATACACTCATTAATTACACTCATATCTTCAACTATATTTTTTTATTAAAAAAACTTACCTTTTAAAAAATAAAAAACTAATGATAAACCCTAATTAAACTTTAATTTTATTCCAAGTATTAAACTTTCTCATCATCACATGATTATCATATTGTTTTTGTCTTTCTTTTATATATAGTTATGAACCTTATTAATAAACAAAAAAAAATATTTTTTTTAATGATAGCTGTAGATATCAACAAGTTTTTTATTTTATTTTTAAGATAGCCATATAAATAAGAGAATTCCAGATTGAAAATCTTTTGACCTCATATACGGTTCCACATATTCCCTTTCATAAGGCTCTTACATTCGAGATATTTCCAAAAGTAAATTGGACTATCATTAAAAGAGGATTTGATTCCAAAAATAATATATATATTTTTTATAAAACGGGTGTGATAATAATTAAGAGTGTTTATAAATAATATGTATTAAAATGAATATATTTATTTCAATGAGGGCATTATTGGCATTATGATGGGTGCTTATAGTAATATTTATTTTTTAAATTTTAGACATTGATGTACTTATAAAAATGAATGTACTAATAAGTTTTATGGGTATTAATATCCGTACCCTTTTATCTATTGACATGAGATTCATTCTCTTACCAGACACAAATAAAATTAATTAAAATATGTTTCATTTATTGAATTAATAATTTGGAAAGACAGTTATAAGGTTGACTCCGATTCAAAGTCTTCCGCAACATGTATGGAAAAAGCAAATAACAAGGTATCAACAGAGCCGGTCCTGACTTTTCGGAGGCCCCTAGGCAAAATCTAAAATATGGGTCCTTGTGAGTGACTAAGCATACATGATACACAACACATGACTAAAAGAAATTTTGAAATCGATTCAAAAAAGGGGGAAAAAAAACTTTAATTACCTGAGTATGGGATCTTGATCTTAGATAATTGGGCTATTTATTATTATTATTAATGTTTGGGCTTTAAAAAAAATATTTGAGGCCCTTTTTATCTGAACCAAAACCATTCAATTCAACACTAAACACACACAAACACAAAATATATATATATATATAAATAAATAAATAAAATAAAATAAAACAATAGGCCCGTTCTTGGGCCCTTGGCACCTCCCCTCAGGGCCGGCTTTAGCTCTACCAATGGGTGATCAAGTATTCTCCAGTAACCGTGTCTGTGGAAAAAGCTTTTAAGTTGAAAAGAGGAGAAATATGCTGATGGAATTTTCTTTTTAAAGAATTACAATTAATTCGGGTTTTTTTTTTTAGGAAGATTCAAACTCACAACCTCAAGGGTATAAGTGCGAGGGGCTTACCACTTGGCCAGCCTCATTTCGTTGAATTTATTGCTGGAAATTGGAAATTGGAAATTGATCAATGACAAAAGAGGACAAATGTGTTGATCAGTTGTGTACTTGTGTTTGAGATGCGAAAGTAATGCTGTCATGCTTTCAATTATTATATATAATGCCCCTAAAGGAGAAGAGAGTCATGCATGCTGTCATGCTGATGCTATGCTCCCATGACTGTTTTTGTCATTGATCGTTGGATCCTTAAAGTAGGAGATCCAATGGTTGAGAGTTAATATTGTACAAAATAAAGTTGGAATTAATGAAATATAATAGTTTGTTAAAGTTTGCAAGTTGAAGATGTGGGAGCCCATTTCAATCACATTATATCATATAATGTGATTGTCACATTATATAAAAAATATAGCCAGAAATTATGTGATGTCACAAGATATAGCCATATATCAATCAAGTAAGAGAGTTATGCCACATAGCATGGTGATTATTACGTTGTAGATTTATTTATTTTCGTATTTTTTTTTAATACCGCTAGAAATGACAGCCACCTGAAGAACTTGAGACATTAAATTCTAGATAGGGGTAATTACACTGGTGACTATCAACTTATGTCACCCTTATCAAAATGGCCATCAGATGGGGAATTGGTTTCAAAATGACCATTTTTGACAAACACTGTTACACTAATAGCCATTCCATTCAATTCTATCTATTTCTATCCAATTTCATCCAATGAGTGGCATTTTAGTAAATAAACGGATTACTTAATTTATTTTAGATATTTTTTGAAAACCAATGAGTGTGTGTATATATGTATAGCATATCTCAAACATATATATATATATATATATATATATATATCTTTTCAACTTATCTCAAATATATTTTTTAGAATTTTTAGATTTTATAACCTTAATCTTTTCGATATATGAAAGTATGAGAAGACTGAAAACAAAGGCATGGAAAATTAAATGGGAAAGGAAATTGATAAGATTACATGGTGGATCTAGAGTCCAGACCCATTTTAATATCCGTTTGGAATTGGAATTCTAAAAAAAATTTGATTGCGATCTGTCTTTGTGACTTTTTGTCGATTGACGACTATTCCTGCAAATGGAAAAGAGAGTATTCTTCGATAATTGTGTCTAGAAAAAGCTTGTAAGTTGAAAAGCACTAAAATTTCACCATGCATATAGTGAAATTTCAATAGTTGTTGAAGCGAGCTCTACACTCCAAGATCCAAGTATTGTTCAATGTTAATGAGTCCTCGTGTGAATGCGAATGTGATTATCTTGAATTTGGTTCAGTTCAATTCAATCCGATTTAAATTTTTAGTAGATTGGATTATATGATTGATTTTATTAGAGAGGAAAACAAAAGTTGAACACGGACAATTATACATGTTTTTGATAGTCAGGTCCAGTTCAATGCTCTAAATTAAATCAATGAAACTAATCAAAATCAATCATTTTAAGAGTATTTTTATCAGATCCACACTTTAGGTGCTATTAAAACTTAAGTTATTAAGTTGATGATAATCTTAAAACCCACTCTTTAAAAGTACTATTAAATTTTCAAGCCCTCTATAAACATATATATATATATATATATATATATATAGGGAAATTATCCTATCAGTGCGCACTGATAAAATTATATAAGGATATTGAATATGAGCCACTCGTTTTACATACTTTGACTTGGTATATATGCACTTGTCAAATCATTGTTATAAATGAGTGGTTCACATTCAATATCCTGATAAAGTTATATCAGGATGCACAGATAGAAACGGGACCGTATATATATATATATATAATTTGAGCTTTTTTATCTAATATCTATTGGTGATGTGTATGCGAGATTTATTCTCTTACAAGAAACAAATAAATTTAACTAAAATATGATTCATGAATTGAATAAATAAATAGGAAAGACAGTGAAGTAAGGTTGACGCCAATTCAAAGTCTTCCGCAACATGTATGGAAAAATGCACTAGCATCCAAGAAAGCAAATAACGCGGTTTCAAGCTCTACCAATGGGTGATCAAGTAGATCTAATTGACGAGTCAACCACCACAAACTTGAAACTTACTCTAAAAAAAGTTTGATTAAATTATTTGATTTGAGATGATCAGTGATGTGGTCCATAAAAACAAAATATGGGTTGCAGGATATACTCTAAAAAAAAGTGATGTAAACTTCCTCTACTTCTTGGAAGTTGAATGTGCATTTTTCCACACGTACATTGCAAAGACACTTTCAACTATTTTACCTCCGTATCTTAATTTCTATTCTATTTATCATTTTCATTAATCTTCTACTGTCCGTTTGTTAAGAAAAAATTAAAGTTATTGGTGCCCGTAAACATTGCTAAAAAAATAAAATAAATCTACATTTATAAAATTCAATAACATAATATACGGGAGAGAAAATCTTCGATGCACCAGCTGAATGGTACACCCAGTGACTAATATACGTACATGTACCACTTTCTAAATATATTACAAATCATACAAATCAACTGTATTCTGTATATATTACAAGTACCTAGCTAGATGGAGCTCTAATATATTAAATTTCACATTCAGATGTTAGTGCTCGACTCGGTCTCATTTTTCTGATTCCCTTTTACTTTTCAATTTAAACTTAAAATGCTTTTTCAAATCAATTATTATACCCTAATATGGGTCCAGATCCACCCTGTAATTTTTTATTTTATTTTTTTTATTGCTGATATTTCCTTTCACATTTAATTTTCCAGTCCTCTGTTTTCACGTGTTACTTTCTCCACCACAAAACTGGCTCTTCAATTTGCCAACTAATTTACTTTATTTTTGTATAATTTTCACTCTCAACCATTGGATTTCCTACTTTAAGGATCCAACGCTCAATCACGGCATAGCATGCATGGTCCTTTTCTCCTTTCATATTTCCATAGCTTTAATAGTTGAAATAATGACAGCAAAGCGTGTGGGTGCCACTCGCCAGTTGTTACCATAGTACCACGCGCCACCAACTTTACGCGTCTTCTCTCTCTCTCTCTCTGTCTTCCTTCCAAACGTTCAACTTCAACTTCAGTGTAATTAAATTGCAACAAGCCAACAACTACACTCTTTCTTTGTAGGGATAATTACCCGGTGATCATCAATTTCATTATATACTATCAAATTGGTCATTAGATTGAAAATTAATTTCAAAATGATCATTTCCTAATCTATACTGTTAGGACTGTCACCAAAAGTCGGAGCCGGTGACTGTCACTACACGTTCAGTACAATTACCGTAAAGACTGAAAAAAAAAAAAAAAAAAAAAAAAAGAGAAAGAAAAGAAAAGGACATCACATGACATATGTACGTACACCTTTCTTTGTCCATGGAAATTGATAAACAAATGGGTCAGACTTTTCAATTATTGTACCCTAAAATGGTTCAGCCCTGTATTCTTATCTTCTTGTTGCTTTTTCCACCACAAAATAATATATTCTATGAATAGTAGTATAACTTTATCTTTGTATAATATTAACTCTCAACCATTGGATCTCTTACTTTAAGGATCCAACGTACGCTCAATCACAGACAAGTCCCGCGAAGACAGTCATGGGACCATACCATGCATGAGTGCGCTCTGTTCTCCTATCGGCACTATAAAAAATGAAAGCAGGGCAGCATTAGTTTTACATCTCAAACACCAAATATTTCTCTCCTTTTGTCATTTACCAATTTTCATCTCAAAACTATGGCTGCTGAGGCAATTGTTTCTACTGTTCTGGAGCAATTGATTTTGATCACTGGTAGAGAAGTAGTGCAAGAGGTAAGGCTAGTTACGAGTGTCAGAAAAGAAATAGAAAAGCTCACCAGCAACTTTCAAGCCATTCAAGCTGTCCTGGTTGATGCAGAGCAGAGACAAGTGACGGAGACAGATGTGAACAAAGCTGTTGGACTTTGGCTAGACAAGCTCAAAGATGCATCTTATGACATGGATGACGTCTTGGACGAATGGAACACTGCAATTCTGAAATTACAAATTGAGGGGGTTGAAAATGCTCAAATTCCTAAGAAAAAGGTATGTTTCGTGTTTTCATCCCCTTGCTTTTGTTTTAGACAAGTTGCTTTACGACATAATATTGGTGTTAAGATAAAAAGAATAAATGAAAAACTTGATTTTATTGCCATAGAGAAAGATAAGTATAAGCTTAATACCATTAAGAGTATTGAAAAACCTCGAAGGTCGGAAACGACTTCTTTTATTGAGGTGTCTGAGATACATGGTCGAGATGATGATAAAAAAAAGCTAGTAAACATGTTGTTGAGTGAGAATAATGAAGCCCTCCCTGTCTTCTCAATCGTAGGGATGGGAGGGATTGGTAAAACAACTCTTGCACAACTAGCTTGCAAAGATGCAAAGATTAAGAGTAAATTTGATAAAATAATATGGGTTTGTGTGTCAGACCCATTTGATGAGTTAAGGATTGCTAGAGCCATCATTGAAGGTTTTACAGGTGAAGCCACTAATTCAGTGACATTCCAATCTCTTTTGGAACGTCTAAGTAAAACTGTTGAGGAGAAGAAACTTCTTCTTATCTTAGATGATGTGTGGGAAGAAAATGATGATAAATGGAAACAATTGTACAACTCTCTTAAGGATGGTCTTCATGGTGAAAGTAAAATTTTAGTCACCACACGTAAAGAGAAAGTTGCACGGATGATGAAATCAATTGATTGTATCGATGTTGGAGTTTTGTCCTTAGATGAAAGTTGGGAATTGTTTAAACAATTTGCATTTTATAATTGGTCCCAGGAAGATTGTGAAAAATTTGAAAATATTGGTAGAGAAATTGTTGGCAAGTGTAAGGGTTTGCCTCTTGCCATAAAGACTATTGGGAGTTCGTTATGCTTAGAAAAATATAGAGATCAGTGGCAAATAATATTAGATAGTGAAATGTGGCAGTTGAAGTTAGGAAATGATCTTTTTCCCATACTGTTGTTGAGTTATAATGGCCTGCTTTCTATGGAAAAAAGATGTTTCTCATATTGTTCTATCTTTCCAAAAGATTATGTGATGGAAAAAGATGAATTGGTTAAATTATGGATGGCCCAAGGTTATCTTGGTTTAAAACATGATGTAGAGATGGAGATAATTGGTGATAAGTGTTTTAACTCTTTGGCTATGCATTCTTTCTTCCAAGAGTTTGAGAAAGATGAATATGGTAATATTTATAGGTGCAAGATGCATGACATAGTGCATGACTTTGCCCAATTTGTTGTTAAGAACGAATGCTTTTCAAAGGAAATTTATGGAGTTAAAAAAGCAAGCGTTGGTGTTTCTTGTAAGAAAGCTCGTCATTCAATGTTGATAAAGAAGTCGTCGGATAATGTCAACATATCTAGTGTCCAAAAGCTACGTAGCCTCTTAATTGAGGATGCACATGGATTTAGACCAGTGAGTTGTTTCTCACCCGACTTATTTGAGCAAATGACTTGTTTAAGGTCATTGAAGTTAATTGGAAGTTGGGATAATAAGATACCAAGTGAGATAGGGAAATTGATACATTTAAGATATCTTAACATGTCAAGGCTAGATATCATAGAATTACCTCAGTCATTGTGTTGTTTGTATAACTTACAAACCTTGGATATTACTGAGTGTAAGTCTCTCAAAAAACTACCTCAAGGGATGGGAAAATTAATCAATTTGAGGCATTTAATAAATCAGGGGACAGTGAGTCTGAGATACATGCCAAAAGAAATTGAGAGACTAGTTTGTCTTCGAACATTGGATAGATTTATTGTTGGAGGTGATCCAAATGGCATGGGTCTTGGATGTCTTAAAAACATGAACAAGCTTCGAGGTAGAGTTGAGTTAATAGGGCTGAGAGAAGTTGTAGACGAAGCTGAAGCTAAGAATGCACAACTCATGAATAAGAAGAATCTGGTTGAATTGCTATTGTGGTTCTATGGTGGGAGTGATATATCATCGGCTGAAGAATGTAATAAAGATTCAGCAGTTCTTGAAGTCTTACAACCACCTCCCAATTTAGAGATCTTACGGATATGCGACTATAGAAGCATCAGTTTGTCCCCTCATTGGATGGTATCGTTAATTCATCTCAAGAGGTTATATCTCTTCAAGTGCAGAAATTGTGAGTATTTGCCTGCTAATTTGGGAAAATTGCCACAACTTGAATATCTCAGGATATCAGATATGAAGAGTGTGAAAAGAGTGGATAATGAATTTGTGGGCATTGAGACATCATCATCATCATCGTCTTCACCCTCACTTATTGCCTTCCCCAAATTGAAGACTCTGGAAATTTCGCAGATGGAGAATTGGGAAGAATGGGAATATAAGATTACAGCAGGAGATATTACAATCATGCCCTCTCTTTCTCATCTAACTATCTGGAAATGCCCAAAATTGAAGTCACTGCCAGACCACCTTCTTCATGTTACATCACTCGAGAAATTGGACATCAGTGGTTGCAATTGTGAGTATTTGCCTGCTTTGGGAAAATTGCCACTGCTGAAAGATCTCAGCATATCAGGTATGAAGAGTGTGAAAAGAGTGGGTAATGAATTTGTGGGCATTGAGACATCATCATCATCATCGTCTTCACCCTCACTTATTGCCTTCCCCAAATTGAAGACTCTAGGGATTCATGATATGGAGAATTGGGAAGAATGGGAATATAAGATTACAGCAGGAGATATTACAATCATGCCCTCTCTTTCTTCTCTAGAAATCTATGACTGCCCAAAATTGAAGTCACTGCCAGACCACCTTCTTCATGCTACAACACTCGAGTGGTTGGACATCTTTCAGGGTTGCGACATTTTACAACAAGTTTACGAGGTGGAGAGATCAAGATCAAGACCAGGGGAGAAAAGGTCAGCAACTCTTAAAAAGATAACAGAGAGGTGCAATGAGGAGGAGTCGTCCAAGGCAATCCAAAACTAAACTGCCCCAGCTGATTATCAATGCTTGCTGGTAATTAATTTCTTCTTTTCTTCTGTTTTATTAATGTATGATTCAACAAAAATTAAACTCTGTAATACTCTTCTTCTTTCATGTTTTTTCTTTAAAACGGAAGAGTTGGACAATAACTATCAAAATCACTTCTATTTATTATTACTGTGAATCAGGTAATGCTCAAATTAATAAAAATCAACTGGTGATATTTATTTACAATTCATTCTCATCTCTTGCTTGTTGAATCTTATGTTGGGTTTTAATTTGGTTACTTATTCCAACCTCTTAAAGGTTTTTACAGATTTTTATTAATTTCATATCATTTTGTTTTTTCTTTTCTTTTCTCTTTTTCGTTAATTAAATGCAACACTTAAAAAGAAAATAGAGACTTGCAATGAGGAGACCAACGCAATCCAAAACTGCCCCTGATTATCAATGCATCCTGGTAATTAATTTTTTTTTTTTTTTTTTCCTTTGTTAATATTATTGGTAATTAAGTTATAACCTCTCTGTTTTAAAGGTTTCCAAATTCACATGCAATCTTTATCACTTATTCATCCTATATCATATGAATCATTTTGCTTCAACAAAAATTAGCAATAATTAATTTAAAATTTAGGCAACATTGTTTGTCAAATGTTTTGTTTATCATTATTAGCAATAATTAGAGTTTCCTAAATTTTTAATTTTTATTATTGTTACACCAAATTCTATTGCAATCTTTATTAGAATTTTTTTTGTTCTAAAAACAAAATTCTATATCATATTAATCATTTTGCCTCAAGATATAATAACTCTAAAAATCAGTTGTAATATAATTAATATTGCTATACTCTTCTTCTTTCATGTTTTTACTTAAATACGAAAATATTTATATGACTTGTATATATATGCTTTTTTTTTTTTTTTTGATAGGAAGCTAGAAGACTTGCATTGCATATATGCTTCTTGTTATACAAAAAATAAAAAATAAAATAAATTTTTTTTTATGTAATGTTACTGTCGTTATAGCTAATTGAGAGCAGAGAATGTCCAAAATGCAACAAAATGTATTTTCTATAATGTTTCTTTAGTGAAAGTGTTGAAATTGAATGGAGTTTTGAACATTGCTTTTTCATAAGATTACGGTACAATTTTTTCTCTTGTGAAAATTTTCTCCTGGGAGGTTTTATCCTACCAAAAGGTTAGTCATTACATAGGATTTTATGATCATCAAAAGTTTTGAACTCTCTTTAGTTACCTTGCCTTTGTAATACTCATCTTTACAGTACATATAAGTCTCAAGTTTCTTGATCTATTCATGTAACAGGTAAAATTTCTGTTTGGTGGTCATGGAGATATTGGATTTCACCTCCATCATATGGTTTCAATGCCCTCACAAACAATGAGATCCTTTCTCCAATGTGGATGTGAATGAAGTGGTATGTAATTTTGTCCAAATTTCACTATACAACATAAGAGACTATAACTTCTTTTTCACACCAATGAAGTCACTAAGCGATTGAAATGGCTTTTCATGCCTCAGGCAATGTTACCAGCTTAGGTGTGGCTGTCCTCGATGTCCTATTCAATTGAAAATTTTGATGTTGACCCCAAGAAATTTTTGTACTGGATTGGGGTTGCAGCCGTCCTTGTGGGATTCACTATTCTATTCACCTTTTCACTTATGTACCTAAATCGTAAGTCAAAGACGCTTTAATTAATTTCTAATCCAACCACTTAAAATTGATAGTTAACTTGTTTTCTTTGTATAGCTCTTGGAAAGCCACAAGCAATGATCTCAGAAGAGGAAGCAAATGAGCAATCCAACCAGGGAGGAACAAAGAGGAAGGCAGATAGCAAAACAATTTCAACAGGTGCAAATAATACAAGTAAGAACTACAGTATGGCCAAGAGAGTATGAACATTAGGAAATTGAATTGCAGTTCCATTCTTGTTTACACAAATTTTTGAATATTTCAGGAGAAATGGAGAGTAGTCAGTCCAATGCTACAGGGGTGACAGAGGACAGACTACAGTTGCTTGGGATAGTGACCGGAGCATTTAGGCCTGGAGTCCTAACTGCGGTAATGGGAGTAACTGGATGGATGTTCTAACTAAACTGATGGATGTCCTAACTGGTGGTTACATTGAAGGCGATTTCAGAATTTCTGGGTTCCCCAAGAAGCAAGAAACATTTGTGAGAATTCACTCTGCCCAAGTCACTGTAAAAGAATCCTTGATGGAGCTAGTTGAGCTCAATATTCTCAAAAACAGAAGTGAGCTACATTGAAAAGACGGTAAACCTCATGCTTTTCATTTGGTTTATTGACTGAATTTGGTGTTAGGATTTAGTTTCAAACAGAAGTGACTTGTTGGATATGCTTTGTAGGTTTTTGTGATGAAGAGATGGAGCTAGTTGAGCTCAATAATATCTAAGACGCTGTAGTTGGGCTTCCAGGAATCTCTGGTTTGTCAACAGAACAAAGGAAGAGATTGACAATAGCTGTGGGGATTGTTGCCAATTCTTCAATCATTTTCATGGATGAACCAATTTCAGGGCATGATGCAAGGACTGTAAGGAACATAGTGGATACTGGAAGAACAGTTGTCTGCACATTTCATCAGCCTAGCATCTATGTCTTTGAAGCCTTCAATGAGCTGCTGTAGATGAAAAGAGGTGGACAAGTGATCTACTCAGGATATTTGGGCAAGAATTCCCATAAAGTTGTCGAATACTTTGAGGTATGATTTCTTATTATTTGAACCGATTGAATAACATTGCAGGTTATTCCAGGAGTTCCCAAAATTAGAGAAAAACAAAATCCAGCTGCATGGATGCTCAAAATGCATCACAGACTGAAACAAAGCTTTTAGGTTGGGGAGGATATTGTTAGAGGCTGCATTGATTTTAGCTACATAACGAAGTTTATTGCAATAAATATTCCAGGCATTTGTGGGAGTGTTGTAATTGAAAGGCATGCAATTCTAGCAACACATTTTAATTTATACAAGTATAACATAAGAAGTCTAATAGTTACTTACTCCGTCTATGTTCTATCCAACAACAATCTTAATTACGGTTACAATGCAGCTACTGTAAATATGAAGATCTGATGGTTGGTATTATCGATCTGAAAAAGGTGAGAGTGGGATTTTATGTTCATATGTTATATACTAAATATCTGATGGTTTAGGCATCTCTCTAGGAAATGGAAGTGATGTGTTCATATGTATGTTATATACTAAATCAATTAATGTTGGATTTTCAAATTAAAATTAAAAGCATGTCTATAGTTTAGTCTTTGTATTGTTGTGCCTATCGAGCAAACCTATATTTTAAATTTCAGGTTCTAAGATGTTGGTGGGAGCATGCCGCTTTTGTTGTTAACATCAAAGTACCCGAATGTGTGGCTGCTGAAATCCTATTGATATAACTCAGGTCTTCTCTATTTTGACCGTATATAGATATTCAGCTTCAGTGAAATTGCATGATTAACCTTCAGTTGTTGTTCTTGTGATCAGCTTACAGATATTTAGTTATTGAGGCAAATGACACGCATGATTGAGAATGTTCAAGCCAACTGGTATGGCTCCAAGCAGTCTGTGTCATATTTTGGGACATATAATGAATGATGGAGTTGTTTTTAGTGCTGCATTTTTAGATCATGATACAAATGTGAGTCTTCAATATCTTTATGCAACATGCTTTTTCTCTTATTGAAATTATACTTATGTACGTATTGTTAGCTTTGGAAACACTTTGTATGGTGCGAACTATTAAAAGTTCCCTTGAAAAAGAAGAATGAACATCGGGGGATCGAGGTTCAGCACTGGCTTGTTGATAATCTTACGGTTTGCTATTCTCAACTTATTTCATAATTTCAAAACTTAAATCAAACAAATTTGTGCTAAAGAATTCTCATTTTCACTCCACTTCTGTATCCCAAGTCTGTAGCGTGAAATGTTATTGGAGACAAACAACTCACATATGAACAAGCTTCTCAACTCACCAAATCTCTTGAACAATCAAGTTGATGATACAATTCTAGGCCACAATGTAGACACACTGTCCTTCCAAAAGGTTGGTCATTAAATAGGATTTTTTGATCCTTCCTATAATTTTAGCAGAAAAATATCGTTATCAAAAGTTTTTTTTTTTTATCTCTTAGTTACCTTGCATTTTAAATAATCATCCTATAATTTTAGGAGAATTAACAAATGCTGATTTTCATGTGACAGGTCAAATTCATGTTTGGTGCTCATAGGGACATTGGATTTCACCTCTATCATATTAAAAATAAGGGATTGGAGTTGCAACCCTCCTGGGGTTCTCTCTTCTCTTCAATGTTATGTCACCTTCTCACTCTTGTACCTAAATTGTAAGTTCAAGACACCTACTTTGATTTATTCTCCTCTAACGACATGAAGTTTTTTTTTTTTTTTTTTTTTTTTTTGTAAAACTCAATAGTCTTTCCTTAATATACTTTGTTTCATATATTGAGCTCTTGGAAAGCCACAAACAATCATATCATAAGAGGAAATGAAAGCTCTAAGAGTATAAATTACTTTGTGGACATGCCCTCGGTAAGAATCTATATATCTACACACCCATTGTAAGCATCACAAACTACACTACATGCATAGCTAATGTTAGGATACTTTACAGGTGGAAATGAAAGTTCTAAGAGTGGCAGATGACAGACTACAATTGCTTCACGAAGTGAGTGCAGCATTTATGCTTGTTGTCGTAACTGCACTAACGGGAGTCGGTGGAGCTGGAAAGACAACATTGATGGCAGGAAGAAAAACTGGAAGTTATATCAAAGGTGATATCAGAATTTAAGACTTCCTAAAGAAGTGAGCTACAATGAAAAGATGGTAAACCTCTTGCTTTTCAGTTGATTGAATTTGTTTTTAGGATTTGGTTTCAAACAAAATTGACTTGTTTGAGCTTCAGTGACGATTAACCTTGTGTTGTTGTTCTTGTGATCAGGTTATGGATACTTAGATATTGAGGCAAAGGTCACGATTGAGATTGTTCAATCCAACTGATTCGGCTCCAAGTAGGTTGTGTCCTCTATCTTTTGGGACATATAACAAATGATGGAGTTGTTTTTGGTGCGGCTTTTTCAGGACAACAAATTTGAGTCTTCGATATCTTTATGCAATAGAGAATTACCAGCACGATACTTTTTATTTTGTGAAATTACAGATTCACAATGGGAACTAACACGTACGTATTGTTCGCTTTGGAAGCACCTGGTATGGTGCCGACCGTTAAAAGTTCCTCAAAAGGAGCAGCTACCCCATGTTCAATTTGTTGCAGCAACATCGATCAACCTTACACAACAAGAATAAATACCGGGGAATTGAGGTTCACCACCGTCATGTTGATAATCTTACAGTTTGTGATTCTCAACTTATTTCATAATTTCAAAGCTTAAATCAAACCAATCGGTTAGCATTTGCTAAAGAATTCTCATTTTTTTGCTATACCTCTGTAGCCCAAGTTTATAGTGAGAAATGTTGTTGGAGGAGATAAACAACTTAGAGATGAAAAAGCTTCTCAACTCACAAAATCCCTTCAACAATCAAGTTTATGATACAATTCAAGTCCACAGTGGTGGCGCACTTTCTTTACTCATCCTGTTTCTGCTGGGAGCTTTTGTCCTTCCAAAAGGTTTGTCATTAAATTGGATTTTATGCTCCTTGTCATCAAAAGTTTTAAAAAATTATGTTTACAAGAAAATGATGTCAATATAAGTATCAGTTCTTGATTTACTGATGTTTTGAAGGAATTAACAAATGCTGATGTACTCATGTAAAAGGTCAAATTCCAGTTTGGTGGTCATGGCAGGGCCATCAGATTTCACTTCTATTATATGGTTTCAATGCTCTGAAAAGGAATGGATTGGGGTTGCAGCCCTCCTGCGGTTCACCGTTCTCTTCAATGTTCTGTTGTACCTAAATCGTAAGTTCAAGACACCGGCATTCTTTGATTTATTCTCATCCAACCACATGAAGTTTTATTTATTTATTTTATTTTTTTATAGATGTCTAGTTAGTTTTTTTCGATAAAACTCAGTAGTCTTTCCTTAATATACTTTGTTTAGTATATATAGCTCTTGGAAAGCCATGAACAATCATATCAGAAGAGGAAGTAAAAGAGCAATCCAACCGGCGTGGAACAATGAGGAAAGCAGAAAGCAGAAAGCAAAAAAATGAACAGGTGCAAATAAGATAAGTAATAACTTAATCAGTATGGCCAAGTTTACTTTTGATCAAATTAATGGGAAAAAAAGAAAGCATTTGAATTGTTGATATTTTAGTCCGCCAGTTGGTGATCCAAACCAGAGGCCCAAATACAAGCCCATGAAGACCAGAAGACTGATCTACAGCTTCAGCCAAGCCCAAAGGAAACTAATGCAAAACGAGGTCGTTTTTGGAAGCTCATCTATTTTCAGATATTGAGCTGATGTGGAGCGTTGTGGCCTATATAAGCATCAAGTAGAGAGAAGGTTTTTAACGCATTCATTCTGATCTAGGGTTCCAAAATTGCTCATTCTCTCTCTCGAAACTTCTCTGAAAATCTCTCTTGTGTAATCTCTGAAATCTTGGTGAATCCAAGTGAGTTTCTTGTACGGTGTGTGAGATTAGCATTTTCTAAGAGTGCTTTGAGAGTGTTTGTGTTGTTGTGAGGAGGAGAGATTGAGTTCTTGATCTGTGTACAGATCGGTTGAGGTTTGAGGCTAGTAGTCAGGTGTAATTGAGAGGTTGTGGTTCACTGGTGGTACTCTGGGCGTGTATTTGGTGTTCTTGTTTGTAACGAATTCTCATATAGTGAAGAGCCTCCTCTGAGTGGCTCAACGTGGATGTAGGCCGGGTTTTGGCCGAACCACGATAAAATCCGTGTGTTCTTCTTCTCTTCTCTGATTTCTAATTCGGTTATATTTCGTATACTTTACTGTTTTCAGCATCTATTGATTTGTACTTATACAAATCTGTTTTAGGTTCAGAAACTATTCTTGTTTTATTTCTGTGAATGCTTGTAATAGATCTGAAACAGTTAGTAGAATCTTGCTATATCTTGTTTAATCTTTGATCACTGTAAATCCTAGATTAAAAGGTTATAGCTGTGTTATATTTGTTCTAAGCATATATTCTGTTCTTGCTGTTCGGTTGATATACTCAGATTAATTCTTGTAAGAATCTGATATCAGAAGAACATATTGTTGGTACTGTCAGTTGTTAGCTTTAGTATCTGAATCTTCTTGTTGCAACTATTTCTCGCCTGTTTTCTTGTAAGTGTATCTTACAGTTGTTTTGAGTGTTAACAGGAGGTGTTAAGGTTTGTTTAGGTACCATAAACCTAACATGAATGTTAAGCTCCACTACTTATTTACCTGTACTATGAATCTTTCAGGAGAAATGGAAATAATGAAAGTGAGTTGTCAATCTAATGCTGTTGGTGGAACCAGCAATAAAGTAGAAGATGAGATAGCTGTGAAGTGAGTTCAGTGGAGCTGGAAAGACAATCGTTGATGGTTGCTCTGGCAAGAAGAAAAACCAGAGGTTATATTGAAGGCGATATCAGAATTTATGGGTTCCCCAAGAAGCAATTTTAAACATTTGTACGAATTTTAGGTTATTGTGAGCAACTGACATTCACTCTCCTCAAGTCTTGCCCAAGTATGTAGTGAGAAATTACTGTTATCGGAGATAAACAAACATAACGAAGTAATCCAATCACAATATGAGGAACTTATACAGAGTACATCTTTGAATATCTCTTAGGTCTCCTCAGAATATTATCGACGGATCTCTCTTTTGATCCCCAGATACTCCATAGATCCCTCCCTAGATATTCCCAGGGGGTCTCCCCGGATCTTTCCACTCTTTGATGTTACAGTGTTTCTTTTTGCTATGATACAAACCATATCAATAGATTGGTATTTTTTTTTAGTGAATATCTTTCTTGATATTTTTTATTTTTTATATAATATATATGGTGGTCGAACCTAAATATTAATGAATAAACATTCTTTCCACCCGACAAATAGCGTAGTGTTGCGTTAAAATTTTGAAATAATTGAAATCGACAATCCTATCCTACTCTAAACAATCCTACCAAGTAGGCTTGCAGGGTTTTCTAATTTTTACATAAAAATTGGAAGCAAAATAAATGTTTGACAAATCTTTTTGGTTTATACTAAATTTGGATAGTCAAATAGGGTATTGCATGAAAGACAGTTGTCTTAACAAACAAAGACGAGTGTTGTCAGAATGAACCAAATCACTAATTATTATTGTTGAATGTTTTTTTTTTTTTTTTTTTTTGAAGAAAGACCTACACATACAACAATCAGGAAAAGATACAAGCCAAATTGGGACAATGCCAAGTCTGCTCCTTTCCTGAGGAGAGAGCCAAAGAGGCAAGGTCATGTGCCAAGGTATTTCCTACTCTAGAAATAGCATGACACAAGTTACTTCCTACCCCTTGCATGAGAGCTTTGATATCAGACACAATACATTTAGCCTCACATTGAACTAAGACAGGTGAGTTAACACCAAAAGCTACATTAACAGCATCCACTTCAACAAGATTAACATTCAGATTAAAGTTTTGTGCAAGGCGAAGTCCCTCTCTGAGAAACTTTATTGAAAGAATTAATTAACCTCCCAATTAAAATTCAACAAAATTCCCACCCAAAGTGAGTCGGTGACCGTTTTTATTAGGGATGAGGATTCTCAATTAAATTGATTTTTTAGTCTCTTTTCAATGAAAAAGAAAATTGATTTTTTACCTGATATCAATATTCAATAGATCTATTTGTGATTTATTTCTTTTATTTTTCATTTTTATTATTTTTAAATATAGAGTATTATTTTTAAACATTTTAGGTCAGTACAGTAAAAAATCTGAATCCTTTTATTTTTTATTTTTTAAAAGACTTAAAGCACTTTTTATTGAAGAAAAAAAAAAAACAATATTACATTGTCAATCATCTCCTCTCTCTTCTTTTTGTGAGAGAACATATAATGTTTTCATGAAATGATCCCATTAATAGTAAAATTGCATGATATAACTCATTTATATATATGGGAAAATAATTAATTGTACAATTGTATTTGAATCTATATCTATTTGAATCAAAACATGATCCATATATGTGACAAGTATGTGATTACAATGATTTCAATTAGTTTTATTAATATTTTAAATTATTAATCTTTCATAACCTAAACATCCGTTACTTTAGTCGTTTGTGCAAATTCATCATCACCTTTTTTTTTATTTATTTATCATTTATGCCCTTTAAATTTGCAACAGTCTACTTTGTTTAATTTTGGTATCTAAATTTGGTGCCTAAATGATGTATCAACACTCTAATCTATTCATTTAAATCATACAAATCTGATACAATTTAAATAAATGGATTAAAATGTTATCATATCATTTGATTTGCACATAAAATTTGTAGAGTTTTCACATCTTTTGTGTATATCTTGGGTGAATCGGATGCACTGATGAGAGATCATCACTAGAGAGTCTTGATTCGAATATTGAAAAAATCGTTGCCAATGCGCAACTTCTGATGACCATTATTATTGCAACTCTTACGATAACACCAACAACAACCAGTCCTCCACACCCAGTGAACAAACATTATCCCTTCCCATCACCTCTTTGACAACCACCGCTAATATGGTAGCCACTTCTTCTAATCCTGTTAGTACTTATAACAAGTTAACAACAACAACGAGGACCAAAATGGGGTGGTGATGAAGAAGTGTGTTGGGAGGAGTAACCGAGGAGTGACATTTGGGGAGGCCTCGGAGCAAGGACTTAGAAAGACAATGGAAGACACATGCGGCATTTACCCGGAGTTCATGAAGCTTTCTTGTATCGAAGTCAGCAGCTGTACACGGCTCTGTCGTGTAGGTATGCATCGGTCAAGTCACCGGTGCACTACTTTGGTGTGTTTGATGGTAATGGTGGCTCTCAGGTAATCCATTATATATTTCTCACACCAACATTTTTAATGTTTATGTTTAATTTGTCATATCATATTCAATTTGCTAGTTATAACGTTAAAATCATATGCACTCACACTCTTTATTTAACATTTAAATTTATAAATTTAGTGGTTTCTGATATGGTATCAAAGTCATAAGATCTTATATCGAAGCTATTTTTATTCTATCTAGGATATCGCAAGACTAATTCATAAATTCATAAATTTAGTTAGTGACTAACGGTAGGACTAATTTAATTGATTTTCAATTATATAATGACCAAATTGATGAAATTTGAATTAACGAGTAAAAAAATGATGTTTCCCAATTAAGTTGGGACAAAATTGTAAAAACCCAAAAAAAAAAAAAATTGCCAAATGAATGGAAAGAAGAAGAATATATCGTATAAGCTTTTCAACAAAAAAAAAAAAAAAAAAAAAAAAAGAATATATCGTATAAGGTTTGGTTTAGTCTATCAAAACAATGTAGTTTTAGTTTTATTTATAGTGATAAAATAAAAACACAAATCCTGACCATACGTTTCCACTAAAGCCACGTGGCAATGGATCCTCAAATTTCATTATTTATTTTGCATTTTATTTATTTATTTATTTAAAAAAAATCCTTTATTTTACTTTTTTCCGTCAACCAAAATAGCTGTCTTTTGACTCCAAAAACTATCACAGCCTTTTTGTCTTCTCCTCTACTTGCTTCTACACTCTACAGTTCTGCTGCAAATTTTATTTATTTATTTTTTTTCAATATAGGAAACCACTGGGAAAGTGGGAATCACATGCATTTTAACCGTGTTCATTTGATTTCCCCTTAGATTCTCAAGAAGAAGAATGACAATTTGGTCACTCTTCAAATTTGAGATGGCTTGTTAGAAACCATGAAAATCCACCGGAAGGAAATCAACTTTCATGGACACCAACCACTTCATGTGAGAACTGCAAATCTGTTTTACTCCCATGGTTTTTTGCTTTTTTATTTACAATTACACTGTGCTCTGTCACCATGTGAGAATTGGAAATCTGTTGAAATCAGAACTCTGTGTTATCTTCATTAAGCACAACTTCAAGGTGGAGAGATGTTGAAGATATCTGAGGTGGCCTCCATTTCCGTGAGCGAGTCCAACGTCAAGGTGGAGTTGTCGGAGTCAGCGAGGGATGGTGTCAAGGCCAGCAGTGACTACCTGACTGGGTCAGGCCGTCAGGGACAGCATGAACAATGGAACCGACCACTGGTTTTGATGTCAGTTTTTGGCCGAGTTGACTCAAACGAATGTGATGAGTTATGATCAAGTTTGAAGGATGTTCCCATCTTTTAGTGGAAGAAACTTCATCAAACAGAGAAAAGAGAAAAAAATGATTTTTTTTTTTTTTTTATTAAGAAGAAACAGTGCAACAAGTATGATCCAAATGTTATTGGCCGAGTTGACTCAAAATCTCAATTGAAATTTCAAATTACTTTTGCATGAATCAGTGAATCACCATGATTGTCCTTCTATAGAATAAATTAATAATTCAAAATAAAATTAAAAATAAAAATACAAAATAGGTCTAGTTCACGAGGAAAACACAGGGGAGGTAGAAAGGCAGAATTGTTTGGAATCTTGAAAGGAAGTTGTCTTGAAACGGTGCCGTTTAGGGTAATTAGAAGGAGAAGAAAAATAATGAAATCAGGACGGTTCGTATTATTGAGTGCCACATGTCTCCAAATCTTTAAAAGCTTAGACAAATCTTAGCTAAGAAGAGGACTGTACAATATGGTGACGTTAAGGACATCTGTAATTTTTGTTGCATTGGTCTCATTTTCCATGCTAATGTTTGCAGTCAGCATCAATATATTGAATTTCCAACATAGGCAGAACGTGTGAGGAAATTTTGTAGGGTAGAAGTGTAGGAACCGTAAATTAATTTCCTATAATTTAATAGCTTTTCTATATTAATAAAATATTTCGATCCTGATTTGAGTCATTGTAAAAAATTAATAAGTTTCTTTATCGTAATAATTAATATATATATATATATATTTTTTTTGAAATCTAATGTAAAATTTCGGTTTCGACTATCATATAAATTAATAATTTTATAAAAGTATAAAATATATTGCTATTATTCAAGAACTGAAAAAATACTTTAAGATGCTAGTTTGGACAAGGCCACCATATTTGATATTTTTGACTTTATCATTTATCTTTTGAATTGTCCTTAATAAATTATTGTGATCATCTCCTTGTTATAGCCAAAAGGTTTCAACTAAATTTAGTATTTCAATCGAAAATTTTCTTAACAAATTTTTCCTAAACAGAGAATCCTGAAAGAAAGAAAAAAAGGGAATTTTCCCTAAAGAAGAGAACCAACTAAACAATAAATCTTGAAGATGAATCTTCCCTAAAAGAAAGGAAAAAAAGGGAATTTTCCCTAAAGAAGAGAACCAACTAAACAATAAATCCTAAAGATGAATCTTCCCTAAACAAGAAAACCGATTTCCACATGTTTTCTAAAACAAAATAACACTTTATAAGGTAAAACCCTTCAAAATAATAATCCCTCTAAATTAATACTCAAGGGTGGGTTCCAAAAATGTTAATTCAGAGGGGTTCTACTATATATATTGTTTTAGATGATCAAGTGAATTTAGTTGAAAATTGTTTTCGTCATGTCAAGGTATTAATGTTAATTTTACAAGTTCTTAGTATGGGACAATAATTGTAGCACCTGGCCTCCTTACTCTTGAGTTCAGAAACAATCTTTATGATACAGATATCAAATTTAAAAGGATTGATTTTGATTAGTTTCATTGATTAAATTTAGAGTATTGAATCGGACCCGACTATCAAAAACAGGTATAATTGTCCAAGTTGTATATTGAATTTTTGTTTCCCTCTCCGATAAAATCAATCACTTAATCCAATCAACTTAAAATTCAAATTGGATTAAATTGAACCAAATTCAAGATCATCACATAAGGACTCATTAACATTGAAGAATACATAGATCTTGGAGTGTAGAGCTCTGCTTCAATCCAGTAGATGCATGGTGAAATGTTAGTGCTTTTTCTAGAGACACAATTATTGAACAACACTCTCTTTTCCATTTGCGGGAATAGTCTCACATTGGCAAAAAAGTCACAAAGAAAGATAGCAATCAATTTTTTTTTAGAATTCCAATTCCAAACAAATATTAAAATGGGTCTAGATTCTAGATCCACCTTGTTATCTTATCAATTTCCTTTCCCATTTAATTTTCCACTACTCTGTTTTCAGTCTTCTCATATTTTCTTCTCCTTTCGGCGCTATAATAATTGAAATGATGACAGCATTTATGTTCACATCACACACAAATTACTAAGATCTTGGAGTGTAGAGCTCTGCTTCAATCCAGCGGGGTGGGGCTGTGGGGTGTGTGTTTCTTTGTTTGCCTTTATTCTGTATGGCTTCGTCAAAATTTGGCGACAGCGGGTCGTCTTGTGGTACCCATTGTCGCAGTATTTTGATTTGTTTTTCTCTGCTTTGGTTTGTTGCTTGGGTCTTTTTGCCCTGTTCTATGAAGTTTGCTGCCATTTAAAAAAAAAAAATCCAGTAGATGCATGGTGAAATGTTAGTGCTTTTTCTAGAGACACAATTATTGAACAACACTCTCTTTTCCATTTGCAGGAATAGTCTCTGATTGACAAAAAGTCACAAAGAGAGATATCAATCAAGTTTTTTTTTTAGAATTCCAATTCCTAATGAATATTAAATGGGTCTAGACTCTAGATTCACCCTGTAATCTTATCAATTTCCTTTCCCATTTAATTTTCCACTCCTCTGTTTTCGGTCTTCTCACATTTTCTTCTCCTTTCGGCGCTATAATAATTGAAATGATGACAGCATTTATGTTCACATCACACACAAATTACTAAGATCTCAAAATATTTCTCCTCTTTTTGTCATTCAATTTCCAACCCACTATATGGAGAATGTAACAAGTGTTGTAGTATATATGTTCATTTTAATTTCTAACAAGTAAAAGGTTAGATTTTTGGATAAGATCCTTTCCTTGGTCTTTGTTTTTCCTTAACATTTTTCAAGTGTAATTAAAACATCAAATTGCATGAAATAGAAAAAAGTGATCAAATCTTGACTATGTATTTTTTATTTTGCTTAAGTGTTATTATATTATGAAAAGTTAAGGAAAAACAAGATAAGGAGAGGATCTTTATCCTAGATTTTTCAAGTAATATCTAGAATTTAATGTCCAAAGTTCTTCAAGCGGCTGTCATATCTAGTGGTATTAAAAAAAACATAATAAATAAATAAATCTACAACGTAATAATCACCATGATATGTGGCATAACTCTCACCATGCTATCATGTGATATCACATAATTTTTATTTTTATTTTTGATATAATGTGACATCAACTTTATTTGATATATTTTTTTTTTTTTTGATGGAACTTGAAAACTTTAACTAACTATTATATTCCATTAATTCCAACTTTATTTTGTACAATATTAACTCTCAACCATTGGATCTCCTACTTTAAGGATCAAACGCTCAATCAACAAAAACAGTCATGGGACCACACCATGCATGACTTTGTTCTCCTTTCGGCACATGAAAAGCATGATAGCATTACTTTCACATCTCAAACACGACCGATCAATTTCTATCAAAATCAGCATTAATTTGGCTAAGTGATAAACCCTTCACACTTACACCCTTGAGATTGTGAGTTCGAATCTCCCTAAAAAACCCGAATTAATTGTAATTTTTCAACAACAAAAAATTCTTTCAATATATTTTTCCTCTTTTCGACTTAAGAGTATCTCCAATGCTATTATGCATTTGGAGAAAATGGAGTGCCATATAGGATAAATATTAAAAAAATTAGAAAAACCTCTTCCAATGCTATTATCTAAATTGAATGCATGTGTAGTAAACAGACATGGTCCCCACATGAAAAGCATAACAAATGGCTTTTTCCTCCACAAAACCCGCTCTTCAACTTGTTAACTGGTATACTTTATTTTGTATAACTTAGTTGGTATAATACCAACTTGCTAACTTAGTTGGTATAATACCAAAGTCAAAATTTGAAGGGGCATTTTTGGCAATATTTAAAATCAAACCTTTTCAAACTTAAGTCTGGGGGGTGTTAATGTATAATACCAAAAATTTTCCTCGTGAGTGTATCTTACCCAAACCTCAAAGGGTGTAGTATAATTTGCCCTTACTTTATTTTTGTATAATTTTCACTCTCAAGTCAAGTCTCAACTCTCAACCATTGGACTTCCTACTTTAAGGATCCAACGGTCAATCATGGCATAGCATATTAGCATGCGTGACCCTTTTCTCCTTTCATATTTTCATAGCTTTAATGGTTGAAATCATGACAGCAAAGCGTGTGGGTGCCACTCGCCAGTCGCCACCACAGTACCACGCGCCACCAACTTTACGCGTCTTCTATCTTTATCTGTCTTCCTTCCAACCGTTCAAATTTGACTTCAACTTCAATGTAATTAAATTCCAACAATTTATCTTTCTTTTTATCATTCACATAAATACAATTTATGTTAGCACTTAGCAGTTACTTAAGGCTACTTTTCTATTTCTAAGTTATGAAACAAATTAATGGATGAATTGATGTTAAAATCACAAAATTTGAATCAAGTCATGAATGTGTCGGATGGTAAACAAGTAGACCTCAAGTCATGAAAGAGTCAATTTTTTTAGCCTAATTTTGCATTCACTAGTTAATTTATTAGCTACATAAATAGTTGGACTATGAAAATTCCCAATCACCAAATTGAGAAAAAAAAAAAAAATTAATGCAAGTTACCAACCTTTTCCTTGGCCATAATTTTACCTCAACTACAAAATAAATTCACCCTTAATTAATTATTTACAAAAAAAAAAAAAAATTAGTTAATAGACTCTCACCAAAAGGCGGAGCCGGTGACTGTCACTACACATCCGGTACAATTACCGTAAAGACTGGAAAAAAAACAAAACAAAACAAAGTACATCACATGACATATATACATACACCTTTCTTTATCTATGGAAATTGATAAACCAATGGGTCAGACTTTTCAATTATTGTACCCTAAAATAATGGTCCAGCCCTGTATTCTTATCTTCTTCTTGTTGCTTTTTCCACCACAAAATAATATAATATATTCTATGAATAGTCTAACTTTATCTTTGTATAATATTAACTCTCAACCATTGGATCTCTTACTTTAAGGATCCAACGTACGCTCAATCACAGACAAGTCCCGCGAAAACAGTGACGGGACCATACCATGCATGAGTGCGCTCTGTTCTCCTATCGGCACTATAAAAAATGAAAGCATGGCAGCATTAGTTTCACATCTCAAACACCAAATATTTCTCTCCTTTTGTCATTGATCAATTTTCATCTCAAAACTATGGCTGCTGAGGCAATTGTTTCTACTGTTCTGGAGCAAATGATTTTGATCACTGGTAGAGAAGTGGAGCAAGAGGTGAAGCTAGTTACGGGTGTCAGAAAAGAAATAGAAAAGCTCACCGGCAACTTTGAAGCCATTCAAGCTGTCCTCGTTGATGCAGAGCAGAGACAAGTGAAGGAGACAGATGTGAACAAAGCTGTTGGACTTTGGCTAGACAAGCTCAAAGATGCATCTTATGACATGGATAACGTCTTGGACGAATGGAACACTGCAATTCTGAGATTACAAATTGAGGGGGTTGAAAATGCTCAAATTCCTAAGAAAAAGTTATGTGTCGTGTTTTCATCCCCTTGCTTTTGTTTTAGACAAGTTGCTTTACGACATGATATTGGTGTTAAGATAAAAAGAATAAATGAAAAACTTGATTTTATGGCCATAGAGAAAGATAAGTATAAGCTTAATACCATTAAGAGTATTGAAAAACCTCAAAGGTCGGAGACGACTTCTTTTATTGAGGTGTCTGAGATACATGGTCGAGATGATGATAAAGAAAATCTAGTAAACAAGTTGTTGAGTGAGAGTAATGAAGCCCTCCCTGTCTACTCAATTGTAGGGATGGGAGGGATTGGTAAAACAACTCTCGCACAATTTGCTTGCAATGATGCAGAGATTAAGAGTAAATTTGATCCAATAATATGGGTTTGTGTGTCAGACCCATTTGATGAGTTAAGGATTGCTAGAGCCATCATTGAAGGTTTTAAAGGTGAAGCCACTAGTTTAGTGACATACAATTCTCTTTTGGTATGTATACGTAAAACTATTGAGAACAAGAAATTTCTTCTTATCTTAGATGATGTGTGGATAGAAAATGATGATAAATGGGGACCATTGTATAGCTCTCTTAATGATGGTCTTCATGGTGAAAGTAGAATTTTAGTCACCACACGTAAGGAGAAAGTTGCACAAAAGATGAAATCAATTGATGTTATCAATGTTGGAGTATTGTCGGCAGATGAAAGTTGGGAATTGTTTAAACAATTTGCATTTTATAATTGGTCTGAGGAAGATTGTGAAAAATTTGAAAATATTGGTAGAGAAATTGTTGGCAAGTGTAAGGGTTTGCCTCTTGCCATAAAGACTATTGGGAGTTCGTTATGCTTAGAAAAATATAGAGATCAGTGGCAAATAATATTAGATAGTGAAATGTGGCAGTTGAAGTTAGAAAATGATCTTTTTCCCATACTGTTGTTGAGTTATAATGGCCTGCTTTCTATGGAAAAAAGATGTTTCTCATATTGTTCTATCTTTCCAAAAGATTATGTGATGGAAAAAGATGAATTGGTTAAATTATGGATGGCCCAAGGTTATCTTGGTTTAAAACATGATGTAGAGATGGAGATAATTGGTGATAAGTGTTTTAACTCTTTGGCTATGCATTCTTTCTTCCAAGAGTTTGAGAAAGATGAATATGGTAATATTTATAAGTGCAAGATGCATGACATAGTGCATGACTTTGCCCAATTTGTTGTTAAGAATGAATGTTTTTCAAAGGAAATTTACGGCGGTGAAGAAGCAAGCCTAGATGTTTCTTGTGAGAAAGCTCGTCATTCAATGTTGATAAAGAAGTCGTCGGATAATGTCAACATATCTAATGTCCAAAAGCTACGTAGCCTCTTAATTGAGGATGGACATGGATCTAGATCGATGAGTTGTTTCTCACCCGACTTATTTGAGCAAATGACTTGTTTAAGGTCATTGAAGTTAATTGGAAGTTGGGATAATAAGATACCAAGTGAGATAGGGAAATTGATACATTTGAGATACCTTAACATGTCAAAACTAAATATTGTAGAATTACCTGAGACATTGTGTTGTTTGTATAACTTACAAACCTTGAATATCAGGGATTGTGAGTCTCTTGAAAAACTACCTAAAGGGATGGGAAAACTAATCAATTTGAGGCATTTATTAAATTCGGGTACAATCAAACTCACATACATGCCAAAAGAAATTGAGAGACTAGTTTGTCTTCGAACATTGGATAGATTTATTGTTGGAGGTGATCCAAATGGCATGGGTCTTGGATGTCTTAAAAACATGAACAAGCTTAGAGGTCGTCTTTCGGTAGAAGGGCTGGGAGAAGTTGTAGACGAAGCTGAAGCTAAGAATGCACAACTCATGAATAAGAAGAATCTGGTTGTATTGGTTTTGATTTTCTCTGGTGGGAGTGATATATCATCGGTTGAAGAATGTAATAAAGAGACAGCAGTTCTTGAAGCCTTACAACCACCTCCCAATTTAGAGAGATTAAGTATACATGGCTGTAGAAGCATCGGTTTGTCCCTTCATTGGATGGTATCGTTAATTCATCTCAAGAGGTTATATCTCCTCTACTGCAGAAATTGTGAGTATTTGCCTGCTAATTTGGGAAAATTGCCACAACTTGAATATCTCAGAATATGGGGTTGGAGTAGTGTGAAAAGAGTGGGTAATGAATTTGTGGGCATTGAGACATCATCATCATCATCGTCTTCACCCTCACTTATTGCCTTCCCCAAATTGAAGACTCTCATCTTTTATGGGATGGAGAATTGGGAAGAATGGGAATATAAGATTACAGCAGGAGATATTACAATCATGCCCTCTCTTACTTCTCTACGTATCTATAGATGCCCAAAATTGAAGTCACTGCCAGACCACCTTCTTCATGCTACAACACTCGAGTGGTTGGACATCTCACTCGGTTGCGACATTTTACAACAAGTTTACGAGGTGGCTCAAGATCAAGATCAGGGGAGAAAAGGTCAGCAACTCTTAAAAAGAAAATAGAGAGGTGCAATGAGGAGGAGTCCAACGCAATCCAAAACTAAACTGCCCCAGCTGATTATCAATGCTTGCTGGTAATTAATTTCTTATTTTCTTCTGTTTTATTAATGTATGATTCAACAAAAATTAAACTCTGTAATACTCTTCTTCTTTCATGTTTTTTCTTTAAAACGGAAGAGTTGGACAATAACTATCAAAATCACTTCTATTTATTATTACTGTGAATCAGGTAATGCTCAAATTAATAAAAATCAACTGGTGATATTTATTTACAATTCATTCTCATCTCTTGCTTGTTGAATCTTATGTTGGGTTTTAATTTGGTTACTTATTCCAACCTCTTAAAGGTTTTTACTGATTTTTATTAATTTCATATCATTTTGTTTTTTCTTTTCTTTTCTCTTTTTCGTTAATTAAATGCAACACTTAAAAAGAAAATAGAGACTTGCAATGAGGAGTCCAACGCAATCCAAAACTGCCCCTGATTATCAATGCATCCTGGTAATTAATTTTTTTTTTTTTTTTTCCTTTGTTAATATTATTGGTAATTAAGTTATAACCTCTCTGTTTTAAAGGTTTCCAAATTCAAATGCAATCTTTATCACTTATTCATCCTATATCATATGATTCATTTTGCTTCAACAAAAATTAACTCTATTAGCAATAATTAATTTAAAATTTAGGCAACATTGTTTGTCAAATGTTTTGTTTATCATTATTAGCAATAATTAGAGTTTCCTAAATTTTGCTTTTTCATAAGATTACAGTACAATTTTTTCTCTTGTGAAAATTTTCTTCTGGGAGGTTTTATCCTACCAAAAGGTTAGTCATTACATAGGATTTTATGATCATCAAAAGTTTTTAACTCTCTTTAGTTACCTTGCCTTTGTAATACTCATCTTTACAGTACATATAAGTCTCAAGTTTCTTGATCTATTCATGTAACAGGTAAAATTTCTGTTTGGTGGTCATGGGGATATTGGATTTCACCTCCATCATATGGTTTCAATGCCCTCACAAACAATGAGATCCTTTCTCCAATGTGGATGTGAATGAAGTGGTATGTAATTTTGTCCAAATTTCACTATACAACATAAGAGACTATAACTTCTTTTTCACACCAATGAAGTCACTAAGCGATTGAAATGGCTTTTCATGCCTCAGGCAATGTTACCAGCTTAGGTGTGGCTGTCCTCGATGTCCTATTCAATTGAAAATTTTGATGTCGACCCCAAGAAATTTTTGTACTGGATTGGGGTTGCAGCCCTCCTTGTGGGATTCACTATTCTATTCACCTTTTCACTTATGTACCTAAATCGTAAGTCAAAGACGCTTTAATTAATTTCTAATCCAACCACTTAAAATTGATAGTTAACTTGTTTTCTTTGTATAGCTCTTGGAAAGCCACAAGCAATGATCTTAGAAGAGGAAGCAAATGAGCAATCCAACCAGGGAGGAACAAAGAGGAAGGCAGATAGCAAAACAATTTCAACAGGTGCAAATAATACAAGTAAGAACAACAGTATGGCCAATAGAGTATGAACATTAGGAAATTGAATTGCAGTTCCATTCTTGTTTACACAAATTTTTGAATATTTCAGGAGAAATGGAGAGTAGTCAGTCCAATGCTACAGGGGTGACAGAGGACAGACTACAGTTGCTTGGGATAGTGACCGGAGCATTTAGGCCTGGAGTCCTAACTGCTGTAATGGGAGTAACTGGATGGATGTTCTAACTACACTGATGGATGTCCTAACTGGTGGTTACATTGAAGGCGATTTCAGAATTTCTGGGTTCCCCAAGAAGCAAGAAACATTTGTGAGAATTCACTCTGCCCAAGTCACTGTAAAAGAATCCTTGATGGAGCTAGTTGAGCTCAATATTCTCAAAAACAGAAGTGAGCTACATTGAAAAGACGGTAAACCTCATGCTTTTCATTTGGTTTATTGACTGAATTTGGTGTTAGGATTTAGTTTCAAACAAAAGTGACTTGTTGGATATGCTTTGCAGGTTTTTGTGATGAAGAGATGGAGCTAGTTGAGCTCAATAATATCTAAGACGCTGTAGTTGGGCTTCCAGGAATCTCTGGTTTGTCAACAGAACAAAGGAAGAGATTGACAATAGCTGTGGGGATTGTTGCCAATTCTTCAATCATTTTCATGGATGAACCAATTTCAGGGCATGATGCAAGGACTGTAAGCAACATAGTGGATACTGGAAGAACAGTTGTCTGCACATTTCATCAGCCTAGCATCTAGGTCTTTGAAGCCTTCAATGAGCTGCTGTAGATGAAAAGAGGTGGACAAGTGATCTACTCAGGATATTTGGGCAAGAATTCCCATAAAGTTGTCGAATACTTTGAGGTATGAGTTCTTATTATTTGAACCGATTGAATAACATTGCAGGTTATTCCAGGAGTTCCCAAAATTAGAGAAAAACAAAATCCAGCTGCATGGATGCTCAAAATGCATCACAGACTGTGAAACAGAGCTTTTAGGTTGGGGAGGATATTGTTAGAGGCTGCATTGATTTGAGCTACATAATGAAGTTTATTGCAATAAATATTCCAGGCAGAGATACTTCTTGTTATTCCAGGCTGTAATTGAAAGGCATGCAATTCTAGCAACACATTTTAATTTATACAAGTATAACATAATAAGTCTAATAGTTACTTACTCCGTCTATGTTCATGATCTGATGGTTGGTATTATCGATCTGAAAAAGGTGAGAGTGGGATTTTATGTTCATATGTTATATACTAAAGATCTGATGGTTTAGGCATCTCTCTAGGAAATGGAAGTGATGTGTTCATATGTATGTTATATACTAAATCAATTAATGTTGGATTTTCAAATTAAAATTAAAAGCATGTCTATAGTTAAGTCTTTGTATTGTTGTGCCTATCGAGCAAACCTATATTTTAAATTACAGGTTCTAAGATGTTGGTGGGAGCATGCCGCTTTTGTTGTTAACATCAAAGTACCCGAATGTGTGGCTGCTGAAATCCTATTGACCGTATATAGATATTCAGCTTCAGTGAAATTGCATGATTAACCTTCAGTTGTTGTTCTTGTGATCAGCTTACAGATATTTAGTTATTGAGGCAAATGACACGCATGATTGAGAATGTTCAAGCCAACTGGTATGGCTCCAAGCAGTCTGTGTCATATTTTGGGACATATAATGAATGATGGAGTTGTTTTTAGCGCTGCATTTTTAGATCATGATACAAATGTGAGTCTTCAATATCTTTATGCAACATGCTTTTTCTCTTACTGAAATTATACTTATGTACGTATTGTTAGCTTTGGAGACACTTTGTATGGTGCGAACTATTAAAAGTTCCCTTGAAAAACAAGAATGAACATCGGGGGATCGAGGTTCAGCACTAGCTTGTTGATAATCTTAAGGTTTGCGATTCTCAACTTATTTCATAATTTCAAAACTTAAATCAAACAAATTTATGCTAAAGAATTCTCATTTTCTCTCTACTTTTGTATCCCAAGTCTATACCATGAAATGTTATTGGAGACAAACAACTCACATATGAACAAGCTTCTCAACTCACCAAATCTCTTGAACAATCAAGTTGATGATACAATTATAGGCCACAATGCAGACTCACTGTCCTTCCAAAAGGTTGGTCACTAAATAGGATTTTATGATCCTTCCTATAATTTTAGCAGAATAATATCTTCATCAAAAGTTTTTTTTTATCTCTTAGTTACCTTGCATTTTAAATAATCATCCTATAATTTTAGTAGAATTAACAAATACTGATTTTCATGTGACATGTCAAATTCATGTTTGGTGGTCATGGGGACATTGGATTTCACCTCTATCATATGGTTTCAAGGCTCTTAAAAATAATGAATTGGAGTTGCAACCCTCCTGTGGTTCTCTGTTCTCTTCAATGTTATGTTCATCTTCTCACTCTTGTACCTAAACTGTAAGTTCAAGACACCTACTTTGATTTATTCTCCTCTAACCATATGAAGTTTTTTTTTTTCTTTTTTTTTTTTTTTTAGATTCCTAGTTCCTTTTTTTGGTAAAACTCAATAATCTTTCCTTAATATAATTGTTTCATATATATAGAGCTCTTGGAAAGCCAAAAACAATCATATCTTAAGAGGAAAAATGAAAGCTCTAAGAATGTAAATTACTTTGTGGACATGCACTCGGTAAGAATCTATATATCTACACACCCATTGTAAGCATCACAAACTACACTAAATGCATAGCTAATGTTAGGATACTTTACAGGTGGAAATGAAAGTTCTAAGAGTGACAGATGACAGACTACAATTGCTTCACGAAGTGACTGCAACATTTATGCCTGGTGTCATAACTGCACTAATGGGAGTTAGTGGAGCTGGAAAGACAACATTGATGGATTTCTGGCAGGAAGAAAAACTGGAAGTTATATCGAAGGTGATATCAGAATTTAAGACTTCCTCTTGCTACAATGAAAGATGGTAAACCTCTTGCTTCTCAGTTGATTGAATTTGTTTTTAGGATTTGGTTTCAAACAGAATTGACTTGTTTGAGCTTCAGTGAAATTGCACGATTAACCTTGTGTTGTTGTTCTTGTGATCAGGTTACGGATACTTAGATATTGAGGCAAATGTCACGATTGAGGTTGTTCAATCCAACTGGTTCGGCTCCAAGTAGGTTGTGTCCTCTTATCTTTTGGGACATATAACAAATGATGGAGTTGTTTTTGGTGCGGCTGTTTCAGAACATAACAAATGTGAGTCTTCCAGATCTTTATGCAATAGAGAATTACCAACACAATACTTTTTATCTTGTGAAATTACAGATTCATAATGGGAACTAACACGTACGTATTGTTCGCTTTGGAAGCATCCGGTATGGTGCCGACCGTTAAAAGTTCCTCAAAAGGAGCAGCTACCCCAAGTTCAATTTGTTGCAGTAACAGCGATCAACCTTACACAACAAGAATAAATACCGGGAAATCGAGGTTCACCACAGTCATGTTGACAATCTTACGGTTTGTGATTCTCAACTTATTTCATAATTTCAAAGCCTAAATCAAACCAATCAGTTAGCATTTGCTAAAGAATTCTCATTTTTTGCTATAACTCTGTAGCCCAAGTTTTATAGTGAGAAATGTTGTTGGAGGAGATAAACAACTTAGAGATGAACAAGCTTCTCAACTCACAAAATCCCTTGAACAATCAAGTTTATGATACAAATCAAGTCCACAGTGGAGGCACACTTTCTTTGATCATCTTGTTTCTGCTGGGAGCTTTTGTCCTTCCAAAAGGTTTGTCATTAAATAGGATTTTATGCTCCTTGCTATAACTTCAGCAGAATTATACCATCATCAGAAGTTTTTAAAAATTATGTTTACAAGAAAATGATTTCAATATAAGAATCAGTTCTTGATTTACTGATGCTTTGAAGGAACTAACAAATGCTGATGTACTCATGTAAAAGGTCAAATTCCAGTTTGGTTGTCATGGGGCCATCAGATTTCACTTCTATTATATGGTTTCAATGCTCTGAAAAGGAATGGATTGGGGTTGCAGCCCTCCTGGGGTTCACCGTTCTCTTCAATGTTCTGTTGTACATAAATCGTAAGTTCAAGACACCGGCCTTCTTTGATTTATTCTCATCCAACCATATGAAGTTTTTTTTATAGATGTCATCTTTCTTCAATAAAACTTAGTAATCTTTCCTTAATATACTTTGTTTCGTATATATAGCTCTTGGAAAGCCATGAACAATCATGCCAGAAGATGAAGCAAAAGAGCAATCCAACCAGCGTGGAACAATGAGGAAAGCAGAAAGCAAAAAAAATGAACAGGTGCAAATAAGACAAGTAACAACTTAATCCGTATGGCCAAGTTTACTTTTGATCAAATTAATGGGAAAAAAAAAACATTTGAATGTTAAGCTCCTAATACTTATTTACCTGTACTACAAATCTTTCAGGAGAAATGGAAATAATGAAAGTTGTCAATCTAATGCTGTTGGTGGAACCTGCAATAACGTAGAAGATGAGATAGCTGTGAAGTGAGTTCAGTGGAGCTGGAAAGACAATCGTTGATGGTTGCTCTGACAAGAAGAAAAACCAGAGGTTATATTGAAGGCGATATCAGAATTTATGGGTTCCCCAAGAAGCAATTTTAAACATTTGCAAGAATTTTAGGTTATTGTGACTTGTGAGCAACTGACATTCACTCTCCTCAAGTCTTGCCCAAGTATGTAGTGAGAAATTACTGTTATCAGAGATAAACAAACATAACGAAATAAGTCAATTAAAATATAAGGCACTTATAGAGTACACCTCTGAATATCCCTTAGGTCTCTTAGGTCTCCTCTGAATATCATCGACGGATCTCTCTTTTAATCCCTAGATATTCCATGGATCCCTCCTTAAATATTCCCAGGAGGTCTCCCCGGATCTTCCCGCTCTCTGATGTTACGGTGTTTCTTTTTGCTCAGATACAAACCATATCAATAGATTGGTATTTTTTTTTAGTGAATATCTTTCTTGATAGTTTTTATTTACCTAAATATTAATGAATAAGCATTCTTTAAAATTTTGAAATAATTGAAATCGACAATCCTATCCTACTCTAAACAATCCTACTAAGTAGGCTTGCAGGGTTTTCTAATTTTTACATAAAAATTGGAAGCAAAATAAATATTTGATAAATCACTTTGGTTTATACTAAATTTGGATAGTCAAATAGGGTATTGCATGAAAGACAGTTGTCTTAACAAACAAAGACAAGTGTTAGAATGAACCAAATCACTAATTATTATTGTTGAATGTTGACAAACAAAACTTTATTGAAAGAATTAATTAATCTCCCAATTAAAATTCACCAAAATACCCACCCACAGTGAGTCGGTGACTGTATTTATTGAGTTCATTTTTGCTTACCCACATTAACTAGAGGTAACCATTACCCCCACTCTAAGTGTTGACACGTGTCTTAAACTTTAGTTAACTTTGGGTTAACTTTAAACTTTGGGTTAAATTTGGGAGTAATGGTTACCTCTAGTTAATGAAGGTGAAAAAAAATGCACTCACCAAAATTCCCACCTACAGTGAGTCAGTGACCCTTTTTATTAGGGATGAGGATTCTCAACTAAATTGATTTTTTAGTCTCTTTTCAATAAAAATGGAAATTGATTTTTTATCTGATATCAATATTCAATAGATCTAGCAACATGTGTTGTGATTTATTTCTTTTATTTTTCATTTTTATTATTTTTAAATATAGAGTATTATCTTTAAACATTTTAGGTCAGCACAGTAAAAAATCTGAATCCTTTTATTTTTTATTTTTTAAAAGACTTAAAGCACTTTTTATTGAAAAAAAAAAAAAAAAACAATATTACATTGTCAATCATCTCCTCTCTCTTCTTTTTGTGAGAGAACATATAATGTTTTCATGAAATATATAATCCCATTAATAGTAAAATTGCATGATATAACTCATTTATATATATGGGAAAATAATTAATTGTACAATTGTATTTGAATCTGTTTCTATTTGAATCAAAACATGATCCATATATGTGACAAGTATGTGATTAAAATGATTTCAATTAGTTTTATTAATATTTTAATTTATTAATCTTTAAAAAGAACTTGTGAAATGAAGTCAGATGCGAGTCAAATCGATGTATTTCTGAAAGTTTAATTTGTTGAAAAATAAATAAACATCGCCACCTATATGTAAGCTTGAGAGGAGATTGTGATGAGAAAGGGAAGAAGAAAATGATGGAAATCTGCACTCTAAATCAATTTATAGAGGAAGTCTGGAAACTTTTGTCTTCTTCGTTTTACAAAAAACATATTAAAAAAAATAAAAATAAAAACAATTAAAAACTGTATAGAAAGAAGAAGAATATATGTTATTAGGTTTGGTTTAGTCTATCAAAACGATGTAGTTTTAGTTTTATTTATAGTGATAAATTAAAAACACAAATCCTGACCATACGTTTTTACTAAAAATGAATGAATAGTCCAGATTTTACTTCTTTTTTAAATCAATAATGCTAGAGGATCTAAAAAAGTGATCCAAATTTTGGACCCAAACCTACGTGGCAACATCACATAAGATCTTTGGGAAGAGTGATGTGGGCCCATGTTGTGTGTGAGGTTGCCACATCGGTTTGGATCCAAAATTTGGATCACTTTTTTGGATCTCCTAGCATTATTGTTTTTAAGTTTCCAAACCAATTTAAACGATGCCGTGCCGTTTTGCTTCCAATACACTGTTTCTCTCTCCAATACACTTTTTCCTTTTTTTTTTTCCTACCTCAAATTTCATTATTTATTTTGCATTTTCTTTATTTATTTAAAAAAAAAAATCCTTTCTTTTACTTTTTTTCCTCAACCAAAATAGCTGTCTTTTGACTCCAAAAACCATCACAGCCTTTTCGTCTTCTCCTCTACTTGCTTCTACACTCTACAGTTCTACTGCAAATTCTAGCGACCGGATTTTTTTTTTGTTTTTTTTTTTCAATATAGGAAACCAACCACTGGGAAAGTGGGAATCACATGTGTTATAACCATGTTCATTGATTTCCCCTTAGATTCTCAAGAAGAAGAATGACAATTTGGTCACTCTTCAAATTTGAGATGGCTTGTTAGAAACCATGAAAATCCACCGGAAGGAAATCAACTCTCATGGACACCAACCACTTCATGTGAGAACTGCAAATCCGTTTTACTCTCATGGTTTTGTTGCTTTTTATTTACAATTACACTATGCTCTGTTACCATGTGGGAATTGGAAATCTGTTGAAATCAGAACTCTGCGTTATCTTCATCAAGCACAACTTCAAGGTGGAGAGATGTTGAAGATATCTGAGGTTGCCTACATTTCCGTGAGCGAGTCCAACGCCAAGGTGGAGTTGTCGGAGTCAGCGAGGGTTGGTGTCAAGTCCAGCAGTGACTGCCTGACTGGGTCAGGCCGTCAGGGACAGCATGAACAATGGAACCGACCACTGGTTTTGATGTCAGTTTTTGGCCGAGTTGACTCAAACGAATGTGATGAGTTATGATCAAGTTTGAAGGATGTTCCCATCTTTTAGTGGAAGAAACTTCATCAAACAGAGAAAAGAGAAAAAAATGAATTTTTTTTTTTTTTTTTTTTTAAGAAGAAACAGTGCAACAAGTATGATCCAAATGTTATTGGCCGAGTTGACTCAAAATCTCAATTGAAATTTCAAATTACTTTTGCATGAATCAGTGAATCACATGATTGTCCTTCTATAGAATAAATTAATAATTCAAAATAAAATAAAAAATAAAAATACAAAATAGGTCTAGTTCACAAGGAAAACACAGAGGTAGAAAGGCAGAATTGTTTGGAATTTTGAAAGGAAGTTGTCTTGAAACGGTGCCGTTTAGGGTAATTAGAAGGAGATGAAAAATAATGAAATCAAGACCGTTCGTTTTGTTGAGTGCCACATGTCTCCAGATCTTTAAAAGCTTAGACAAATCTTAGCTAAGAAGAGGACTGTACAATATGGTGACGTTAAGGACATCTGTAATTTTTGTTGCATTGGTCTCATTTTCCATGCTAATGTTTGCAGTCAGCATCAATATATTGAATTTCCAACATAGGCAGAACGTGTGAGGAAATTTTGTAGGTTAGAAGTGTAGAAACTGTAAATTAATTTCCTATAAATTAATAGCCTTTCTATATTAATAAAATATTTCAATCCTGATTTGAGTCATTGTAAAAAATTAATAAGTTCCTTTATCGTAATAATTAATATATATATATATATTTTTTTGAAATCTAATGTAAAATTTCGGTTTCGACTGCCATATAAATTAATAATTTTATAAAAGTATAAAATATATTGCTATTATTCAAGAACTAAAAAAATACTTTAAGATGCTAGTTTGGATAAGGCCACCATATTTGATATTTTTGACTTTATCCTTTATCTTTTGAATTGTCCTCAAAAAATTATTGTGATCACCTCCTTGTTGTAGCCAAAAGGTTTCAACTAAATTTAGCATTTCAATCGAAAATTTTCTTAACAAATTTTTCTTAAACAAGGAATCCTGAAAGAAAGAAAAAAAAAAAAAGGAACTTTCCCTAAAGAAGAGAACCGACTAAACAATAAATCATTAAGATGAATCTTCCCTAAACAAGAAAATTAACTTCCACATGTTTTCTAAGACAAAATAACACTTTATAAGGTAAAACTCTTCAAAATAATAATAATCCCTCTAAATTAATATACTCAAGGGTGGGTTCCAAAAATGTTAATTCAGAGGGGTTCTACTATATATATTGTTTTAAATGATCAAGTGAATTTAGTTGAAAATGGTTTTCTTCATGTCAAGGTATTAATGTTAATTTTACAAGTTCTTAGTATGGGACAATAATTGTAGCACCTGGCCTCCTTACTCTTGAATTCAGAAACAACCTTTATGATACAGATATCAAATTTAAAAGGATTGATTTTGATTAGTTTCATTGATTAAATTTAGAGTATTGAACCGGACCTGACTATCAAAAACAGGTATAATTGTCCAAGTTGTATATGAATTTTTGTTTCCCTCTCCGATAAAATCAATCACTTAATCCAATCAACTTAAAATTCAAATTGGATTAAATTGAACCAAATTCAAGATCATCACATAAGGACTCATTAACATTGAAGAATACATAGATCTTGGAGTGTAGAGCTCTGCTTCAATCCAGTAGATGCATGGTGAAATGATATTGCTTTTTCTAGAGACACAATTATTGAACAACACTCTCTTTTCCATTTGTAGGAATAGTCTCTGATTGACAAAAAATCACAAAGAGAGATAGCAATCAAGTTTTTTTTTAGAATTTCAATTCCTAACGAATATTAAAATGGGTCTAGACTCTAGATCCATCCTGTAATCTTATCAATTTCCTTTCCCATTTAATTTTCCACTCCTCTGTTTTCAGTCTTCTCATATTTTCTTCTCCTTTCGGCGCTATAATAATTGAAATGATGACAGCATTTATGTTCACATCACACACAAATTACTAAGGTCTCAAAATATTTCTCCTCTTTTTGTCATTCAATTTCCAACCCACTATAAGGAGAATGTAACAAGTGTTGTATTATATGTGTTCATTTTAATTTCTAACAAGTAAAATGTTATATTTTTGGATAAGATCCTTTTCTTGGTCTTTGTTTTTCCTTGATATTTTTCATGTGTAATTAAAACACCAAGATGTATGAAATAGAAAAAAGTGATCAAACACCATGCTATCATGTGATATCACATAATTTTTATTTTTATTTTTGATATAATGTGACATCAACTTTATTTAATATAACTTGAAAACTTTAACTAACTATTATATTCCATTAATTCCAACTTTATTTTGTACAATATTAACTCTCAACCATTAGATCTCCTACTTTAAGGATCAAACGCTCAATCACAAAAACAGTCATGGGACCACACCATGCGTGACTCTGTTCTCCTTTCGACACTATACATAAGACCATCTCCAATGCATATGCTAATACCAATGCTAAATTTGGCACAAAATATAATGAAATGTTATATTTGATACATCATTTTAGCATTGTACTCAAATATAAAATTATATTTAATATGCTATTTTTTATTTTTTATTTAGATTATTTGCAGAGAAGTTTGGCAAAAAGTTTTGTGAAATCAATATGTACCAGTGATGGGTGATCAAGTAGATCTAATTGACGGGTCAACCACCATAAACTTGCAGGGAAATAATTTGATTTGATTTGGTCTGTGACTCAGTGATGTGGTCCATAAAAACAACGGAAGTTATCATTCTTCCCCCTATAGTTTGCCATATTCTCTAACTTCTCCCCTCTAGTTTTAAAATTCTCCAATTTTCTTCATCCTATGCCTATTTTTATATGGTGAAATTGGTTGTATTTATACATGAGAGGGGGGAAATTGAGGAATTTTGAAACTAAAAGGGGGAGATTGGAGAATATGGTAAACTACAGGGGAGAGAATAATAATTTCCCTAAAAACAATATATATATTAAACTTCCCTTACTTATTGGAAGTGGAATATTCATTTTTCCACACGTATATTGCGAAGACACTTTCAACTATTTTGCCTCCATATCTTAATTTCTATTCTATTTATCATTTTCATTAATTTTCCACTGTCCGTTTGTTATGAAAAAAATTAAAGTTATTGGTGCCCGTAAACATTGCTCAAAAATTAAAATAAATCTATATTTATAAAATTCAATAACATAAGATATGGGAGAGAAAATTTTCGGTGCACTCGATCACTGATATGCAATTATTTTAACATAAGATTTAAACTTAAAATCTTTTTCCACATACTCTCTTTTCCAAATCAATTATTGTAATCTTTTTTCTTTCTTGCTTATTTTTCCTTTCACATTTAATTTTCCAGTCCTCTGTTTTCACGTGTTACTTTCTCCACCACAAAACTGGCTCTTCAACTTGCCAATTAATTTACTTTATTTTTGTATAATTTTCACTCTCAAGTCAAGTCTCAGCCATTGGATCTCCTACTTTAAGGATCCAATGCTCAATCACGGCATAGCATGCATGGCATTATAAAAATTGAAAGCATGGCAAAATATATATTCTCTTTTGTCATCACATTCACAAAATATCCATGGTTGGAACTGAACCGATGTCATTTCTATATACATACATACACCTTTCTTTGTCTATATGGAAATTGATAAACCAATGGGTTAGACTTTTCAATTATTGTAACTTAAAATGGTCCAGCTCTGTACTCTTATCTTCTTCTTATTGCTTTTTCCACCACAAAATAATATATTCTATGAACATTCTAACTTTGACTTTGTAAAATATTAACAAATAGTGGTTGTTAGACATTAAGTGCATCCAATTCAAGTTAAAGGCTTGTTCTCACGATTAAGGAATTCTGAAACCAAATCATCTATTATTACGAATCATTTGTTAATTAAGGAATACTTATACAATTAAGGGATTCAAAACACTAATCACTCCACTAAGTCCATGGATAGAGCAATTGTGCCTCTAGTCCCAACCATTAAGCACATGAACATAGTCAAAACCTATTCTAGCAAAGGTCATGCAATAAGTTTCATCCATTCTTAAGAGCTAAATGTTCAAAGCCATACCCGGATTGGCCCCCCAAAGGCACAATCAAGACCCACATACACTCAAACCCATCAAACAAGACATTTCGACCTTTCAAAGACATATACACACAAATATGATAATTGATCATTCACATTGGGTTTACTTGAGAATAAAAGTCAAAACCTAACAACATATAATATATTAGCTTATTAGGTTGTGACATTTATTAATAGTGGAGATATGGGGAAATAACACTTTTTTTGTTGACTTTTAAGAGTAATATATTGGTTCAATAACTTAAGTTTAAATGACACTGATAGACACAAATACCTCAATCTCCTTCTTTTATTATATTTTTGCCATCAATAGAGGTCGACAAAGAAGGTGAATAAAAAAAAAATAGAAAATTTCATTTGTGTCCAATAAGTTTTGGAAATTACAAATGTACCTAATAATTTTCGAAAACTATAAAATAAGTCTCGAAAATTACAAAATAAGTCTCAAAATACAGTAGTTTCGGAGACATCAAAATAAATCCTAGAAAAAGAAAAGCACGTGACTTATTTTTGTGAGTGTGTTTGAAAGGTATTTTTGTTAAATTCATTGATGTGTTGTTAAATATTAAATTATTAAGTTGGTGATAGTCTTAAAAATCACTTTTTAAAGATTGCTATTAAATTGCCCTTTATTAATATATTTATTAATTTATTATTCTTTTATTTTTTTATCTATTGATGTGAGATTCATTCTCTTACAAAAGACACAAATAAAATTAATTAAAATATGATTTATTAATTGAATTAATAAATTGGAAAGACAGTTATAACTAATAAGTAAGGTTTGCGCCGATTCAAAGTCTTCCGCAACATGTATGGAAAAATGCACTAGCATCCAAGAAATTCAGTTTAGTAAAGCATCTTTTATTCTTTTATTTAATTTAATTTTCTTATAAGTAAATTTATTAAACTTCCTCTACTTCTTGGAAGTGGAATATGCATTTTTCCACACGGTATGTTGGCATGTTGCAAAGACACTTTCAACTATTTTGTCTCCATATCTTAATTTCTATTCTATTTATCATTTTCATTAATCTTCTACTGTCCGTTGTTAAGAAAAAATTAAAGTTGATGGTGCCAATTCAAAGTCTTCCGTAACATGTATGGAAAAATGCACTACATCCAAGAGAGCAAATAACACGGTATCAAGCTCTACCAATGGGTGATCAAGTAGATCTAATTGACGAGTCAACCACCACAAACTTGAAACTTACAGGGAAATAATTTGATGTGATCCATTAAAACAAAATATGGGTTGCAGGGTTTACTCTAAAAAAAAGTGATCTAAACTTCCTCTACTTCATGGAAGTTGAATATGCATTTTTCCACACGTACATTGCAAAGACACTTTCAACTATTTTACCTCCATATCTTAATTTCTATTCTATTTATCATTTTCATTAATCTTCTACTGTCCGTTTGTTAAGAAAAAATTAAAGTTATTGGTGCCCGTAAACATTGCTAAAAAAATAAAATAAATCTACATTTATAAAATTCAATAACATAATATACGGAAGAGAAAATCTTCGATGCACTAGCTGAATGGTGCACCCAGTGACTAATATACGTACATGTACCACTTTCTAAATATATTACAAATCATACAAATCAACTGTATTCTGTATATATTACAAGTACCTAGCTAGATGGAGCTCTAATATATTAAATTTCACATTTAATTTTCCAGTCCTCTGTTTTCACGTGTTACTTTCTCCACCACAAAACTGGCTCTTCAATTTGCCAACTAATTTACTTTATTTTTGTATAATTTTCACTCTCAACCATTGGATTTCCTACTTTAAGGATCCAACGCTCAATCACGGCATAGCATGCATGACCCTTTTCTCCTTTCATATTTCCATAGCTTTAATAGTTGAAATAATGACAGCAAAGCGTGTGGGTGCCACTCACCAGTTGTTACCACAGTACCACGCGCCACCAACTTTACGCGTCTTCTCTCTCTCTCTGTCTTCCTTCCAAACGTTCAACTTCAACTTCAGTGTAATTAAATTGCAACAAGCCAACAACTACACTCTTTCTTTGTAGTAATAATTACCCGGTGATCATCAATTTCATAATAATTGGTCATTAGATTGAAAATTAAAATCTAATTTCAAAATGATCATTTCCTAATCTATACTGTTAGGACTGTCACCAAAAGTCGGAGCCGGTGACTGTCACAACACGTTCGGTACAATTACCGTAAAGACTGAAAAAAAAAAAAAAAAAAAAAAAAAAAAAAAAAAACAAACAAACAAAGGACATCACATGACATATGTACATACACCTTTCTTTGTCCATGGAAATTGATAAACCAGTGGTTCAGCCCTGTATTCTTATCTTCTTGTTGCTTTTTCCACCACAAAATAATATATTCTATGAATAGTAGTCTAACTTTATCTTTGTATAATATTAACTCTCAACCATTGGATCTCTTACTTTAAGGATCCATCGTACGCTCAATCACAGACAAGTCCCGCTAAGACAGTCATGGGACCATACCATGCATGAGTACTCTGTTCTCCTAATTGGCACTATAAAAAATGAAAGCATGGCAGCATTAGTTTCACATCTCAAACACGAAATATTTCTCTCCTATTGTTATTGATCAATTTTCAATCTCAAACTATGGCTGCTGAGGCAATTGTTTCTATTGTTCTGGAGCAATTGACTTTGATCATTGGTAGAGAAGTGGAGCAAGAGGTGAAGCTAGTTACGGGTGTCAGAAAAGAAATTGAAAAGCTCACCACCAACTGTCGAGCCATTCAAGCTGTGCTGGTTGATGCAGAGCAAAGACAAGTGAAGGAGGCAGCTGTGGGAGTTTGGCTAGACATGCTCAAAGATGCATCGTACGACATGGATGACGTCTTGGATGAATGGAACACTGCAATTGCAATTCAGAAATTACAAATTGAGGGGGTTGAAAATGCTCAAATTCCTAAGAAAATTGTACGTTTCTTGTTTTCCTCCCCTTGCTTTTGTTTTAGACAAATTGCTTTAGGACATGATATTGGTGTTAAGATAAAAGAAATAAATGATAAACTTGATTCTATTGCCATAGAAAAAGATCAGTTTAGTCTTAATGCCATTAGGAGTATCGAAGAACCTCAAAGATTGAAAACGACTTCTTTTGTTGAGGTTTCTGAGATACGTGGTCGAGAGGAGGAGAAAATCAATCTAGTAAACAAGTTGTTGAGTGAGAGTAAACAAGAGAGAGCAAGTCTCCCTGTCATCTTACTTGTCGGGTTGGGAGGGATCGGTAAAACTACTCTTGCACAACTTGCTTACAATGATGCAGAGATTGAGACTAAGTTCGATCATAGAATATGGGTTTGTGTCTCAGATCCATTTGATGAGGTTAGAATCGCTAGAGCCATCCTTCGAGGTTTTAAAGTTGAAGCCACCAATTTAGATGATGAAGTCCAATCTCTTTTGGAACGCATACGTGAAACTATTGTGAATAAGAAATTTCTTCTTATCTTAGACGATGTGTGGACAGAAGATGATAATAAATGGGGACCACTGTACAACTGTCTTAATGATGGCCTTCATGGTGAAAGTAAAATTGTAGTTACGACACGTAAGGAGACAGTTGCACGCATGATGAAATCAACTGATGTTATCAATATTGGAGTTTTGTCTTTAGATGAAAGTTGGTCACTCTTTACACAATTAGCATTTTGGGATAGGTCTCATGAAGAGTGTGAAGAATTAGAAAATATTGGTAGAGCAATTGTTGGCAAGTGCAAGGGTTTGCCTCTTGCCATAAAGACTATTGGGAGTTTGTTACGGTGTAAAAAAACTAGAGATCAATGGCAAAGAATATCAGACAATGAGATATGGACATCGAAAGAGCTAGAAAACCTTTATCCCCCACTATTGTTGAGTTATAATGATTTGCCTTTTAGGGTTAAACGATGTTTTTCATATTGTGCCATCTTTCCAAAAGATTATGTGATGAGAAAAAATGAATTGATTAAATTATGGATGGCTCAAGGTTATTTTGGTTTAGAACTTGACAAAGAATTAGAGATAATTGGTGAGGATTATTTTGACACTTTAGCGATGCATTCTTTCTTTCAAGAGTTTGAAAAAGATGATGATGGTGATATTAAGTGCAAGATGCATGACATTGTATATGACTTTGCCCTATTTCTTGTTAAGAATGAGTGCTTTTCAAAGGAAATTTACGGCGGTGAAGAAGCAAGCCTAGATGTTTCCTGTAAGGAAGCTCGTCATTCAATGTTGATAATGAAGTCATCGTATAATGTCAACATATCTAGTGTCAAAAAGCTACGTAGCCTAATAATTGAGGATGAACATGGATATGGATCGATGAGTTGTTTCTCACCCGACTTATTTAAGCAGATGACTTGTTTAAGGTCATTGAAGTTAAGTAGAAATAATACGATACCAAGTGAGATAGGGAAATTGATGCATTTGAGGTACCTTAACATGTCAAGGCTAAAAATCAAAAAATTACCCAAGACATTGTGTTGTTTGTATAACTTACAAACCTTGAATATTAGTTGGTGTCAGTTTCTCGTAAAACTACCTAAAGGGATGGGAAAACTAATCAATTTGAGGCATTTAATAAATGACGGGACATACGAAGTTAGATACATGCCTAAAGGAATGGAGAGACTAGTTTGTCTTCGAACATTGGATAGATTTATTGTTGGAGGTGATCCAAATGGCATGGGTCTTGGATGTCTTAAAAACATGAACAAGCTTCGAGGTGGTCTTTGGTTAAAAGGGCTGAGAGAAGTTGTAGACGAAGCTGAAGCTAAGAATGCACAACTCATGAATAAGAAGAATCTGGTTAAATTGGTATTGTGGTTCGATGGTGGGAGTGATATATCATCGGCTGAAGAATGTAGTAAAGATTTAGCAGTTCTTGAAGCCTTACAACCACCTCCCAATTTAGAGATCTTATATATATGGGACTGTAGAGGCATCAGTTTGTCCCCTCATTGGATGGTATCGTTAATTCATCTCAAGAAGTTAGATCTCAAAGACTGCAGAAATGGTGAGTATTTGCCTGCTAATTTGGGAAAATTGCCACTGCTTGAAGATTTGTATATACAAGGATTGAAGAGTGTGAAAAGAGTGGGTAATGAATTTGTGGGCATTGAGACATCATCATCATCATCGTCTTCACCCTCACTTATTGCCTTCCCCAAATTGAAGACTCTATGGATTTCGAAGATGGAGAATTGGGAAGAATGGGAATATAAGATTACAGCAGGAGATATTACAATCATGCCCTCTCTTTCTTGGCTAAGTATCAGTGTATGCCCAAAATTGAAGTCACTGCCAGACCACCTTCTTCATGCTACAACACTCGAGAAATTGAGCATCTCATTCGCTTGCCCCATTTTAAAACAACGTTACGAGGTGGAGTACTCAAGATCAAGACCAGGGGAGAAAAGGTCACCAACTATTAAAAAGAAAACAGAGACGTGCAACGAGGAGGAGTCGTCCAACGGAATCCAAAACTAAACAGCCCCAGCTGATTATCAAATGCTTGCTGGTAATTAATTTCTTATTTTCTTCTGTTTTATTAATGTATGATTCAACAAAAATTAAACTCTGTAATACTCTTCTTCTTTCATGTTTTTTCTTTAAAACGGAAGAGTTGGACAATAACTATCAAAATCACTTCTATTTATTATTACTGTGAATCAGGTAATGCTCAAATTAATAAAAATCAACTGGTGATATTTATTTCTTGCTTGTTGAATCTTATGTTGGGTTTTAATTTGGTTACTTATTCCAACCTCTTAAAGGTTTTTACAGATTTTTATTAATTTCATATCATTTTGTTTTTTCTTTTATTTTCTCTTTTTCGTTAATTAAATGCAACACTTAAAAAGAAAATAGAGACTTGCAATGAGGAGTCCAACGCAATCCAAAACTGCCCCTGATTATCAATGCATGCTGGTAATTAATTTTTTTTTTTTTCCTTAGTTAATATTATTGGTAATTAAGTTATAACCTCTCTGTTTTAAAGGTTTCCAAATTCAAATGCAATCTTTATCACTTATTCATCCTATATCATATGAATCATTTTGCTTCAACAAAAATTAACTCTATTAGCAATAATTAATTTAAAATTTAGGCAACATTGTTTGTCAAATGTTTTGTTTATCATTATTAGCAATAATTAGAGTTTCCTAAATTTTTAATTTTTATTATTGTTACACCAAATTCTATTGCAATCTTTATTAGAATTTTTTTTTGTTCTAAAAACAAAATTCTATATCATATTAATCATTTTGCCTCAAGATATAATAACTCTAAAAATCAGTTGTAATATAATTAATATTGCTATACTCTTCTTCTTTCATGTTTTTACTTAAATACGAAAATATTTATATGACTTGTATTTATGCTTTTTTTTTTTTTTTGATAGGAAGCTAGAAGACTTGCATTGCATATATGCTTCTTGTTATACAAAAAATAAAAAATAAAATAATTTTTTTTTATGTAATGTTACTGTCGTTATAGCTAATTGAGAGCAGAGAATGTCCAAAATGCAACAAAATGTATTTTCTATAATGTTTCTTTAGTGAGAGTGTTGAAATTGAATGGAGTTTTGAACATTGCTTTTTCATAAGATTACAGTACAATTTTTTCTCTTGTGAAAATTTTCTCCTAGGAGGTTTTATCCTACCAAAAGGTTAGTCATTACATAGGATTTTATGATCATCAAAAGTTTTGAACTCTCTTTAGTTACCTTGCCTTTGTAATACTCATCTTTACAGTACATATAAGTCTCAAGTTTCTTGATCTATTCATGTAACAGGTAAAATTTCTGTTTGGTGGTCATGGGGATATTGGATTTCACCTCCATCATATGGTTTCAATGCCCTCACAAACAATGAGATCCTTTCTCCAATGTGGATGTGAATGAAGTGGTATGTAATTTTGTCCAAATTTCACTATACAACATAAGAGACTATAACTTCTTTTTCACACCAATGAAGTCACTAAGCGATTGAAATGGCTTTTCATGCCTCAGGCAATGTTATCAGCTTAGGTGTGGCTGTCCTCGATGTCCTATTCAATTGAAAATTTTGATGTCGACCCCAAGAAATTTTTGTACTGGATTGGGGTTGCAGCCCTCCTTGTGGGATTCACTATTCACCTTTTCACTTATGTACCTAAATCGTAAGTCAAAGACGCTTTAATTAATTTCTAATCCAACCACTTAAAATTGATAGTTAACTTGTTTTCTTTGTATAGCTCTTGGAAAGCCACAAGCAATGATCTCAGAAGAGGAAGCAAATGAGCAATCCAACCAGGGAGGAACAAAGAGGAAGGCAGATAGCAAAACAATTTCAACAGGTGCAAATAATACAGGTAAGAACTACAGTATGGCCAAGAGAGTATGAACATTAGGAAATGGAATTGCAGTTCCATTCTTGTTTACACAAATTTTTGAATATTTCAGGAGAAATGGAGAGTAGTCAGTCCAATGCTACAGGGGTGACAGAGGACAGACTACAGTTGCTTGGGATAGTGACCGGAGCATTTAGGCCTGGAGTCCTAACTGTGGTAATGGGAGTAACTGGATGGATGTTCTAACTACACTGATGGATGTCCTAACTGGTGGTTACATTGAAGGCGATTTCAGAATTTCTGGGTTCCCCAAGAAGCAAGAAACATTTGTGAGAATTCACTCTGCCCAAGTCACTGTAAAAGAATCCTTGATGGAGCTAGTTGAGCTCAATATTCTCAAAAACAGAAGTGAGCTACATTGAAAAGACGGTAAACCTCATGCTTTTCATTTGGTTTATTGACTGAATTTGGTGTTAGGATTTAGTTTCAAACAGAAGTGACTTGTTGGATATGCTTTGCAGGTTTTTGTGATGAAGAGATGGAGCTAGTTGAGCTCAATAATATCTAAGACGCTGTAGTTGGGCTTCCAGGAATCTCTGGTTTGTCAACAGAACAAAGGAAGAGATTGACAATAGCTGTGGGGATTGTTGCCAATTCTTCAATCATTTTCATGGATGAACCAATTTCAGGGCATGATGCAAGGACTGTAAGGAACATAGTGGATACTGGAAGAACAGTTGTCTGCACATTTCATCAGCCTAGCATCTATGTCTTTGAAGCCTTCAATGAGCTGCTGTAGATGAAAAGAGGTGGACAAGTGATCTACTCAGGATATTTGGGCAAGAATTCCCATAAAGTTGTCGAATACTTTGAGGTATGAGTTCTTATTATTTGAACCGATTGAATAACATTGCAGGTTATTCCAGGAGTTCCCAAAATTAGAGAAAAACAAAATCCAGCTGCATGAATGCTCAAAATGCATCACAGACTGTGAAACAGAGCTTTTAGGTTGGGGAGGATATTGTTAGAGGCTGCATTGATTTTAGCTACATAACGATGTTTATTGCAATAAATATTCCAGGCATTTGTGGGAGTGTTGTAATTTAAAGGCATGTAATTCAAGCAACACATTTTAATTTATACAAGTATAACATAAGAAGTCTAATAGTTACTTACTCCGTCTATGTTTTATCCAGCAACAATCTTAATTACGGTAACAATGCAGCTACTGTAAATATGAAGATCTGATGGTTGGTATTATCGATCTGAAAAAGGTGAGAGTGGGATTTTATGTTCATATGTTATATACTAAATATCTGATGGTTTAGGCATCTCTCTAGGAAATGGAAGTGATGTGTTCATATGTATGTTATATACTAAATCAATTAATGTTGGATTTTCAAATTAAAATTAAAAGCATGTCTATAGTTTAGTCTTTGTATTGTTGTGCCTATCGAGCAAACCTATATTTTAAATTTCAGGTTCTAAGATGTTGGTGGGAGCATGCCGCTTTTGTTGTTAACATCAAAGTACCCGAATGTGTGGCTGCTGAAATCCTATTGATATAACTCAGGTCTTCTCTATTTTGACCGTATATAGATATTCAGCTTCAGTGAAATTGCATGATTAACCTTCAGTTGTTGTTCTTGTGATCAGCTTACAGATATTTAGTTATTGAGGCAAATGACACGCATGATTGAGAATGTTCAAGCCAACTGGTATGGCTCCAAGCAGTCTGTGTCATATTTTGGGACATATAATGAATGATGGAGTTGTTTTTAGTGCTGCATTTTTAGATCATGATACAAATGTGAGTCTTCAATATCTTTATGCAACATGCTTTTTCTCTTATTGAAATTATACTTATGTACGTATTGTTAGCTTTGGAAACACTTTGTATGGTGCGAACTATTAAAAGTTCCCTTGAAAAAGAAGAATGAACATCGGGGGATCGAGGTTCAGCACTGGCTTGTTGATAATCTTAAGGTTTGCGATTCTCAACTTATTTCATAATTTCAAAACTTAAATCAAACAAATTTATGCTAAAGAATTCTCATTTTCTCTCTACTTTTGTATCCCAAGTCTATACCGTGAAATGTTATTGGAGACAAACAACTCACATATGAACAAGCTTCTCAACTCACCAAATCTCTTGAACAATCAAGTTGATGATACAATTATAGGCCACAATGCAGACTCACTGTCCTTCCAAAAGGTTGGTCACTAAATAGGATTTTATGATCCTTCCTATAATTTTAGCAGAAAAATATCGTTATCAAAAGTTTTTTTTTTTATCTCTTAGTTACCTTGCATTTTAAATAATCATCCTATAATTTTAGGAGAATTAACAAATACTGATTTTCATGTGACAGGTCAAATTCATGTTTGGTGGTCATAGGGACATTGGATTTCACCTCTATCATATCGTTTCAAGGCTCTTAAAAATAAGGGATTGGAGTTGCAACCCTCCTGGGGTTCTCTCTTCTCTTCAATGTTATGTTCACCTTCTCACTCTTGTAACTAAATTGTAAGTTCAAGACACCTACTTTGATTTATTCTCCTCTAACCACATGAAGTTTTTTTTTTTTTTTTTTTTTTTTTTTTTGTAAAACTCAATAGTCTTTCCTTAATATACTTTGTTTCATATATAGAGCTCTTGGAAAGCCACAAACAGTCATATCATAAGAGGAAATGAAAGCTCTAAGAGTATAAATTACTTTGTGGACATGCCCTCGGTAAGAATCTATATATCTACACACCCATTGTAAGCATCACAAACTACACTACATGCATAGCTAATGTTAGGATACTTTACAGGTGGAAATGAAAGTTCTAAGAGTGGCAGATGACAGACTACAATTGCTTCACGAAGTGAGTGCAGCATTTATGCCTGTTGTCGTAACTGCACTAACGGGAGTTGGTGGAGCTGGAAAGACAACATTGATGGCAGGAAGAAAAACTGGAAGTTATATCAAAGGTGATATCAGAATTTAAGACTTCCTAAAGAAGTGAGCTACAATGAAAAGATGGTAAACCTCTTGCTTTTCAGTTGATTGAATTTGTTTTTAGGATTTGGTTTCAAACAAAATTGACTTGTTTGAGCTTCAGTGACGATTAACCTTGTGTTGTTGTTCTTGTGATCAGGTTATGGATACTTAGATATTGAGGCAAAGGTCACGATTGAGATTGTTCAATCCAACTGATTCGGCTCCAAGTAGGTTGTGTCCTCTATCTTTTGGGACATATAACAAATGATGGAGTTGTTTTTGGTGCGGCTTTTTCAGGACTACAAATTTGAGTCTTCGATATCTTTATGCAATAGAGAATTACCAGCACGATATTTTTTATTTTGTGAAATTACAGATTCATAATGGGAACTAACACGTACGTATTGTTCGCTTTGGAAGCACCTGGTATGGTGCCGACCGTTAAAAGTTCCTCAAAAGGAGCAGCTACCCCATGTTCAATTTGTTGCAGCAACATCGATCAACCTTACACAACAAGAATAAATACCGGGGAATTGAGGTTCACCACCGTCATGTTGATAATCTTACGGTTTGTGATTCTCAACTTATTTCATAATTTCAAAGCTTGAATCAAACCAATCGGTTAGCATTTGCTAAAGAATTCTCATTTTTTTGCTATACCTCTGTAGCCCAAGTTTATAGTGAGAAATGTTGTTGGAGGAGATAAACAACTTAGAGATGAACAAGCTTCTCAACTCACAAAATCCCTTCAACAATCAAGTTTATGATACAATTCAAGTCCACAGTGGTGGCGCACTTTCTTTACTCATCCTGTTTCTGCTGGGAGCTTTTGTCCTTCCAAAAGGTTTGTCATTAAATTGGATTTTATGCTCCTTGTCATCAAAAGTTTTAAAAAATTATGTTTACAAGAAAATGATGTCAATATAAGTATCAGTTCTTGATTTACTGATGTTTTGAAGGAATTAACAAATGCTGATGTACTCATGTAAAAGGTCAAATTCCAGTTTGGTGGTCATGGCAGGGCCATCAGATTTCACTTCTATTATATGGTTTCAATGCTCTGAAAAGGAATGGATTGGGGTTGCAGCCCTCCTGCGGTTCACCGTTCTCTTCAATGTTCTGTTGTACCTAAATCGTAAGTTCAAGACACCGGCATTCTTTGATTTATTCTCATCCAACCACATGAAGTTTTATTTATTTATTTTATTTTTTTATAGATGTCTAGTTAGTTTTTTTTCGATAAAACTCAGTAGTCTTTCCTTAATATACTTTGTTTAGTATATATAGCTCTTGGAAAGCCATGAACAATCATATCAGAAGAGGAAGTAAAAGAGCAATCCAACCGGCGTGGAACAATGAGGAAGCAGAAAGCAGAAAGCAAAAAAATGAACAGGTGCAAATAAGATAAGTAATAACTTAATCAGTATGGCCAAGTTTACTTTTGATCAAATTAATGGGAAAAAAAGAAAGCATTTGAATTGTTGATATTTTAGTCCGCCAGTTGGTGATCCAAACCAGAGGCCCAAATACAAGCCCATGAAGACCAGAAGACTGATCTACAGCTTCAGCCAAGCCCAAAGGAAACTAATGCAAAACGAGGTCGTTTTTGGAAGCTCATCTATTTTCAGATATTGAGCTGATGTGGAGCGTTGTGGCCTATATAAGCATCAAGTAGAGAGAAGGTTTTTAACGCATTCATTCTGATCTAGGGTTCCAAAATTGCTCATTCTCTCTCTCGAAACTTCTCTGAAAATCTCTCTTGTGTAATCTCTGAAATCTTGGTGAATCCAAGTGAGTTTCTTGTACGGTGTGTGAGATTAGCATTTTCTAAGAGTGCTTTGAGAGTGTTTGTGTTGTTGTGAGGAGGAGAGATTGAGTTCTTGATCTGTGTACAGATCGGTTGAGGTTTGAGGCTAGTAGTCAGGTGTAATTGAGAGGTTGTGGTTCACTGGTGGTACTCTGGGCGTGTATTTGGTGTTCTTGTTTGTAACGAATTCTCATATAGTGAAGAGCCTCCTCTGAGTGGCTCAACGTGGATGTAGGCCGGGTTTTGGCCGAACCACGATAAAATCCGTGTGTTCTTCTTCTCTTCTCTGATTTCTAATTCGGTTATATTTCGTATACTTTACTGTTTTCAGCATCTATTGATTTGTACTTATACAAATCTGTTTTAGGTTCAGAAACTATTCTTGTTTTATTTCTGTGAATGCTTGTAATAGATCTGAAACAGTTAGTAGAATCTTGCTATATCTTGTTTAATCTTTGATCACTGTAAATCCTAGATTAAAAGGTTATAGCTGTGTTATATTTGTTCTAAGCATATATTCTGTTCTTGCTGTTCGGTTGATATACTCAGATTAATTCTTGTAAGAATCTGATATCAGAAGAACATATTGTTGGTACTGTCAGTTGTTAGCTTTAGTATCTGAATCTTCTTGTTGCAACTATTTCTCGCCTGTTTTCTTGTAAGTGTATCTTACAGTTGTTTTGAGTGTTAACAGGAGGTGTTAAGGTTTGTTTAGGTACCATAAACCTAACATGAATGTTAAGCTCCACTACTTATTTACCTGTACTATGAATCTTTCAGGAGAAATGGAAATAATGAAAGTGAGTTGTCAATCTAATGCTGTTGGTGGAACCAGCAATAAAGTAGAAGATGAGATAGCTGTGAAGTGAGTTCAGTGGAGCTGGAAAGACAATCGTTGATGGTTGCTCTGGCAAGAAGAAAAACCAGAGGTTATATTGAAGGCGATATCAGAATTTATGGGTTCCCCAAGAAGCAATTTTAAACATTTGTACGAATTTTAGGTTATTGTGAGCAACTGACATTCACTCTCCTCAAGTCTTGCCCAAGTATGTAGTGAGAAATTACTGTTATCGGAGATAAACAAACATAACGAAATAAACCAATCAAAATATGAGGAACTTACCCCTGAATATCATCGATGGATCTCTCTTTTGATCTCTAGATATTCCATGGATCCTTCCTTAGATATTCCTAGGGGGTCTCCCCGGATCTTTCCACCCTCTGATGTTACGGTGTTTCTTTTTGCTCTGACACAAACCATATCAATAAATTGATATATTTTTTTAGTGAATATCTTTCTTGATAGTTTTTATTTTTATATAATACATACGGTGGTCGAACCTAAACATTAATGAATAAGCATTGTTTCCACCCGACAACAGTGTAGTGTTGCGTTAAAATTTTGAAATAATTGAAATAGACAATCCTATCCTACTCTAAACAATCCTACTAAGTAGGCTTGCAGGGTTTTCTAATTTTTACATAAAAATTGGAAGCAAAATAAATATTTGACGAATCTTTTTGGTTTATACTAAATTTGGATAGTCAAATAGGGTATTGCATGAAAGACAGTTGTCTTAACAAACAAAGACAAGTGTTGTTAGAATGAACCAAATCACTAATTATTATTGTTGAATGTTGACAAACAAAACTTTATTGAAAGAATTAATTAACCTCCCAATTAAAATTCACCAAAATTCCCACCCACAGTGAGTCGGTGACCCTTTTTATTAGGGATGGTTCAATGAAAAAGAAAAATGATTTTTTAGCTGATATCAATATTCAATAGATCTAGCAACATGTGTTGTGATTTATTTCTTTTATTTTTCATTTTTATTATTTTTAAATATAGAGTATTATTTTTAAACATTTTAGGTCAGTACAGTAAAAAATCTGAATCCTTTTATTTTTTATTTTTTAAAAGACTTAAAGCACTTTTTATTGAAGAAAAAAAAAAACAATATTACATTGTCATTCATCTCCTCTCTTTTCTTTTTGTGAGAGAACATATAATGTTTTCATGAAATATATAATCTCATTAATAGTAAAATTGCTTGATATAACTCATTTATATATATGGGAAAATAATTAATTGTACAATTGTATTTGAATCTGTTTCTATTTGAATCAAAACATGATCCATATATGTGACAAGTATGTGATTAAAATGATTTCAATTAGTTTTATTAATATTTTAATTTATTAATCTTAAAAAAGAACTTGTGAAATGAAGTCAGATGCGAGTCAAATCGATATATTTCTGAAATTTTAATTTGTTGAAAAAAAAATAAATCGCCACCTATATGTAAGCTTGAGAAGAGATTGTGATGAGAAAGGGAAGAAGAAAATGATGGAAATCTGCACCCTAAATCAATTTATAGAGGAAGTCTGGAAACTTTTGTCTTCTTCGTTTTACAAAAAACATATTAGGGAAAGTACGTTTTTACAAAGGAGAAAATAAGGGTTAAATAAGGGTTGACCGTTAAATACAAAGGAGAAAATACGTTTTTACCCCTAATAATAGGGAAAGTATCATTTTCCTCTCTGTAGTTTGCCATATTCATAAAGTTGCCCCCCCTAGTTTCAGAATGGTTGGTCTTCCCCCTCTAGTTTGCCATATTCGAATATTTACCCCCTACCCTTAGGATTTCTGTTAAATAATGGTTTGACCGTTAAATACAAAAGAGAAAGTACATTTTTACCCTTAATAATAACGTTGATTTAAAAAAATAAAAAACAGAATTAGCTTAACAAGGTATATTTAATAATTATTAAAAGATATTAAAAATAATATTAAAAAATTAAAAACATCAATTTCAACTTTCAAGCCTTAATTATCTCTCTCTCCCTCGAAATTAAAAAACAATTATTGATTATCTCCAGATTCAATCTCCACCATCCATCTCAAACATGGACGGTGGAGATAATTATATAAAAAAATATTAATATCAAAAATAATAAAATAATATAATTGTAAAAAAAAGAAAAAACTAATCAAATTATATAATAATAATAATAATTATTATTATTATATAATTGTAAAAATAAACAAAAACGATATTAAAAAAATCTCACTTTCTCTCTCTCAACATTATCTGTGATAATTAATCTCTCTCTTTTCTTCATCCTATCACCGGCGAGAATAAAACAAAATAAAAAGTTAGGTGGTGTTTGCTAATGAATCTAATAATAATAGGGAAAGTATCACAGATAATGTTGAGAGAGAGAAAGTGAGATTTTTTTAATATCGTTTTTGTTTATTTTTACAATTATATTATTATTATTATTATTATTATTATTATTATTATTATTATTATATAATTTGAATTTTTTTTTTACAATTATATTATTTTATAATTTTTGATATTAATAATTTTTTATATAATTATCTCCACTGTCCATGTTTGAGATAGATGGTGGAGATTGAATCTGGAGATAATTAATAATTGTTTTTTAATTTCAAGGGAAAGGGAGATAATTAAGGCTTGAAAGTTGAAATTGATGTTTTTAATTTTTTAATATTATTTTTAATATCTTTTAATAATTATTAAATATACCTTGTTAAGCTAATTCTGTTATGTTTTTTATTTTAAATCAACGTTATTATTAGGGGTAAGAACGTACTTTCTCCTTTGTATTTAACGGTCAAACCATTATTTAACAGAAATCCTAAAGGTAGAGGGTAAATATTCGAATATGGCAAACTAGAGGGGGAAGACCAACCATTCTGAAACTAGGGGGGCAACTTTATGAATATGGCAAACTACAGGGGGGGAAATGATACTTTCCCTATTATTAGGGGTAAAAACATACTTTTTCCTTTGTATTTAACGGTCAAACCTTTATTTAACAGAAATCCTAACGGTAGGGGGTAAATATTCGAATATGGCAAACTAGAGGGGGAAGACGAACCATTTCTGAAACTAGAGGGGGCAACTTTATGAATATGGCAAACTACAGGGGGGAAAATGATACTTTCCCTTTTTTTAAAGAAGAAACAGTGCAACAAGTATGATCCAAATGTTATTGGCCGAGTTGACTCAAAATCTCAATTGAAATTTCAAATTACTTTTGCATGAATCAGTGAATCACCATGATTGTCCTTCTATAGAATAAATTAATAATTCAAAATAAAATAAAAAATAAAAATACAAAATAGGTCTAGTTCACGAGGAAAACACAGGGGAGGTAGAAAGGCAGAATTGTTTGGAATTTTGAAAGGAAGTTGTCTTGAAACGGTGCCGTTTAGGGTAATTAGAAGGAGAAGAAAAATAATGAAATCAGGACCAATATTTTTTAGTGCATTAGACAAATCTTAACTAAGAAGAGGACCGTACAATATGGTGACGTTGAGGACATCTGTAATTTTTGTTTGCATTGGTCTCGTTTTCCACGCTAATGTTTGCAGTCAGCATCAATACATTGAACTTCCAACATACGCAGAACGTGTAAGGAATTTTTAATATAAATTAATAACCACTCTATATTAATAAAATATTTTGATCGATGTAAAAAATTAATTAGTTCCTTTACCATAATAATTAATATATAATTTTTTATAAATTAATATAAAATTTCAATCTCGACTATCATATAAATTAACAATTTTATAAAAGTATAAATTATATTGCTATTATTCAAGAACTAAAAAGATATTTTAAGATGTTAGTTTGGACAAGGCCACCATATTTGATATTTTTGACTTTATTTTTTATCTTTTGAATTGTCCTTAATAAATTACTATGATCACCTCTTTGTTGTAGCCAAAAGGTTTAAACTAGATTTAGTATTTCGATCGAAAATTTTTTTAACAAATTTTTCCTAAACAAGGAATCCTGAAAGGAAAAAAAAGGGGGAATTTTCCTAAAGAAGAGAACCAACTAAACAATAAATCCTGAAGATGAATCTTCTCTAAACAAGAAAATCGACTTCCACATGTTTTCTAAGACAAAATAACACTTTATAAGGTAAAATCCTTCAAAATAATAATCCCTCTAAATTAATACTCAAGGGTGGGTTCCAAAAATGTTAATTTATAGGGGTTCTACTATATATATATATATATATATATATATATATATATATTGTTTTAAATGATCAAGTGAATTTAGTTGAAAATGGTTTTCTTCATGTCAAGGGATTAATGTTAATTTTACAAGTTCTTAGTATGGGACAATAATTGTAGCACCTGGCCTCCTTACTCTTGAATTCAGAAACAATCTTTATGATACAGATATCAAATTTAAAAGGATTGATTTTGATTAGTTTCATTGATTAAATTTAGAGTATTGAACCGGACCCGACTATCAAAAACAGGTATAATTGTCCAAGTTGTATATTGAATTTTTGTTTCCCTCTCCGATAAAATCAATCACTTAATCCAATCAACTTAAAATTCAAATTGGATTGAATTGAACCAAATTCAAGATCTTCACATAAAGACTCATTAACATTGAAGAATACATAGATCTTGGAGTGTAGAGCTCTGCTTCAATCCAGTAGATGCATGGCGAAATGTTAGTGCTTTTTCTAGAGACACAATTATTGAACAACACTCTATTTTCCATTTGCAGGAATAGTCTCTGATTGACAAAAAGTCACGAAGAGAGATAGCAATCAAGTTTTTTTTTTTAGAGTTCCAATTCCAAACGAATATTAAAATGGGTCTAGACTCTAGATCCACCCTGTAATCTTATTAATTTCCTTTCCCATTTAATTTTCCACTCCTCTGTTTTCAGTTTTCTCATATTTTCTTCTCCTTTCGGCGCTATAATAATTGAAATGATGACAGCATTTATGTTCACATCACACACAAATTACTAAGGTCTCAAAATATTTCTCCTCTTTTTTTCATTCAATTTCCAACCCACTATACGGAGAATGTAACAAGTGTTGTAGTATATATGTTCATTTTAATTTCTAACAAGTAAAAGGTTAGATTTTTGGATAAGATCCTTTTCTTTGTCTTTGTTTTTCCTTGATATTTTTCATGTGTAATTAAAACACCAAGTTACATGAATTAGAAAAAAGTGATCAAACACCATGCTATCATGTGATATCACATAATTTTTATTTCTATTTTTGATATAATGTGACATCAACTTTATTTGATATAACTTGAAAACTTTAACTAACTATTATATTCCATTGATTCCAACTTTATTTTGTACAATATTAACTCTCAACCATTAGATCTCCTACTTTAAGGATCAAACGCTCAATCACAAAAACAGTCATGGGACCACACCATGCATGACTCTGTTCTCCTTTCGACGCTATATATAAGACCATCTCTAATGCATATGCTAATACCAATGCTAAATTTGGCACAAAATATAATGAAATGTTATATTTGATATATCATTTTAGTATTGTACTCAAATGTAAAATTCTATTTGATATGTTATTTTTTATTTTTTAATTATTTAAAATTATAAAAGTCAACAAATACAACCAATGCATTAAATGAATATATTGAATAATTTGTTAGAATTGTTTCAATCTCAATTTTCCCTACCAAATTTGTTAAATTTTTATTATTTAAAATTAAAAAGTCAACAAATATGGCTGCATTTATTACTGTGTCAAATTTGGCATATGCTATACACTGTACCAAATTTGGCACGGTTTATAGCATATGTCAAATTTGACACAGCTTTTAGCATTGTATTGGAGCATACTTTTTTAACATTGTGCTAAATTATAGTATTGACACAATGATTTAACATTGTATTGGAGATGCTCTAATAATAATTGAAAGCATGATAGCATTACTTTCACATCTCAAACACGACCGATCAATTTCTATCAAAAATCAGCATTACTTTCAATAACCCTTGAGGTTGCGAGTTCGAATCTCCCTAAAAAAACCTGAATTAATTGTAATTTTTCAACAACAAAAAATTCCTTCCACATATTTTTCCTCTTTTCGACTTAAGAGCATCTCCAATGCTATTATGCATTTGGAGAAAATGGAGTGCCACATAGGATAGATATTAAAAAAGTTAGAAAAACTCCCTTCAATGCTATTATCTAAATTGAATATGGAAATGATGTGACAAAAAAAAAGTTAGAGAATATAGAGTTAGGTTTCTAATTCTAGAAACTCTATTAGAAATGCTAACTAGGATTTCTAACTCTTTCCACCAATAAGATTAAATCTCATTTAATTGTAAAATAAAAGATGAGAGAAAGTGTAATAATTGTTTTATCATGATTGGACATAAAATGGATACATATTTGACTTTAGATAATTGTATTAGAGATGTGAATATTCATTTCTCTAATTTTTTTTTTTTTTTTTTTAAGTGAGCTCATAATAAATAAAAATGTTGATGTGATACTATTTAAATTTTTTTCCACGGACACAGTTATCGAAGAATACAGCACTCCCTTTTTCAAATCAATTATTGTACCCTAAAATGGGTTCAGATCCACCCTGTAATCTTCTTCTTTTTTTTCTCGCTGATTTTTCCTTTCACATTTAATTTTCCCGTCCTCTGTTTTCATGAGTAGTCACTTCTCAAATATTGAATGCCATGTGTAGTAAACAGACATGGTCCCTGCATGAAAAGCATAACAAATGGTCCCTGCATTCACTAGTTAAATTATTAGCTACATAAATAGTTGGACTGTGAAAATTCTCAATCACCAAATTGAGAAAAAAAAAAATTAATGCAAGTTACCAACCTTTTCCTTGGCCATAATTTTAACTCAACTACAAAATAAATTCACCCTTAAATAAATAATTAATTATTTATAAATAAGAGAATTCCAAATTGAAAATCTCTTGACCTTATATACGGTTCCAAATATTTCCTTTTTTTTTTATAATTTTTTTTTTATCTAACGTGACATTCATTCTCTTACAAAAGACACAAATAAAATTAATTAAAATATGATTCGTTAATTGAATTAATAAATTGGAAAGAAAGTTATAAGTAAGGTTGACTCCGATTCAAAGTCTTCCACAACATGTATGGAAAAATACATTAGCATCCAAGAAATTCAGTTCAGTAAATCATCTTTTATTTTTAATTTTTTTATAAGTAAATTTTTTTGGTCATTTCCATCCAGAAATGCATCTTTAGTTTACCATCATAAAAGATAAAAACATTTCCAAGGTGTTTTTGCATGCCACGGATACAAAACTACGGAAAATATATATTTTTTTTAAATTATGTTTTTGCTACAGATTTTGATTATTTGCAGAGAAGTTTGGCAAAAAGTTTTGTGAAATCAATCTGTACCAGTGATGGGTGATCAAGTAGATCTGTAGATCTAATTGACGAGTCAACCACCATAAACTTGCAGGGAAATAATTTGATTTGATTTGGTCTGTGACTCAGTGATGTGGTCCATAAAAACAATATATATATTAAACTTCCCTTACTTCTTGGAAGTGGAATATTCATTTTTCCACACGTATATTGCGAAGACACTTTCAACTATTTTGCCTCCGTATCTAAATTTCTATTCTATTTATCGTTTTCATTAATTTTCCACTGTCCGTTTGTTATGAAAAAATTAAAGTTATTGGTGCCCGTAAACATTGCTAAAAAATTAAAATAAATCTATATTTATAAAATTCAATAACATAAGATATGGGAGAGAAAATTTTCGGTGCACTCAATCATTGATATGCTTACATGTACCACTTTCTAAATATATTACAAATTATATGATATTAAATTTAAAATTCAACTGTATTATGTATATATTACAAGTAGTAGCTAGATGGAGCTCTAATTTATCAAATTTAACATTCAAATGTTAGTGCTCGACTCGTTCACATTTTTCTGATTCCCTTTTACTTTTCAATTTAAACTTACTCTCTTTTCCAAATCAATTATTGTAATCTTTTTTCTTTCTTGCTTATTTTTCCTTTCACATTTAATTTTCCAGTCCCCTGTTTTCACGTGTTACTTTCTCCACCACAAAACTGGCTCTTCAACTTGCCAATTAATTTACTTTATTTTTGTTATGAAGCTGGTTTGTTTCCTTGTATGCTTGAATCCGATGCTGAAGTTGTGGTTGGCTGGTTAAATAGTGGTCTTCCTCTTTTGTTCTGAAATTGGAGTTGTTTTCTTGGACATCCAAAATCTTCTGAAGTTGGATCATTGTATTTCGGTTTCTTTTGTTCCTCGAAAGGCTAATCAAATATCTCATGTATTAGCTAAAAATGGTCTCTTCTATGTTGAGGACATGTTTTGGCTGGAGGAGTTTCCTCCTTGTATTAGTTCCTTGGTTTCGGTTGAGTGCTGTTCCTGTTTGTAATTTTGGTTTCCGTAAAAAAAAAAAAAAAAAAAAAAAAAAAAGTAGTCTCAGCCATGAACTCAGATCAACTGTCAAATTTTGGTGTCCCAATTTGTGTCCAACCAACCAAATTAGGACATGTGTGCACATTTATGGAAGAAGTTGAAACAAAATAATTAAATGTGCACAAATATCCCAATTTGGTTGGTTGGACACAAATTGGGACACAAAAATTTGACAGCTGATTTGAGTCCCTCAGCCATTGGATCTCCTACTTTAAGGATCCAATGCTCAATCATGGCATAGCATGGCATTATAAAAATTGAAAGCATGGCAAAATATTTATTCTCTTTTGTCATCACATTCACAAAATATCCATGGTTGGAACTCAACCGAGGTCATTTCCATATACATACACCTTTCTTTGTCTATATGGAAATTGATAAACCAATGGGTTAGACTTTTCAATTATTGTACCCTAAAATGGTCCAGCTCTGTACTCTTATCTTCTTCTTATTGCTTTTTCCACCACAAAATAATTTATTCTATGAACATTCTAACTTTGACTTTGTATAATATTAACAAATAGTGGTTGTTAGACATTAAGTGCATCCAATTCAAGTTAAATGCTTGTTCTCACGATTAAGGAATTCCGAAACCAAATCATTTATTATTTTTTTTTTTTTAAAGGCAAACATTATTGAAAAGGCACAAGGCCAACAGACCAGCACCAACGCCAACAACACACCAACCAGAAAAAAGCAGGGCAAAAAACACTAATCACAACGAATCATTTGTTAATTAAGGACTACTTAGACAATTAAGGGATTCAAAACACTAATCACTCCCCTAAGTCCATGGATAGAGCAATTGTGCCTCTAGTCCCAACCATTAAGCACATGAACATAGTCAAAACCTATTCTAGCAAAGGTTATGCAATAAGTTTCATCCATTCTTAAGAGCTAAATGGTCAAAGCCATACCTGGATTGGCCCTCCAAAGGCACAATCAAGACACACATACACTCAAACCCATCAAACAAGACATTTCGACCTTCCAAAGACATATACACACAAATGGGATAATTGATCATTCACATTGGGTTTACTTGAGAATACGAGTCAAAACCTAACAACGTATAATATATTAGTTTATTAGGTTGTGACATTTATTAATAGTGGAAATATGGGGAAATAACACTTTTTTTGTTGACTTTTAAGAGTAATATTGGTTCAATAACTTAAGTTTAAATGACACTGATAGACACAAATACCTCAATCTCCTTCTTTTATTATATTTTTGCCATAAATAGAGGTCGACAAAGAAGGTGAATAAAAAAAAAATTAGAAAATTTCATTTGTGTCCAATAAGTTTTGGAAATTACAAATGTACCTAATAATTTTCGGAAACTATAAAATAAGTCTCGAAAATTACAAAATAAGTCTCAGAAATACAGAAGTTTCGGAGACATCAAAATAAATCCTAGAAAAAGAAAAGCACGAGACTTATTTTTGTGAGTGTGTTTGAAAGGTATTTTTGTTAGATTCATTGATGTGTTGTTAAATCTTAAATTATTAAGTTGGTGATACTCTTAAAAATCACTTTTTAAAGATTGCTATTAAATTGCCCTTTATTAATATATTTATTAATTTATTATTCTTTTATTTTTTTTATCTATTGACGTGAGATTCATTCTCTTACAAAAGACACAAAAAAAATTAATTAAAATACGATTCATTAATTGAATTAATAAATTGGAAAGACAGTTATAACTTATAAGTAAGGTTTGCGCCGATTCAAAGTCTTCCACAACATGTATGGAAAAATGCACTAGCATCCAAGAAATTCAGTTTAGTAAAGCATCTTTTATTCTTTAATTTAATTTAATTTTCTTATAAGTAAATTTATTAAACTTCCTCTACTTCTTGGAAGTGGAATATGCATTTTTCCACACGGTATGTTGGCATGTTGCAAAGACACTTTCAACTATTTTGTCTCCATATCTTAATTTCTATTCTATTTATCATTTTCATTAATCTTCTACTGTCCGTTTGTTAAGAAAAAATTAAAGTTATTGGTGCCTGTAAACATTGCTCAAAAAATAAAATAAATCTACATTTATAAAATTCAATAACATAATATACGGGAGAGAAAATCTTCGATGCACCAGCTAATGGTGCACCCAGTGACTAATATACGTACATGTACCACTTTCTAAATATATTACAAATCATACAAATCAATATATTAAATTTAACATTCAGATGTTAGTGCTCGACTCGGTCTCATTTTTCTGATTCCCTTTTACTTTTCAATTTAAACTTAAAATGCTTTTTCCACATACACAATTATTGTACCCTAAAATGGGTCCAGATCCACACTGTAATTTTTTTCATTTTTTTTTTATTGCTGATATTTCCTTTCACATATAATTTTCCAGTCCTCTGTTTTCACGTGTTACTTTCTCCACCACAAAACTGGCTCTTCAATTTGCCAACTAATTTACTTTATTTTTGTATAATTTTCACTCTCAACCATGGATTCCCTACTTTAAGGATCCAACGCTCAATCACGGCATAGCATGCATGGTCCTTTTCTCCTTTCATATTTCCATAGCTTTAATAGTTGAAATAATGACAGCAAAGCGTGTGGGTGCCACTCGCCAGTTGTTACCACAGTACCACGCGCCACCAACTTTACACGTCTTCTCTCTCTCTCTGTCTTCCTTCCAAACGTTCAACTTCAACTTCAGTGTAATTAAATTGCAACAAGCCAACAACTACACTCTTTCTTTGTAGTAATAATTACCCGGTAATCATCAATTTCATTATAATTGGTTATTAGATTGAAAATTAATTTCAAAATGATCATTTCCTAATCTATACTGTTAGGACTGTCACCAAAAGTCGGAGCCGGTGACTGTCACTACACGTTCGGTACAATTACAGTAAAGACTGAAAAAAAAAAAAAAAAAAAAAGAAAAGAAGAAGGACATCACATGACATATGTACGTACACCTTTCTTTGTCCATGGAAATTGATAAACAAATGGGTCAGACTTTTCAATTATTGTACCCTAAAATGGTTCAGCCCTGTATTCTTATCTTCTTGTTGCTTTTTCCACCACAAAATAATATATTCTATGAATAGTAGTCTAACTTTATCTTTGTATAATATTAACTCTCAACCATTGGATCTCTTACTTTAAGGATCCAACGTACGCTCAATCACAGACAAGTCCCGCGAAGACAGTCATGGGACCATACCATGCATGAGTGCGCTCTGTTCTCCTATCGGCACTATAAAAAATGAAAGCAGAGCAGCATTAGTTTCACATCTCAAACACCAAATATTTCTCTCCTTTTGTCATTTACCAATTTTCATCTCAAAACTATGGCTGCTGAGGCAATTGTTTCTACTGTTCTGGAGCAATTGATTTTGATCACTGGTAGAGAAGTAGTGCAAGAGGTAAGGCTAGTTACGAGTGTCAGAAAAGAAATAGAAAAGCTCACCAGCAACTTTCAAGCCATTCAAACTGTCCTGGTTGATGCAGAGCAGAGACAACTGCCGGAGACAGATGTGAACAAAGCTGTTGGACTTTGGCTAGACAAGCTCAAAGATGCATCTTATGACATGGATGACGTCTTGGACGAATGGAACACTGCAATTCTGAAATTACAAATTGAGGGGGTTGAAAATGCTCAAATTCCTAAGAAAAAGGTATGTTTCGTGTTTTCATCCCCTTGCTTTTGTTTTAGACAAGTTGCTTTACGACATGATATTGGTGTTAAGATAAAAAGAATAAATGAAAAACTTGATTTTATTGCCATAGAGAAAGATAAGTATAAGCTTAATACCATTAAGAGTATTGAAAAACCTCAAAGGTCGGAAACGACTTCTTTTATTGAGGTGTCTGAGATACGTGGTCGAGATGATGATAAAAAAAAGCTAGTAAACATGTTGTTGAGTGAGAATAATGAAGCCCTCCCTGTCTTCTCAATTGTAGGGATGGGAGGGATTGGTAAAACAACTCTTGCACAACTAGCTTGCAAAGATGCAAAGATTAAGAGTAAATTTGATAAAATAATATGGGTTTGTGTGTCAGACCCATTTGATGAGTTAAGGATTGCTAGAGCCATCATTGAAGGTTTTACAGGTGAAGCCACTAATTCAGTGACATTCCAATCTCTTTTGGAACGTCTAAGTAAAACTGTTGAGAATAAGAAACTTCTTCTTATCTTAGATGATATGTGGGAAGAAAATGATGATAAATGGAAACAATTGTACAACTCTCTTAAGGATGGTCTTCATGGTGAAAGTAAAATTTTAGTCACCACACGTAAAGAGAAAGTTGCACGGATGATGAAATCAATTGATTGTATCGATGTTGGAGTTTTGTCCTTAGATGAAAGTTGGGAATTGTTTAAACAATTTGCATTTTATAATTGGTCCCAGGAAGATTGTGAAAATTTTGAAAATATTGGTAGAGAAATTGTTGGCAAGTGTAAGGGTTTGCCTCTTGCCATAAAGACTATTGGGAGTTCGTTATGCTTAGAAAAATATAGAGATCAGTGGCAAATAATATTAGATAGTGAAATGTGGCAGTTGAAGTTAGGAAATGATCTTTTTCCCATACTGTTGTTGAGTTATAATGGCCTGCTTTCTATGGAAAAAAGATGTTTCTCATATTGTTCTATCTTTCCAAAAGATTATGTGATGGAAAAAGATGAATTGGTTAAATTATGGATGGCCCAAGGTTATCTTGGTTTAAAACATGATGTAGAGATGGAGATAATTGGTGATAAGTGTTTTAACTCTTTGGCTATGCATTCTTTCTTCCAAGAGTTTGAGAAAGATGAATATGGTAATATTTATAAGTGCAAGATGCATGACATAGTGCATGACTTTGCCCAATTTGTTGTTAAGAATGAATGTTTTTCAAAGGAAATTTATGGCGGTGAAGAAGCAAGCCTAGATGTTTCTTGTGAGAAGGTTCGTCATTCAATGTTGATAATGAAGTCGTCGGTTAATGTCAACAGATCTAGTTTTCAAAAGCTACGTAGCCTCTTAATTGAGGATGGATTTGGATTTGGATCGATGAGTTGTTTCTCAGTCAACTTATTTAAGGAGATGACATGTTTAAGGGCATTGAAGTTAGGTGGATGGTGGGATAATAAGATACCAAGTAAGATAGGAAAATTGATACATTTGAGATACCTTAACATGTCAAAACTAAATATCAAAGAATTACCTAAGACATTGTGTTGTTTGTATAACTTACAAACCTTGAATATCAGGGATTGCAAGTCTCTCAAAATACTACCTAAAGGGATGGGAAAACTAATCAATTTGAGGCATTTAATAAATTGGGGGACAAACAAAGTCAAATACATGCCAAAGGAAATTGAGAGACTAGATTGTCTTCGAACATTGGATAGATTTATTGTTGGAGGTGATCCAAATGGCATGGGTCTTGGATGTCTTAAAAACATGAACAAGCTTCGAGGTAAGCTGAAGTTAGAAAGGCTGGGAGAAGTTGTAGACGAAGCTGAAGCTAGGAATGCACAACTCATGAATAAGAAGAATCTGGTTGATTTGACATTGGATTTCGATCGCGCGAGTGATATAGAGTGCAATAAAGATTCGGCAGTTCTTGAAGCCTTACAACCACCTCCCAATTTAGAGAGCTTATCTATAGATGGCTGTAGCATGACATTGCCCCCTCATTGGATGGTTTTGTTAATTCATCTCAAGAAGTTATATCTCAACAACTGCAGAAAATGTGAGTATTTCCCTGCTTTGGGAAACTTACCACTGCTTGAATCACTCAAGATATCAGGTATGGAGAGTGTGAAAAGAGTGGGTAATGAATTTGTGGGCATTGAGACATCATCATCATCATCGTCTTCACCCTCACTTATTGCCTTCCCCAAATTGAAGACTCTCCACATTGAGAGCTTGGAGAATTGGGAAGAATGGGAATATAAGATTACAGCAGGAGATATTACAATCATGCCCTCTCTTACTTCTCTACGTATCTATAGATGTCCAAAATTGAAGTCACTGCCAGACCAACTTCTTCATGCTACATCACTTGAGAAATTGGACATCAGTGATTGGAATTGTGAGTATTTGCCTGCTTTGGGAAAATTGCCACTGCTTGAAGATCTCACAATATCAGGTATGAAGAGTGTGAAAAGAGTGGGTAATGAATTTGTGGGCATTGAGACATCATCATCATCATCGTCTTCACCCTCACTTATTGCCTTCCCCAAATTGAAGACTCTATGGATCGAGAGGATGGAGAATTGGGAAGAATGGGAATATAAGATTACAGCAGGAGATATTACAATCATGCCCTCTCTTTCTCGTCTATCTATTTGGGGATGCCCAAAATTGAAGTCACTGCCAGACCACCTTCTTCATGCTACAACACTCGAGTGGTTGGACATCTCACTCGGTTGCCCCATTTTACAAAAAGTTTACGAGGTGGATAGATCAATATCAAGATCAGGGGAGAAATGGTCAGCAACTATTAAAAAGAAAATAGAGAGGTGCAATGAGGAGGAGTCCAAGGCAATCCAAAACTAAACTGCCCCAGCTGATTATCAATGCTTGCTGGTAATTAATTTATTCTTTTCTTCTGTTTTATTAATGTATGATTCAACAAAAATTAAAGTCTGTAATACTCTTCTTCTTTCATGTTTTTTCTTTAAAACGGAAGAGTTGGACAATAACTATCAAAATCACTTGTATTTATTATTACTGTGAATCAGGTAATGCTCAAATTAATAAAAATCAACTGGTGATATTTATTTACAATTCATTCTCATCTCTTGCTTGTTGAATCTTATGTTGGGTTTTAATTTGGTTACTTATTCCAACCTCTTAAAGGTTTTTACAGATTTTTATTAATTTCATATCATTTTGTTTTTTCTTTTCTTTTCTCTTTTTCGTTAATTAAATGCAACACTTAAAAAGAAAATAGAGACTTGCAATGAGGAGTCCAACGCAATCCAAAACTGCCCCTGATTATCAATGCATCCTGGTAATTATTTTATTTTATTTTTTTCCTTAGTTTATATTATTGGTAATTAAGTTATAACCTCTCTGTTTTAAAGGTTTCCAAATTCAAATGCAATCTTTATCACTTATTCATCCTATATCATATGAATCATTTTGCTTCAACAAAAATTAACTCTATTAGCAATAATTAATTTAAAATTTAGGCAACATTGTTTGTCAAATGTTTTGTTTATCGTTATTAGCAATAATTAGAGTTTCCTAAATTTTTAATTTTTATTATTGTTACACCAAATTCTATTGCAATCTTTATTAGAATTTTTTTTGTTCTAAAAACAAAATTCTATATCATATTAATCATTTTGCCTCAAGATATAATAACTCTAAAAATCAGTTGTAATATAATTAATATTGCTATACTCTTCTTCTTTCATGTTTTTACTTAAATACGAAAATATTTATATGACTTGTATATATGCTTTTTTTTTTTTTTTTTTTTTTTTTGATAGGAAGCTAGAAGACTTGCATTGCATATATGCTTCTTGTTATACAAAAAATAAAAAATAAAATAAAATTTTTTTTATGTAATGTTACTGTCGTTATAGCTAATTGAGAGCAGAGAATGTCCAAAATGCAACAAAATGTATTTTCTATAATGTTTCTTTAGTGAAAGTGTTGAAATTGAATGGAGTTTTGAACATTGCTTTTTCATAAGATTACAGTACAATTTTTTCTCTTGTGAAAATTTTCTCCTGGGAGGTTTTATCCTACCAAAAGGTTAGTCATTACATAGGATTTTATGATCATCAAAAGTTTTTAACTCTCTTTAGTTACCTTGCCTTTGTAATATTCATCTTTACAGTACATATAAGTCTCAAGTTTCTTGATCTATTCATGTAACAGGTAAAATTTCTGTTTGGTGGTCATGGAGATATTGGATTTCACCTCCATCATATGGTTTCAATGCCCTCACAAACAATGAGATCCTTTCTGAAATGTGGATGTGAATGAAGTGGTATGTAATTTTGTCCAAATTTCACTATACAACATAAGAGACTATAACTTCTTTTTCACACCAATGAAGTCACTAAGCGATTGAAATGGCTTTTCATGCCTCAGGCAATGTTACCAGCTTAGGTGTGGCTGTCCTCGATGTCCTATTCAATTGAAAATTTTGATGTTGACCCCAAGAAATTTTTGTACTGGATTGGGGTTGCAGCCGTCCTTGTGGGATTCACTATTCTATTCACCTTTTCACTTATGTACCTAAATCGTAAGTCAAAGACGCTTTAATTAATTTCTAATCCAACCACTTAAAATTGATAGTTAACTTGTTTTCTTTGTATAGCTCTTGGAAAGCCACAAGCAATGATCTCAGAAGAGGAAGCAAATGAGCAATCCAACCAGGGAGGAACAAAGAGGAAGGCAGATAGCAAAACAATTTCAACAGGTGCAAATAATACAAGTAAGAACTACAGTATGGCCAAGAGAGTATGAACATTAGGAAATGGAATTGCAGTTCCATTCTTGTTTACACAAATTTTTGAATATTTCAGGAGAAATGGAGAGTAGTCAGTCCAATGCTACAAGGGTGACAGAGGACAGACTACAGTTGCTTGGGATAGTGACCGGAGCATTTAGGCCTGGAGTCCTAACTGCGGTAATGGGAGTAACTGGATGGATGTTCTAACTACACTGATGGATGTCCTAACTGGTGGTTACATTGAAGGCGATTTCAGAATTTCTGGGTTCCCCAAGAAGCAAGAAACATTTCTGAGAATTCACTCTGCCCAAGTCACCGTAAAAGAATCCTTGATGGAGCTAGTTGAGCTCAATATTCTCAAAAACAGAAGTGAGCTACATTGAAAAGATGGTAAACCTCATGCTTTTCATTTGGTTTATTGACTGAATTTGGTGTTAGGATTTAGTTTCAAACAGAAGTGACTTGTTGGATATGCTTTGCAGGTTTTTGTGATGAAGAGATGGAGCTAGTTGAGCTCAATAATATCTAAAACGCTGTAGTTGGGCTTCCAGGAATCTCTGGTTTGTCAACAGAACAAAGGAAGAGATTGACAATAGCTGTGGGGATTGTTGCCAATTCTTCAATCATTTTCATGGATGAACCAATTTCAGGGCATGATGCAAGGACTGTAAGGAACATAGTGGATACTGGAAGAACAGTTGTCTGCACATTTCATCAGCCTAGCATCTATGTCTTTGAAGCCGTCAATGAGCTGCTGTAGATGAAAAGAGGTGGACAAGTATCTACTCAGGATCTTTGGGCAAGAATTCCCTTAAAGTTGTCGAATACTTTGAGGTATGAGTTCTTATTATTTGAACTGATTGAATAACAATGCAGGTTATTCCAGGAGTGCCCAAAATTAGAGAAAAACAAAATCCAGCTGCATGGATGCTCAAAATGCATCACAGACTGTGAAACAGAGCTTTTAGGTTGGGGAGGATATTGTTAGAGGCTGCATTGATTTGAGCTACATAATGAAATTTATTGCAATAAATATTCCAGGCATTTGTGGGAGTGTTGTAATTGAAAGGCATGCAATTCTAGCAACACATTTTAATTTATACAAGTATAACATAATAAGTCTAATAGTTACTTACTCCGTCTATGTTCATGATCTGATGCTTGGTATTATCGATCTGAAAAAGGTGAGAGTGGGATTTTATGTTCATATGTTATATACTAAAGATCTGATGGTTTAGGCATCTCTCTAGGAAATGGAAGTGATGTGTTCATATTTATGTTATATACTAAATCAATTAATGTTTATTTTCAAATTAAAATTAAATGCATGTCTATAGTTTAGTCTTTATATTGTTGTGCCTATCAAGCAAACCTATATTTTAAATTTCAGGTTCTAAGATGTTGGTGGGAGCATGCCGCTTTTGTTGTTAACATCAAAGTACCCGAATGTGTGGCTGCTGAAATCCTATTGATATAACTCAGCTTCAGTGAAATTGCATGATTAACCTTCAGTTGTTGTTCTTGTGATCAGCTTACAGATATTTGGTTATTGAGGCAAATGACACGCATGATTGAGAATGTTCAAGCCAACTGGTATGGCTCCAAGCAGTCTGTGTCATATTTTGGGACATATAATGAATGATGGAGTTGTTTTTAGCGCTGCATTTTTAGATCATGATACAAATGTGAGTCTTCAATATCTTTATGCAACATGCTTTTTCTCTTATTGAAATTATACTTATGTACGTATTGTTAGCTTTGGAAACACTTTGTATGGTGCGAACTATTAAAAGTTCCTTGAAAAACAAGAATGAACATCGGGGGATCGAGGTTCAGCACTGGCTTGTTGATAATCTTAAGGTTTGCGATTCTCAACTTATTTCATAATTTCGAAACTTAAATCAAACAAATTTATGCTAAAGAATTCTCATTTTCTCTCTACTTTTGTATCCCAAGTCTATACCGTGAAATGTTATTGGAGACAAACAACTCACATATGAACAAGCTTCTCAACTCACCAAATCTCTTGAACAATCAAGTTGATGATACAATTATAGGCCACAATGCAGACTCACTGTCCTTCCAAAAGGTTGGTCACTAAATAGGATTTTATGATCCTTCCTATAATTTTAGCAGAATAATATCTTCATCAAAAGTTTTTTTTTATCTCTTAGTTACCTTGCATTTTAAATAATCATCCTATAATTTTAGTAGAATTAACAAATACTGATTTTCATGTGACATGTCAAATTCATGTTTGGTGGTCATGGGGACATTGGATTTCACCTCTATCATATGGTTTCAAGGCTCTTAAAAATAATGGATTGGAGTTGCAACCCTCCTGTGGTTCTCTGTTCTCTTCAATGTTATGTTCATCTTCTCACTCTTGTACCTAAACTGTAAGTTCAAGACACCTACTTTGATTTATTCTCCTCTAACCATATGAAGTTTTTTTTTTTTTAGATTCCTAGTTCCTTTTTTTGGTAAAACTCAATAATCTTTCCTTAATATAATTGTTTCATATATATAGCTCTTGGAAAGCCAAAAACAATCATATCTTAAGAGGAAAAATGAAAGCTCTAAGAATGTAAATTACTTTGTGGACATGCACTCGGTAAGAATCTATATATCTACACACCCATTGTAAGCATCACAAACTACACTAAATGCATAGCTAATGTTAGGATACTTTACAGGTGGAAATGAAAGTTCTAAGAGTGACAGATGACAAACTACAATAGCTTCACGAAGTGACTGCAACATTTATGCCTGGTGTCGTAACTGCACTAATGGGAGTTAGTGGAGCTGGAAAGACAACATTGATGGATTTCTGGCAGGAAGAAAAACTGGAAGTTATATCGAAGGTGATATCAGAATTTAAGACTTCCTCTTGCTACAATGAAAGATGGTAAACCTCTTGCTTCTCAGTTGATTGAATTTGTTTTTAGGATTTGGTTTCAAACAGAATTGACTTGTTTGAGCTTCAGTGAAATTGCACGGTTAACCTTGTGTTGTTGTTCTTGTGATCAGGTTACGGATACTTAGATATTGAGGCAAATGTCACGATTGAGATTGTTCAATCCAACTGGTTCGGCTCCAAGTAGGTTGTGTCCTCTATCTTTTGGGACATATAACAAATGATGGAGTTGTTTTTGGTGCGGCTTTTTCAGAACATAACAAATGTGAGTCTTCCAGATCTTTATGCAATAGAGAATTACCAGCACAATACTGTTTATCTTGTGAAATTACAGATTCATAATGGGAACTAACATGTATGTATAGTTCGCTTTGGAAGCATCCGGTATGGTGCCGACCGTTAAAAGTTCCTCAAAAGGAGCAGCTACCCCAAGTTCAATTTGTTGCAGTAACATCGATCAACCTTACACAACAAGAATAAATACCGGGAAATCGAGGTTCACCACAGTCATGTTGATAATCTTACGGTTTGTGATTCTCAACTTATTTCATAATTTCAAAGCCTAAATCAAACCAATCAGTTAGCATTTGCTAAAGAATTCTCATTTTTTGCTATACCTCTGTAGCCCAAGTTTTATAGTGAGAAATGTTGTTGGAGGAGATAAACAACTTATAGATGAACAAGCTTCTCAACTCACAAAATCCCTTGAACAATCAAGTTTATGATACAAATCAAGTCCACAGTGGAGGCACACTTTCTTTGATCATCTTGTTTCTGCTGGGAGCTTTGGTCCTTCCAAAAGGTTTGTCATTAAATAGGATTTTATGCTCCTTGCTATAACTTCAGCAGAATTATACCATCATCAGAAGTTTTTAAAAATTATGTTTACAAGAAAATGATTTCAATATAAGAATCAGTTCTTGATTTACTGATGCTTTGAAGGAACTAATAAATGCTGATGTACTCATGTAAAAGGTCAAATTCCAGTTTGGTTGTCATGGGGCCATCAGATTTCACTTCTATTATATGGTTTCAATGCTCTGAAAAGGAATGGATTGGGGTTGCAGCCCTCCTGGGGTTCACCGTTCTCTTCAATGTTCTGTTGTACATAAATCGTAAGTTCAAGACACCGGCCTTCTTTGATTTATTCTCATCCAACCACATGAAGTTTTTTTTATAGATGTCATCTTTCTTCAATAAAACTTAGTAATCTTTCCTTAATATACTTTGTTTCGTGTATATAGCTCTTGGAAAGCCATGAACAATCATGCCAGAAGATGAAGCAAAAGAGCAATCCAACCAGCCTGGAACAATGAGGAAAGCAGAAAGCAAAAAAAATGAACAGGTGCAAATAAGACAAGTAACAACTTAATCCGTATGGCCAAGTTTACTTTTGATCAAATTAATGGGAAAAAAAAAAAAAACATTTGAATGTTAAGCTCCTAATACTTATTTACCTGTACTACAAATCTTTCAGGAGAAATGGAAATAATGAAAGTTGTCAATCTAATGCTGTTGGTGGAACCTGCAATAACGTAGAAGATGAGATAGCTGTGAAGTGAGTTCAGTGGAGCTGGAAAGACGATCGTTGATGGTTGCTCTGACAAGAAGAAAAACCAGAGGTTATATTGAAGGCGATATCAGAATTTATGGGTTCACTACAAGAAAAAAGAGGTTTTATGATGGAGAAAAACCATCATAATAGGCTGTTTATGACGTTTAAAAACCATCATTAATCTCAGCGTCAAGAACAGTTTCTTGACGGTTTTAAAAGCGTCATAATTTTTTGACGGTTTTTAATATCATCAGTTCTTGACTGTTTTTAAACGTCATAACTTTATGACTGTAATTATCCATCAAGACAAGCATCATTAAATTTTGATGTTCAATTACCATCAAAATAAGCGTCATTACTTGTTGACATTAATAGACCATCATAAATATACGATGGTTATAAACTATCATCAACTTGTTTTTTTTTTTAAATAAATAAATAAATAAATAAATAAATAAATAAATAATTATTACTGCCAACAATAATAAATAAATATTATATTATATATAATGGAACTTGTACAGTACTAAAACCACAAGATGTATCATAAAAGCAAATAAAACTTCGAATAAACAAAAATTGTATTACATCAAATGTTATCAAGTATGTTTGATCTCTTGAAAATCTAACTAATTAAAATCTAATTACATTAAAAAATATAAATATTCTTGGACAACATAATATCTTCTTCTATGAGATGAATGATTTGACGTGACCAGCCCACTCCATGCATACCTCATCTATTTCCTCTTGCGTATAAGCTAACTTTCCATTAAACTAATGAACATTTATAAGAACAAATAATGATCATTAAAGTATATATTATCAAGTATACTTCAAAGAAATTCAATTTAAAAATCATCTCACCTTATCGGTAAGTATACTCGGATTTTCAATAATTTCTTTTATATATCTGAGCACATAATAACCACACTCAACATCACCATGCTGTTTAGGTGTCTGCATCAACAAACTTGGGTAAATACTTATATTCTCTTATAATTTTAAAAATGTTATAAGCAATAATTCTTACCTGTACAACTCTCCATTTAATATCTTTTTTAATTCGACTTCTCTTCACTTCATCTAGATACTTTTCAACAACACTACATACACAATTTTTTTTCACAACTTAGTATAATTAATAAATAATGAAACTAAACAACCAAACAAATATAATGGAAGAAGAACAAAATAAAGAAAGAAAATACACTTACATGGGCATAGATTCACATAAATTTGTGTCCACAACATTCCCAATTGAATCTAAATAATAAAATGTCATAGATGACATGTCAATGACAACCAAGACCCAATGATTGCTGTTAATATATTAACAAATAACTTGTGTTAGTCTATGAAAAAGTGTCATAAATTTACTAATAATCATATAATATATGCAATTCAAAAAACATTCTCCAAACATCAGCACACAAGTGAAACAGAAGCGATTTTTAGAAAAGCATTTGCTGATACTTCAATTTTTGTTTAAAAATTGCTTTTAAGTTGCAAAATTGGTTTTTTGAGTAACTATTAAACCATGTAATATATACATATACAATTCTTACCAGGGGTTGTAAGGCATGAAAAGAATCTCATTTTTACCAGCACCTTTCAAGCGGTCAATCAAATAACGTATCCTTTGAGATCGTTTTTCAACAGTGTTTATATATCCAGCGGGGGAGACGTGAATAGGGTTTACAAACCCAAACATATACGAATCCTTTACTTTATTATATAAATGCCTACATATATTTAAAGAGCAAACATGTCAGATTTATATTCCATATTTTTCATAAATTTAAAGTTGAATTACCTGAGATATAAGCAAATAGTAGCCCCTCCCAATTCCTTTAGATCCTTCATGGCTTTCAATTCCTCCTCATAAATGCAACCATAATATGTACCACGGAATACATCAACTTCAAATGGGACAAAAACACTACCAACACCAGATGCTAAAAAGTTATCCACCAAATTTGAAAAATTCTTTATATCCTCAGCATACTTAGAAGGTTCGTTGCTTTTTGGGGTCTTATGATTTTTAGGTACCTAGCAAACAATAAACAAATATAATAACAAATGATATAGAAATATAGTATTATTTTTTAAAATTACTTAAACACACGCGTACCACCATAATAGACTCATGATCAATGAGTTCTTTAGGCCACAAAATCTGATGACCTAATGCATCCCTCAAAAAAACAAGACCTTCGACATCATGTGGAATAGGCAATAATTCTTCTTCATCAAGAACAACATCAACAGAGACAAGAATGCATGCACTTAAGATCTCTATAATAGTTCCCATAGCAACTACATTCCCCAATTGTTGGATAATCAATTTACATGGTTCTCCCTAATAAGTAAAAAAAAAAAAAAAAAAAAATTAGAAATCATTAAATCAATAATACATGCTTAAGAATATTGTCGTGTAATTTACATACCAATGATAATGCACACTTTTCACCATCTACATGATTATTTTCTCCAACGATCATTTTAGCACCATCAACATGATGTATTTTGTTGGAACTATAACAATCTACATTTGTTGCAGATGATGGTGTACCCATGGTTTGTGATGCTGTTTGTGTGAGTGCAGCCACAGTTTCCTCTAAAGAGGATATACGAGCTAGAAATGATTTCTTCTCGTCAATCCATCGGTCTTGAGAGTGTATGGCATTAAAAAATAATGATGGAGTGATAAATTTATTAATTCCCCTAACTCGGCCACCGTGTTCTTTAGTTCCCAAAGCAACGGTGAGAATATCATTTTCACCATCAAATGATAAAGAGCCTGCTTCTGATTTATTTCTCAACTCTTCCTATAATTATTAAAACAATATATGATTATATTGCATTATATTTTTTATTGAAAATGAAAATAAAGTATATGAATTAAATTGGTAAAAGAAAGTAAACTTACAATCTTATTCACTATGGGTATTACATCTGGATGATAATTTTTATTTTCTCCCTTACGAGCCAAACACCAAAGTTCACTTCGATCAAATCTTACTTCACAGCCACGTTGCTTCTTCTATATATATATATATATATATAAAGTGGTTTATTAATAAGCACAAACTATATATCTATATTCAAGAGTATATATACACTTACCAATCTTTCCATCATGCCAACATATCCACCTCGACTTAATCGATGATTGTATTTGTAAGACTTTCGCCTCTTAGAATTCTTCTCTCGTAGATTCTAAAACACATAGTTATAAATATTAATCACAACCACGACCTAACATATAACTTAAATAAATATTCTTAAGAACTTGCCTGAAATTTCTCTGAAATGCGTTCATTAACAAATACAACCCAATCACTTTTAGGAATGTGCGGTAGCTCTAAAGGTGGTTCTTTTAAAATTGCAGGATCATTTTTGTGGGGAATAATATATTTTATTGATATAGCACTTCTCCAATTTCTAAACATAATTCCGATTGATTGCAAAACTTTCTTTCTAAGTCGATGATCGATCCAATAAAATTTCTGAAAACAATTAATGACTTCATTAGATAAATATATGAATTTTATTAACAAGACAAAATACAAATTGATCAACTAAAGGATAAACTTTAAATTCATAGAATTTTACCATAACGTACTCCCATAAGGCATCAGTGTGTCGTGCTGGTACAAATCTCCAATCATTGTAAGTAATTGGTATCGTTGTCCGTGCAAGCTTCCCAAGATTTCTAATAAGTGATTTATACCCTACCCCATAAGGTACTCCCTCATCATTAATCTCTACAACAATCTTACCCTCTCTCAAAGTTAGCCCATTTATGTCTTTCTCAATTGTTAGTGCTATTTCATCATCCATGGATACAAGCCTACAAAAATAACAACAAATATAAGATATAAGTCATGTAACAATCATATATTATCACTATTTAATTGGAACCATTCTATAAAAATCATAAAATAAACATAATCCAAAACTACATATACATAGAAATTGTATACCTGTGAAGTCAATTTTTGGCAAATGTTGTATCATCAATCCAAATACCCTCACAATCAGTTCTAACATAATTAGTATCATCATCACAATTCGAATCAAATGTTTCAACAATAGGCAAGACTTTAAGAATGGGTTCATGTGACATTATATTGTCCGGCTCATTGTTAACTTCTGTTTGCATATAATCTTTTTGAGGTATGAAACATACGACCGACCATCTTGGATCTATTTGATCAGGGACATAAAAAACTTGCTTAGCTTGAGAAGCTAAAATAAAACAGTCTGATTTATGTCCTACTCGATTAAGGTCAACTAACGTGTGCCCAATCTCATCAATCTTAAAGCCACCTCTATGTTCAACCCAATCACATTTAAACAATATGGTACTAAACATGTTATAATTTAACTCCCATATCTCTTTGATAACTCCATAAAATGATAATTCACCAAAAGTAGGGTTATTATCCTTTGCGCTTGCAATTTGCATAGTGCTTGCAACAACAACTACTCCACTATTTTGAGTAACCCGATCATTATCACGATCATATGTGTGGAAACGACAATTGTTAACCTCATAACCATTATATTTTACCACATCACTACGAGGTCCTTGCGCTATCCACTTCAAAGAAGTAGACACATCTCCTTGATTTTCAATTTCATTTGTAACCTGTACATATTATATATGTTCAAATATTAGTTAATTTTGTTTGTAAAAAAAAATATTTATTATTTTGTAGGCAATACTAAACCAAGATAGATAAGAGAAAAAAAAAAAATAAAAATAAAAAGTCCTACATTAATACCTTCTCTTTCAACCAATGATTAAATGTACGATTGTGTTCATCTTGCAACCACTTTACACGTTTAGATTGGCGGGGATTTTGTAACTTCAACCAAGTCAAATGCTCACTATTAAATAAAGAACAAAGAATATATGAGTTTATAAAATTATAAATTTAATATGAATGAGATAACCTTCAAATATAAAGAAATTTAAATGAATATCATACTCAATATACGGTTGAACTTCAGCTCCATTATGTAAGACATACAGATGTGCTTGCACCAATTCTCTTTGATCAACTGCAACATGTTGGCCACCTGATAATGGCTTGCCAACTTGAATGTGGTCATTCTTCTCACACGGATTACCAATTGCAGAAATATTAGAGTAATATTCTGTGCAAAATTCAATTGCTTCTTCTGCAATATAACATTCAGCAATACATCCTTCTGGCCGATTACGATTCCGCACATACCCTTTTATAACTTTCATGAATCTTTCAAATGGGTACATCCACCTCAGATACACCGGTCCACATAATCTAACTTCTCTAACCAGATGCACGGTTAGATGCACCATTATATCAAAAAATGAAGGTGGGAAATATTTTTCCAACAAACATAAAGTTACCACAAGGTCACTTTCAATTTGGTTTAGTTTTTGAACATCCACCACTTTACTGCACAAGGAATTGAAAAAGATGCAAAATCTAGTGATTGCATACCTTACATGTTTAGGCAAAATTGATCGTATTGCCAATGGTAATAGTTGTTGCATAAGAGCATGGCAATCATGAGATTTCAGACCTTGGAGCTTCAATTCATCCATTTTAACAAGGTTTCTAAAGTTTGAGCAATATCCATCTGGTACCTTTAGATTCAACAATGTTTCACAAAGCATTATTTTCTCTTGTTTACTTAAAGTATAACAAGCAGGTGGTAAATAAATTCGGGGTTTGCTTGTATCTGGTGCTAGTTCTTTCCTCAAACCTAAACGAACAAGATCCGACCTAGAGTTGATTCCATCTTTGGTCTTTCCAGGGATATTTAACAAAGTGCCATAAATACTCTCACATACATTTTTTTCAATATGCATGACATCCAATATGTGACGGATATGCAAATCTTTCCAATACTGAAGCTCAAAAAATATCGACTTCTTCTTCCAATATTTATGAGGAGGTGGAGTAGATTTTTTTCGTTTGCCACCATTGGTTTTCGAAACCTTTTTCTTACCCCATGAGTTGCAAATGTTATCAATTTGCTCTAGAATTTCTTTTCCCTTCAATGGATTTGGAGGATCATTAGTCTCTTGATGACCATTAAATGCTTTTTTTTGATTTCTATATGGGTGATTTTGTGGAAGAAAACGTCTATGACCCATATACACATTCTTCTTACCATGATGTAGTCTACAAGAATTAGTGTTTTCCCCGCAAATGGGACAAGCAAAATAACCTTTAACTGGACAACCAGCCAAATCACCATAAGCAGGGAAATCATTAATTGTCCAAAGCAACACAGCCCGCAGGTTGAACATCTCTTGCTTGTAAGCATCATATACTTCAACACCAACTTCCCATAAAATTTTCAAGTCTTCAATTAATGGAGCTAGGTACACATCAATGTCATTACCAGGCTGTTTTGGACCAGATATTAGTAAGGAAAGCATCATGAATTTTCTCCTCATACACAACCACGGTGGAAGATTGTATGATACCATTAAAACTGGCCAACAACTATATGAGCTAGTGAGAGAACTATGTGGATTTATACCATCAGCTGAAATTGCCAATCGAAGATTTCTAATTTCTGCTGCAAAATCAGGCCATGTCTGATCAACTAGTTTCCATGATGGTGAATCAGCTGGATGGCGAAGTTTTCCATCTTTTTCTCTACCATTAGCATGCCAAGTCAAATCCCTAGCTATTGTGGAGGATTGAAACATTCTCTTAAACCTTGGTATAGGAGGAAAATACCATAACACTTTGGCTGGAATTTTTTGACATTTTTTAAATTTTTTATCGGCTCCTTTCCACCTAGAAGTATTACATATGGGACAGCTAGTTAAGTCCTTATACTGTTTTCGATAAAGTATGCAATCTTGCGGACATGCATGTATTTTTTCATATTCCAAACCCAATGCATTCATTGTCTTCTTCGCCTCATACATAGATGAAGGAATTTCATTACCAGTTGGGAACATATCTTTTAGAGAATTTAGCAAATCTGAGAAACTACTATCTGACCACCCATATTTTCCTTTAATGTTATACAATCTCATCAAAGCAGATAACTTTGTATATTTCATACAACCAGGATACAAGGGTTTTTCAGCATCTTCAAGTAGGTTTTGAAATAACTTTGGATCTTCTTTGCAAAATTGAAATGTATCTTGAACCATCTCTACCGTTTTGGCAGCCTCCTCATACTTATAAGTTTCAAAAAATGTGGGTTTTCCACTTGTATAACCTCTGGTACAAGACACCTCTCCATGCCAAATCCATTTATCGTATCTTTGATCTATGCCTTTGCTAAAGAGGTGATATTTTATCTCTTTAGGTGTTTGAAATTTTAAATTTACACATGATTGACATGGACATTTCATGAGTTCAATATTTCTAGTATGAGCAGATGCAAATGCAAGAAATTGATCAACTCCATCAATATACTCCTTAGATAATCTATCCTTTGACATCCAAGATTTATCCATCATGGATAAATTAAATTAATCCTGCTAACAGTGATAACAAAATCGATTTAAAATATTATAGAAACAATAGCTATCGGCATGATTCATATTGTTTATATATTAAAAAATAATAATAAAAGAGTTTAATTAACTATTATTCTTTAAGGGGAAAATGTTTGTTTTTTTTCCTTGCAATGTAACAGCTAAGTGCGAACACATCCTGTCTGCTTCAATACAACTGATAAATAAATTTTGGTAAAGTTTATGTATTCTAAATAGCTAACACATCATGTCTGCTTCACTACAAGCCATTTATGTATTCTAAATTTTGGTAAAGTTTAAGGCTTCGAATTAGAGGGTAAACCCTATTACTACATGTAAAATATTGTGTTTTAAAATAGTAATGTCCGTTAAAAGAAGATTTTAAATTTACTATTATTTTAAATAGCAAACAAAAAGCAATGTCAAACTTGGGGATATAGAGTACCGTATATACAGAGATGAAGATGTTCTGGCAACAATTCATGAGTAACAGTGTCATTGCTTCATCTATTATGAGAGTGCTCCTGTCATTAGGCTCTGGCATTCTTTGAAAATGTTGTTAGCTTTTTTACTTAGCAATTTAAACTTGTTTTGGACTTGACAATGTTGTTTTGATTCCTGAGGACACAAGTTTAGATATTAATGTCCTAGGCTACTTCATTCTAAGAGTTTGCTAAACAACTTTTAATTACTTTGGATTGCCGTTGGCTACTATTTCTGTTGTGGCACACCAGTTTCTAATAAAAGATTGATAAAAGTGAGCAAAAAAAAAAAAAAGCAATGTCAAACTAAATAATACTGAAAGCTGATTTTTGCTAGTTAGAATACAAAATCCCAAAATATTAAGAGTAAGTTTAAGAACATAATCACATGATATCAACTATATAGCCAAAAATAAAATAGATAAACCTATATATATATATATATATATATATATATATATATATATATATTGAACAGAGATTTTATTAAAGGCAAAGCCAACCGAAGAAAACAGAGCAGGGGAAGGCAAAAGAAACCCCAAGAAACAACAGCAACAAACCAAGCAAAACAGCCACCACCAGGAAAAAACAATAAAAAAACAGCAGCAACTCAACTCTTAGCACAAACAAAGCCCAGAAAGGCACAGAAAAAACAACAAAAGACAGGAACGAAACAACACGATAAACCTATATATATATATTAACTCCATAATTAATATCTTGTAGAAAAAATTAACAACCATAAGGCCAAAATAAATGAACAAATATCCATTGCACAAATAAAGATAAAAATAAAAACAGCTAACCTTTGCTTATAACTCAAAAGTGTATGCAACAACTCTTGTAAGCTCACAAAAGGTACCAAATTTATGGATTTTAAGCTAGGGATCCAGTAGAAATGTGCACTGCAATACAAAACATCATTAAACACCAAAGCCACAACAAAGCTGCAACCAAACAAGCAGCAAACAAACAGGGGCAGCGACCAAAAACAAAACAGACGCACAACAAATGCCCACACCCCAAAAACACGCAAGCAAACCTAGCAGAAGAAATCAGACTGGATATCAAAAACAAAAGTCCTAAGAGATAGCATCTTTTGAAGTCAAAAAAAATTCCAATGTAAATTAAAATTTCACTTAGACATTTTAACAAACACTTTACATGCACAAATTTAGTATAAAAATAGACTCAAGTATAAAACATTAAAAATCCTATAATTTGAAATCAAACACATAATATAAAATCAAACTCATAAACATCAATTTTCACAGTTATATAATAAACAACACAATAAAACAATACTCAAGGTCCCACAAACATAAACTTCCAGGACCACAAACTATATACAACAAAACCATAACAAAAAGTTTATCAAATTCTAGGCCCCACAAAATATTAAAAAAAGAATACCATGAAGTTATTCGAAAAAAAAATCCAACAGAAGACAGGAAACGAACCTGATTCCAACAGTGAGGAATTTGGAAATTTGGGGATTTGGGGCTTGTTTTGTTAAAGTGTACCAAGATTTGAAGAACAAAGGTGGAGAATCTGAAAAATATTGAATTTGATGATTTGAAGAACAAAGCACTGGAGAATCTGGAGACTTTGGATTTTGTTTTCTAAAGTCTTAATAAACTACGTATGTAAGGCTGTAAGTTCTAGGGCAATAAGTAATTAGGGTGAAAAACAAATATCAGAAATCTGTATTAATTAGGAAAGAATTAAGATGGCGGTAAAATAAAACCCCACCCGCCAATTTTGTTATTGTTTTTTTTTTTTTTTTACCTTTTTAAATGATTTTTACTAATTATTTAATTAAATAATTTTTACATTAATGATGGTTTAAAACGGTTATCAAATTATGATACAAAAAAACCGTCAAGATTTTGTTGATGCTTAACAAACATCGAGACTTCTTGATGGTATTTAAAAACCATCAAGAATAAATGACATTATTAATAAGCGTCATTAAAATATGATACATTTAAAAAAACATCAAGTTTTTATGATGGTTTTTAAAAACCATCACACAGGATTGATGGTTAAAAAAAACCATCATAAATAAGTGTCATAAAACCTCTTTTTTCTTGTAGTGGTTCCCCAAGAAGCAATTTTAAACATTTGCAAGAATTTTAGGTTATTGTGACTAGTGAGCAACTGACATTCACTCTCCTCAAGTCTTGCCCAAGTATGTAGTGAGAAATTACTGTTATAAGAGATAAACAAACATAACGAAATAAGCCAATCAAAATATAAGGAACTTATAGAGTACACCTCTGAATATCCCTTAGGTCTCCTCTGAATATCATTGACGGATCTCTCTTTTGATCTCTAGATATTCCATGGATCCCTCCTTAGATATTCCCAGGGGTCTCCCCGGATCTTCCCACTCTCTGATGTTACAGAGTTTCTTTTTACACTGTTACAAACCATATCAATAGATTGGTATTTTTTTTAGTGAATATCTTTCTTGATAGTTTTTATTTTTATATAATATATATGGTGGTCGAACCTAAATATTAATGAATAAGCATTCTTTCCACCAGACAAATAGTGTAAAAATTTGAAATAATTGAAATCGACAATCCTATCCTACTCTAAACAATCCTACCAAGTAGGCTTGCAGGGTTTTCTAATTTTTACATAAAAATTGGAAGCAAAATAAATGTTTGACAAATCTTTTTGGGTTATACTAAAGGGCAAATTGCACTGAACTCCTTGAGGTTTGGACAAGTTACACTTAGATGGAAAAGTTTTGTTATTATACACTTACACCCCCAACACTTAAATTTGACTTTGAAAATGTCTAAAATACCACTAGTTATATTATTTTATACTTTATTTTTTTTACCTTTTAACCAAAAACTTTATAAACTTTAATAAAATAAAATAAAATAAAATAAAAGATATGATTCATTAAATAAATAAATAGTTTAAAAAATTAAAAAAATAAATAATTAAAATAAATAAATAAATAGGTTTAAAAAATAAAATAAATAAATAGTTTAAATTAATTAATTAATTAATTTAAAATTTTAAAACATTAATTTTTTATTTTTTTTAAAGGATATCCATTAATAGGGACAAGAAAAACTCTAAATATCCAAACTTTTATGGTAAGGATGATGGTGAGAGAAGCTTCAAAGTTCCCAACACAGAAGGAAGTGGTTGAAGAAGGCAAGAAGACTTCCAGTGTTGGGAACCTTGAAGCTTCTCTCACTATCATCCTTACTGTAAAAGTTGGATATTTAGAACTTTTTTTATCCATATTAATGGATATCCTTAAAAAAATTAATGTTTTTAATTTTTTTTAATTAATTTTTTAAAAAACTTTTATTTATTTAAATTTTTAAAACTATTTATTTTTTTAATTTTTATTAAAATTATTTATTTATTTATTTAAACTATTTATTTATTTATTTATTTATTTATTAAGTTTATAAAGTTTTTGGTTAAAAGGTAAAAAAAATAAAGTATAAAATAATATAACTAGGGGCATTTTAGGTATTTTAAAAGTCAAATTTAAGTCTTGGGGGTGTTAGTGTATAATAACAAAACTTTTCCATCTAAGTGTAATTTATCCAAACCTCAAGGGGTTCAGTACAATTTGCCCTATACTAAATCTGGATAGTCAAATAGGGTATTGCATGAAAGACAGTTGTCTTAACAAACAAAGATAAGTGTTAGCATGAACCAAATCACTAATTATTATAGTTGAATGTTAACAAACAAAACTTTATTGAAAGAATTAATTAACCTCCCAATTAAAATTCACCAAAATTCCCACCCACAGTGAGTCGGTGACCCTTTTTATTAGGGATGAGGATTCTCAACTAAATTTATTTTTTAGTCTCTTTTCAATAAAAAAGAAAATTGATTTTTTTAACTGATATCAATATTCAATAGATCTAGCAACATGTGTTGTGATTTATTTCTTTTATTTTTCATTTTTATTATTTTTAAATATAGAGTATTATTTTTAAACATTTTAGGTCAGTACAGTAAAAAATCTGAATCCTTTTATTTTTTATTTTTTAGAAGACTTAAAGCATTTTTTATTGGAAAAAAAAAAAAACAATATTACATTGTCAATCATCTCCTCTCTCTTCTTTTTGTGAGAGAACATATAATGTTTTCATGAAATAATCCCATTAATAGTAAAATTGCATGATATAACTCATTTATATATATGGGAAAATAATTAATTGTACAATTATATTTGAATCTATATCTATTTGAATCAAAACATGATCCATATATGTGACAAGTATGTGATTAAAATGATTTCAATTAGTTTTATTAATACTTTAATTTATTAATCTTTCATAACCTAAGCATCCGTTACTTTAACTGGGTATTAGTTTGTGCAAATTCATCACCACTTTTTTTTTTTTTTTTTTTTTTTTTCATTTATCATTTGTGCCTTTCAAATTTGTAACAATCTACTTTGTCTAAGTTTGGTGTCCAAATCTGGTGCCCAAATGATATAACAACACTCTAATCCATTCATTTAATTCATGTAAATTTAATACAATTTAAATGAATAGATTAAAATGCTACCATATCATTTGATCTGCATATAAAATTTATAGAGTTTTCACATCTTTTATATATATCTTAGGTGAATTGGATGCACTGATGAGAGATCATCACTAGAGAGTCTTGATTAGAAAATCGAAAAAATCGTTGCCAATGCAAGAGCATTACTTGTGTTTAGTTTAGTTGCCATGTAAAAGTCATACATTGCTGCAACTCTCTCTACAATTATATATGTTTCTCATCACAACAATATTTTCCGCATTCTCTCTCTCTCTCTCTAGTATTTCTGTCTTCACTCTCTTCCAAGAAGCTTCCTCACTCAACAACCCCACCACCACTGTCGCCGCCTCCCCCTCCGCCATCTCCACCACCCAAAATCCAATGGATAATTTTGACTCTATTTATTCCACCACCAACAGTTACAACACCACCCTTTTCAATGAAGAAACCCTAATTCACAATGAGGACACCACCACTACCACCCAACATACCATGCCCTCGGAGGTTGTTGACACCACTTACACAGCTATGGTCGCCGCCGGGAACACCTATATCTCTGAGACTATTGAAAAAGGTGATATCCCACCATTGGGTGCAACTTCTGATGACCATTATTATTGCAACTCTTACAATAACACCAACAACAGCCAATCCTCCACACCCTGTGAACAAACGTTATTCCTTCCCAACACCTCTTTGACTACCACTGCCGCTGTGGTCGCCACCGGTTCTAATCCTAGTAGTACTTATAATAACAACAACGAGGACCAAAATGGGGTGGTGATGAAGAAGTGTGTTGGGAGGAGTAACCGAGGAGTGACATTTGGGGAGGCCCCGGAGCAAGGACTTAGAAAGACAATGGAAGACACATGCGGCATTTACCCGGAGTTCATGACGCTTTCTTGTATTGAAGTCGGCGGCTGTACGGCTCCGTCGTGTAGGTATGCATCGGTCAAGTCACCGGTGCACTACTTTGGTGTGTTTGATGGTCATGGTGGCTCTCAGGTAACCCATTATATATTTCTCACACCAATTTTTTTACTGTTTATGTTGTTTAATTTGTCATATCATATTCAATTTGCTAGCTGTAACGTTAAAATCATATGCACTCACACTCTTTATTTAACATTAAAATTCTCAAATTATGTGGTTTCTGATACGGTATCAAACTCACAAGATCTTATACCGAAGCTATTTTTATTCTATCTAGGATGTCACAAGATCTTATATCGAAACTATTTTATTCTATTTGGAAAGTGTAACTTGTGTCCGCCATTGAAGTGTAAATCACTAAATCATATACACACTAGTCTTTATTTAACATTTAAATTTATCAATCGAATGGTTTTTGATATGGAATCAAAGTCACCCGATCTTCCAAGAATGTGTAACTTGTGTCCACCAAATATGCATACTAGTCTTTTATTTAACATTTTAGATATGGTATCAAAGCCACCCAATCTTAAGATGTGTCCACCATTGAAGTGTTAAATTTAGTTCTTCAATTGAGTACGTAGTTTTGATATGGTATCAAAGTCAATCAATTTTAAAATTTAGACCATTTTTATTGGATGCGTAACTTTTGTCCACCATTAAAGTGGTTGCTAACATAACTATCATATATTTTTTTACCATTTTTAAAGTATTACACTATTACATAAATTTAGGAATTTTTTTTTGGAAAAGGGATGACTCGAATCCACAATCTCGTGATGTAGGTGTAAGAGGTTTACTACCGAATCAACCTCATCTCCTCGACATATTATCATCTGTTACAATATCGTCAATAGCAAAAAAAAATTTCTCATTTTTTATTCCAAAAATAGGAGCATTTTATCATACCTGATCAAATCCTAGTTATTAATTGTGATTAAACGTTATTTATTATAATTCTTATAGAAGAATGTGTTTATACGCACATATAAATTTTTTAAAATCTGTTTTCAAATAAAAAAAATTATTAAAAATAAATAAATAAATATATTTTATTATTATTTTCTCTCCATTTTTAATAAAGTCAAAGATAAATAGATAATACAGTACAAGCTTTTGAGGAGTTCAAAAAAATTTCTAACACTTTTTAGAGGTGGCTTTTCAAACTTGTCTCCATTTTAATAACTTATGTTTAAAAATCACCTATTATGCTGAACAGATAAAAATGCCTCCCATAGTAGTCTTCTTCACCATTTTTTTTTTCTTTTAAAATCCTCCATCAATGGAGGTGGAACTGACGAATCAACGAATACACATACACTGACCAATCGACGAACACACGTACATCGACGACAACGGTGGACCATGAACACGCATACGTCGCTGTCGACGACCACGACCAAACACAATAGCGACATTTGATTTCTCTGAAAAAACAAAGTATGTAACTTTCTTTGAAAACAAAGGGTTTCGAATTGGGGATTCGGGGTTGTAGAAGATGAACAGAATAGAAACAGAGGAGCACAAAGCAATTACAAAGTCTCGGAACACAAATACAAAGTTTCAGAACACAAACACAAAGTCTTGGACAAAAGTCTCGGAAAGCATTCAAAAGTCCCAGACAAAAGTCTCGGATAAAAGTCTCGAAAAGCATTCAAAAGTCTCGGACAAAAGTCTCAGAAAACATTCATTCAAAAGTCTCGAACAAAAGTCTCAGAAAGCATTCCAAAGTCTCGAACAAAAGTCTCAGAAAGCATTCCAAAGTCTTGGACAAAAGTCTCGGGGTTGGAGAAGATGAACAGAACAGAATAGAAACAGTAGAGCATAGAACAACAACCCATAAGTCTCGAAAAGCAATCACAAAGTCTCGGAACACAAACACAAAGTCTCGGACAAAAGTCTTGGAAAGCATTCAAAAGTCTCATAAAGCATTCCAAAGTCTCAGAAACTAAGTTACTGTTCATCCTCTTCCCTACTCAAAAATCCCAACCCTCGACCCCCGAGTGCATCAGCGTAGCGCCACTAAACTAATCCAATGAAGATGTATTAATAATGTTATGATGTTCGACCTTCATTGAAGGTCTGTTAAACAGACTTCTAAGAAGAAGATGAAAAAATAAAATCTCAAAAAACTTTTAAGTATGAAAATGTGTAAAGTAATGGCATTTTTGGAACTCACGTACTTTAGCGCCTTTTAAAATTAAGTTATTAAAGTGGTGCCCCCGTGCAACACCAACTCAAAAAAAGTGCTAAAACCCTTTATTTCCTTGGCTTTTGAGCCATATAAACCTTAAACGTGGCTACTATCACCGGAGCTGTCAGCTAACATTGTAACAGCTTAGTACTCTTATTTACACGTGTATAATAGGATGAGACTATGTACGCGAATATCTTCTTTTAACTCTCATCTCTCATGGAGTCATGGGGCTCTCCTTTTGCATTGTTCGATTTTTATTGTTTGGACCCCACATCAGCCCACCCCACCGTCCGATCAGCGCGTGTGATCCGAGACAGTGACGATGGAATTTTGACCCACGTCGCCACAACCCAATAAAGTCATGCCACGTGGCGTGAACCAATACACTTGGAAGTTTTAAACGAGAACATTTTTACTCTCCTCTCTTTCAAGAGAGGTAACCATTACCATTACCTCCCTCTCAAATCCTCCCAAATGAATGACATATGTCTAGGGAGGTAATTATGTTTGGACAAATTTACCCCTCCATGGACACATGTCATCCATTCGGGAGGGGTAATGCTTACCCGGTGAGCAAAAATGGACTCGTTTTAAACGCAACGTCTCTGTGTTGGCTTCTTGACCCCAAACTTTTTTTTAACACTTCCACTGTTCCAATCAATATCGGAAACCCCTGTTTGGTTCCCGAGAAAATGAAGAGGGGAAGTAAAGGAATTTCGGAATCAAGCTTACAATCGTTGTTACAGAATACCCAGAAACCAGAAAGGTACTCTCAGTCTTGCACGTTGAATTCTTTTGAACAATGATTTTCTTTGTTATAATGCAACAAGCACCTTTTTTTAACTATTATTTTTTGGGTTTTGTACCTTGATTCATTTTTTAAATGTTTTAGGAAATTTAAACTGAACTAATTTTGTTAATTGAGTTATCTTCTTTTGTTTATTATGATACTCTAAGTTGTCTATTAGTTGCTTGTTGATTCGACAAAGTTACTTGCTATAGAAAGAGATACAGAGATAGTTTCATGTATCATAACTTTAGCCTTTTAAGCTGAAATTATTAGATATGAAAAGTCATTTGGGTCATCATGAAGATCATTTAACTAAAAATTAAGACTTTCCCCATGTTTGACTGTTTGAGTTGCAGAGTTGGTATCTGTATATGGTTGGTAATTTTAGGGGATTTGAGAAAATTTTGTATGAATAATCGAGCTTTCGTGTTGTCTATTTTCTTCTTCTTTCTCCACATGCTTTGATTGTTGATTAGGTACATATTATTACCTCTCTTTAATTCTAGTAGTTTATTTTGATTGTTTATGATCTTCTTTGTTGCCTAGCCTTTATTTGATGCACAAGTTAAGGTAACATTCTTAATTGTTTATTGGAGTCAAGTGACTTAATACATATCATAGACATGTGTGAACTTAAACTTCCTTGCATCATGTCGAGGCTATTATGGTAGTTGTGGGGTGCCCAATGATTAACATCATTTGTCCCAAAGCAAGGTTTTTGGCATTAACGGTTATATACAAGCTTTATGACCGGATATGAAGAGAACTTCCTTTTGTGCTCCATTATAGAGTATACATCCTTCATGAATTCGCTGGTGCAATTTAGTTTTCAGATTCGTCGAAGGAGATGTGATAGTGTGAAGTTTCTGCATTACAAAGATAGGGGAATAGGGATGGCCTTATGGAGATGGAGGGCAATTTTGGGTTCTAAATTATCATCGGAAACAGCCAATATTTATGAATTTCATGTTCGCAATGAGAAGCTTCAGGTTTTTGACAATCAAAATCTTGGATGCTATTTGTACAAATACATGGGAAAGTTATTGTTAATGACATTTGTCATGTAGGCTATGATGTAGTCTCTAACATAGGGCTCATTACACTATGACAATGAAGATGCTTAAGTAAGTATTCTTTGTTTCTTGAAATTTATTTTCCTTAGTTTTCAGAGTGATTAGTTCAAACAGTTTAATTAATATAGATAATTAGTAGTTAATTGTTTGCTGAAGAAGTGATTCTTGATGTTAGTCACATTAGGTTTCTTTTTTGTATGAACTTGTGAATGGCATCCTTAAGAGTAAAACTGTAAAAGTATATCTTTTTGCTCTTTTATTTCCTTGAATGACATTTTAAATGATTTGTTAATTGAAAGAATCTATCACATATAATCGATAAGATTTCCTAATACTCTCTTTGGCAAAGTATTAGAGATTCTTATCTTGCAATATAATTACCGGTTAGTATTTTGTAATATGTAGAATTCGAAATGATTATTCTAGAATAACACTAGTTAAGTAAATAATTTCAAGTTCTTATTGGAAGACTCGGTCTAATAGAATGATTTAGAGTAGTATTGTTTTTGTCTCCTATAGGAAAATAATATTAGAGGGATCAAATACAACTTACCTATAGTTATTTCTAGACACATTACCAGTCTTCTTGGACTAGATTTCATTATGAAGAACCATATGGTCCCTCTTTATAAAAGGAGGGACTTTGATAAGCTAGAAAGAGATAGCAAATGATACATGTGAAATTGCATTTGTAGAGCATGCTTAAAGACTTGACTGTTAACAAAACTTTTGAATTGAAGAGGCTTCTTCAATAAATTTGCTTGAAAAAAGACAGTTTTGTGGAATTGGATAGGAATATCAAATGTCCAACACTAAGAATTGGGGATGAGGAAAATAATAGGTGATAACAATAGGAGATGAGGAAAACAATATATTTTGTTTGTAATTAATATTTTTCCTTAAATTGTTCTAGTTGTATGTGTTCGGATAAAATTTAATCTCTTTAAAAATGTTTACTGATTTTCCTGGACAAGATATCAATGCTCGTGCAAAAGTAGTGCTTCTAGGTCCAAACCACTGTCCAAAATGAAGATCCTTTTTTAATTTTACTCTGACATGGTACTTGCATTTTCCACAACGTGCAGTTGATAATTCATTTTCTGGAGTTGTAGATATTTAGAATATTGGTTTGGAGAGCTCTAGAGGTAAATTAAAGGGAACTCACTTAAAACTGTTCAGGTATTTTGTCAAAATCGATTGACATGGGTATTCTACTGAAATATTTCCAGCTCACTGATAGAAAATTAATGCTCAGACCTGACCAACATGACAAATCTTAGACCATAGAACATAACAAATTGTAGACCATAGATATTCTATTATTTGATACAGCACTTTTTAAAGCAAATGGTTTACGTAATTAATGGTCAGTAAATGCAAATGCACTCAAATATATGGGGACTTTTCTCATTATTTGAACTGTAGGTTTTTTCAGGCAAGTTCTCATTGTGCAAATGAGCTACATATAAAGTTAGCTGAAGAGTGGGGGAAAGAAGTTGGCATAGATGATTGGCGTAGGAGATGGGAGGTAGCATTGTGCAGGGCTTTTGAGAGGGTAGATGATGGTCTCATTGATAGGACATTAGCTTCAGTTGGATCGACAGCTTCAGTGGTGATTCTGTCAGCTTGCCAGATCATTGCTGCCAATTGTGGCGACTCCAGGGTTGTCCTTTGCCGTGGAAAACAAGCAATCCCATTGACAGTAGATCACAAGGTCTCTCACTAAATCTTACTTGATTTCTCACCTTTATTCCTGGATCAATATACAATTTAATTCAGCCAATCTCAAGCTTTCTGAGAATTTATTTAGATAGTCAATGATCTATGCTATATTGTTCTTTTGTTGACGCCTTGCATTTGAGAGTTCCTCTGTCATTGATGTTTATATAGATTTGAGCTTTGTGTTGTTCTTGTCAATTACTGGATGGAATTTGAATACATGCACAATATCTTTAAGATGCAATTTCTGGTTCTGTTGAAGTCAAGTTGATTCAAGTTCTTAATTAATTTATTTTTTTTCTGTTGGTTTAAGTAGTTCACGGATCAATATATAAAGTTTATTAGGTGTCACTGAAATTTGTCTGAATCTTATATGGATTTTACACCATTTGCTTTGTAGTCTTTAAGAAATTTCTCCTCTATGACATCTTTATAAGGCAGCCATTATAGATTTTATGTCTCCATAGTGAAAATTTAGTTTTCACTCTAAATGTATAAAGTAAGATTGCTAGTATTTTTATTATCGTAATTTAGAATTACATCATTTTTAATAGTTTGCTGCAGCATCAGAATTAGTCATACCAGTTCAATGCCGAATCATGTAACCTGGAGCTAAATTAGTTGTTTTTATCGGATTTATACTCTGCAAAGTCCAACATTGAATTAGATTCTGACTCTCCTCTCTCTCTCTCTCTCTCTCTCTCCACCTTCTCTCTGTATATAGATAGATATATTTCACATCTCTTTCACCCATTGGAGATGAGTTGTTGCCTGTTTTGCAGCTAAATAGACAAGATGAAGTAGCAAGAATTACCGATGGGGGAGGCATAATTGTGGAGTGGGGCTACTGTTTAAGGGTGGAGGGGGTTCTTTCCATGACAAGAGCAATAGGTTTCTCTTTTATCCTATCGCTTTTAATTTCAATTACGTGAGCAACTGATTTTTCTTAGTACTCTTATATTCTTTGTCATGAAGCAAATTGCCAAACCAGAGCCTTCAATTGACTCTCTGCCATTTGTTTTGAGTTTGTAATGTTTGCCACATTCAATTTTTTTTATATTAGATTCCAATTCATTGTACATACCTTCCAGCTTAGCTTTTTATATTTATTGAAATTCTATAATTTGCGGTATTTTAGTCCTACTATGGCCTTCTTTGTTTTGCTTTTGCCATCTATTTAATCGTTTCTAGACATATAATTTGTATATTTGGTTTATGTTTGAATCATAGGTGATCATAGTTTGAAGCCATATATAATTCCAGTGCCTGAAATTACTTTCACGACTAGGACTGCAGAGGACGAATTTTTGGTTTTGGCAAGTGATGGGCTATGGGATGTCTTGTCTAATGATGATGTTATAACGTTGGCTCACAAAGAATTGAGAGAGCATCGTAGGCGACCAAAATCAGATGATAATTCTTCCTGTCCAGCTTCTTTTGTTGCTGAAGGTCTCGTCAAGTATGCTCTTGATGCTTATAGTCAAGACAACATCTCCGTTATTGTTGTCGACCTGAAATTGCCTAGGATAAGGGTCCAGCAAAAGCAATGAAAAATGGTTCTCTCTCTCTCTCTCTCAGCTCTACTTGCCCCCTCCCAACCTCCTCAAATTTTCCTCCCCTATTATTAGTCAACTCAAGTTCTAAAAGTTATGTGTGAACTTAATATTTGAAGTTGAAGCATGTAAATACTTTGCACTGGTAATAGGGGAACTCTTTGTACAAACCAAAAATAATTTGTGAATGGCTTTTCACCAGCTGTGTTTATCGTGTGCTTTTCATCATACAAACTAGAATACACTAATTATCGCTTTCGCATAGACATTGGCAACTCTTTGGAATGAAGCATTTCGATTCTAATTCTTCACTTTGCGGTTAGATGATTTTAACTAATTTTTATTTTCTCAACAGGGATGGAATCAGACTGGCTCCACCTCTTCAGTGCAAATGGAAAAAAAGGAATCAATGTTCAGTGTGGTAAAAAATAGGATGCTATTATGTTAAAAGTGAGTGTTTCTCTCTCCCTCCCTCCCTCTATTTATATGTAGAGCATGTACATGCTGAGTGCTTCTCTAGTCAGGTATGGTCCTAAGAATTATCACATGTGATAATCCATTAACATCAAATTACTTAGATTATCATATGTTATAATCTTTAGGACCCAATAAAAAACTTTAGGATCAGACCCGACTAAAGAATTATTCTGCACATGCTATAGTAAGATTATTAAGGTAGATTTGTTTAACAAATTGGCTCCATAGCTACCTGCACTTATTTGATGCTTCTTGTAGCTGACCTGGAATCTTTAATTAGGAGATTTAATCTTAGATTTATTCTTTCTTCCATATTTCTGTATTCGGAATGATATCTCATGTTCATATATCATGCAAAAGAGAGATAGAAGAATATAGTTTCTGGTGTATCTTCTTGAACTGTATGGGATGTTTTCTTGCTGTCTTCAAATCTATGAAGGATTGTGTGTCACTGTAATTTGCTAACTGATGATGGTAGGATGTCTATGGAATATAATCATGAAATGGTAAAAGATACAGCCAATAGATTATAGATAGAATTGAAGAACTAAGGAGATTCCCATGTTTGAAATGTTGTAGACATTTGAAATTTATATATTTTTAGCATTTAACCAAATCTGTATAAGAAGACTCATTTTGTGGCAATCGTATTTGTGTTGGATAGATTTAATTATATCATTGATTAGAATCTTGATAGTTTAAAATTTTGGAACTATAGTTATCTGACATGAAATTTAGTATTTTGAATCAATGCTTTTTATTTGGTTTGACAATGAGAGAGCTTTTGTATCATTGATTGTATCTATATGATGGAGATTAATGGCTTTGCACTTTTACATGTATTGGTAAACACTAATGCTATACACATTCCACCTTTGTATCCCATTTGCATTTCAATTGATGATGTAACAATTGAATCATTAATGTGTATTTTTTTTATCGATTGCTACGTCAATGATTGGAATACGAGTGCGATTAAAAGGAAGGGTATCTAACATTATTGATTATTGGGTAATTACCAATTAGGTCATGGACTTTTTTTAAAATTCCATGTTGTTTGCGACTTTTACAAAAATGACCAAATTGGTCCTTACATTTTTCCTAAGTGTTTAATTAGTCCCTCTAACTAAGTTCTGTCAGTCAGTCAGTCAGTCAACTAAGTTCCCCCTAAAAATAAAATAAAAATAAAAATAAGTTCCGTCAGTCAACTTTAACTGTGTAGGGGTAAAATTGTACTTTACTTCTAAACAATATAATAATGGCACATGTACAATTTTTTTTTTTAACATGTATATTTTTGTTTATTTTATTTATGTGTTGTGATTTTTAAATAATTTTGACAACGGTGCTTGTATAATATTAATAAAAAAAAAAATAATTATATAAAAATGGTAAAAGACTAAACTGGGAATGAACGGTAACTTTGTTTATAAAATTAGGGTATAATAGACATTATCTTATTAAAATATTTTTAGATTTAAAAAAAAAATGTAATTGAAAAAGGTGCAAATGGTGTTTCATCGATAATATTTTTGGACTTTGTAGTAATTATAATAGTGAATTTAATGTATAAAAGATAAAACAACTTTGTTCTAATATGACAAATAAAGAATATTTACGTACTTTAACTAAAATTGTTAAAGTTAACTGTTATATTTAACATCGTTAAATTATTAGAGAGACCAATTTAGCCAATTCTAAAAAAAGAGAGACTAATTTGGCACTTGGGAAAAAAAGAGGGACTAACTTGGAATTTGAAAAAAAGTCCAGGACCTAATTGCTAATTGCCCTTGATTATTAAATAATAGGGAAAATTGCACAAACTTACCCTAACGTTTTCGATTATAGTATAATATTCAACTAATGCCTTTAATTGCACAAACAACCCCTCCTCTTAGTCAACTTCAGTTAAAAATAGCCATTGATTATGATTTTTTTTTTAAAGCCCAAAATTGCCCTTGCACTTTATTACAAAAAAATCTTAATTGCCCTTTATTTAAAACATTATCTATTTTAAATTATTAGAATATAAAAAATAAATACTAAACATAATCCTTTTTAAATAAAAAAAAATTCAAAAATAATATATTAAAAACAAAACAATTTAAGAAAACGTTATTTTGAGAAAATACAATTTAATAATATGTTAAAAACAAAACAAAAAAAAAAACGTTATTTTGAGAAAATATAATTTAAAATTATGTAAGTCCAATATGAATAGTGGTAATGTGCTACATATTTTTAAAATTTAAAACAGATTTTTTTTTATTTAAAAAGGATTATGTTTAGTATATTTTTTTTTTTAAATTTTTGAACCAAAATATAATGCGTAATTTATATTGAGTCAAATTATTTTGTCTTATAGAGATGAATATTGAACAAATTTTTGGTTCTACTGTATTTTATTATGACAAATGATTATATTTTTATTTCAAACTCTTGATGATTTTATTTATATTTGTGTTTAGAATACTAAACATAATCCTTTTTAAATAAAAAAAATTCAAAAATAATATAATAAAAACAAAAAAAAATTCAAAAATATGTAACACATTACCACTATTCATATTGGACTTACATAATTTTAAATTATATTTTCTCAAAATAACGTTTTTTTTTTTTTTTTTAATATATTATTAAATTGTATTTTCTCAAAATAACGTTTTCTTAAATTGTTTTGTTTTTAATATATTATTTTTTAATTTTTTTTTTTTGATTTAAAAAGGATTATGTTTAGTATTTATTTTTTAGATTATAATAATTTAAAGAAGATAATGTTTTAAATAAAGGGCAATTAAGATTTGTTTTGTAATAAAGTGCAGGGGCAATTTTGGGCTTTCAAAAAAAAATCATGGTCAATGGCTATTTTTAACCAAAGTTGACTAACATGAGGGGTTGTTTGTGTAATTAAAGGTATTAGTTGAATATTATGCCATAATGGGAAACGTTGGGGTAAGTTTGTGCAATTTTCCCTAAATAATAAATATGAAGACTATGGGGTCGTTTGTGTTTTTCACTTAAAACTTAATGGGTTTGAATTATAATTATTAAGTTGTTTTGTTTGTTTTTTTTAAGTGGTCAAACAACTTAAAAATACCAACAACAAAAAAAATTCTTAACTTTTCACTTAATTGCAAATCACTGAATTGCATTAAATGCAATCCAAAATCTTTTCTTCAAATACTATCCTCCATATATAACATATTTTCAATTTCCTTATAATTATATATGGTATAGAAATCTTTATTTTAATATATACCTTATTTAAATAGCTTTAAAAATAAAAAAAGAACCTTAATCACTTCTTGTATTGGTGTTTAATATTAATATTTTATTATGATATTAGGGTGATGTGTATATATATATATATATAATGTTTTGTGTGAGTTTTCTGCTGCCTTTTTTATTTTTTGAAAAAAAAAAAAAAAAAACTTTTTCTTTTCTTAGTAAAATGAAGTTTGTTTGTAATGGAAGAGGAAGATCATGATCATATTTGTTCATATATAATTATTATTTTTGGATTGTTTTTATACCATATTATATATATAACTGTTTAACATGAGTATAAATGTAAAATTACTTATTTTTAGACAATTTTACTTTTAATAAACAAACATGTTGACAATACATTCAGATGTGAGAAGAAGAAAAAAAGAACATGTCATTCAAGTTCAGATTTCAATCCCTATTTAGTCTTCAGAAAAATTTAGGACTATTCAGTCTTCAGACAAAAAAACAAACGACCCCTATGTCCTCCAATGAAAGAGTTCAAAGGTAAAAGCACCCCAAAAGGCCATAAAGTAAGTATAAGAAATTGTCAATTTAGTTACATGAATTATTAACATTGCGTGCAATTGTGTTAAGTCAACTTAATCGATGAATTTCAGTATTCATCCACGCACAAGGTAAGATTTAAGTTTCGGTTGGAAATAAAACGTATTGCGCGTTTATTAATCAAGAATCTTAATACAGAAAAGAGAACTTAATTCGTAATTTGTGATTATGGTGTTTATTAAAAATCAATTGAGAATCAAATTATGTGGATTTCATACATAAAAACAAGAATTCAATTTGTGCTGGAAAGGGTGCTTAATTCCTCTCTCCCATCTAAGGAATCAAGTTCCCTTTCCATATTCCTTTTTCTACGGAATTTGATTCCTTTTCATTTCATTCTCAGTTGGTAAGGGGTCGTTTGTTTTTTCCACTTAAAACTTAATAGGTTCGAATTGAGCTCTTTCCAAAATTATCATAATTTGATATGGTGTAGAGATCTTTATTTTCATATTTCTTATTTTAAATGGTTTTTAGAAAAAAAAAAAAAAAAAAAAAAACATAATCACTTCTCATAGAGACCGGTACATATAATTCAAGAACCTATTTAAAATAAAAAAAAGTAATAACATTTTTTATCTGGTGCATATAAACCAGGAAATCAAAAAAACAAAAATGGTTTCCTCGATTATATATGCTGGAAACATGAATAACATGCAAAATAACTTGAACTTTTTTTTACAATAAATTGAACTTGAACTTTGTTTACAGAACATCCAAAATTATATTGTTTGATGAATTTTTGTTTTGTTAAATTGAACTTTATTTACAGAAGAACATACATGTTAAATTACTTCTTTTAATTAGCATGGGAATGAATGTAAAATTACTTGTCTTCAAACATTTTTATTTTTAAAAAACAAACATGTTGACAATATATTCAGATATGAGAAAAAAAAAAAAAAAAAAAAACACATGTCATTCAGGTTCAAATTTTAGTCCTTATTCAGTCTTTAGAAAAATTCGGGACTATTCAGTCTTCAGACAAAAAAACAAATGACCCCTAAATGTACCAATGAATTAAATTGTCTTTAAAATACCCTCTTTTAATAATTCCACATATGCCTATTTTGTAATCAACTTAGGGGTTGTTTTTTTTTTATTTTATTTTTTTATCTAAAGTCTTATAAGACTTTAATTTGTTAGACATATGGACAAGTTTTATAAGATACTATGATATGTTTGTTTTTTCATTTTGGATGACTTATTACAAATGTAAATTTTTTAACTTTTTCCATTTATAACCTTTCAATATCCTTTGATATTTGTAACAAAATAATTTTTATTTTTTAAATTGATAATAAAAAATAAAAAATAAAAAATAAAAAAAATGAATGGGAGGATGGTGATCGGCCTCCTCTGGTCCCAAGAGATGGCGTCGCCGTCGCCCCCTTGAGTTGGTTAGGTTGTGTTAGGGTTTCTTCAAAATTGGGAATTTTTAGAAAATTGATTTTTAGGGTTTTATTATATATGGATAAAATTGTAAATGTATGAATTGTTATATGACATTTATGGAAATTTATTGAAAAAACTTTACTGTAGTACTTTTTTAATAAGATAAAAGTCAATTTTTTTACTTTTTTCTAAAAGACAAATATATGTCAGGACAAATATTAGAAAATCTGTATATATATATATATATATATGTATAAAAATTCTATTATCAGTTCGAACTGACAAAAGTTATATCAGTTCATTGCATGGATTTAAATACTTTGACTTGGCTGTATGCACTTGTCAGTCAAAGTATTTAAATCCAGTGGCTCACATACAAGGAACTGATATAACTTTTATCAGTTCGAACTGATAATAGAAAGACTGTATATATGTATATATATATCTCTCTCTTAAAATAAGATATAAGTTTTTATTTTTTATTTTTTTTTTTATTTTTTTTTTTATTTTATGTTGAAATATTACAAGAACTATTATAATAGGACTGCCGAGATCTAACAATACATAGTCCGGATATCTACTCTCATAACCGGAGATAATTACTCCTCACAACCCGAGAAGAAAACTCCCTACACATGCTTGTAAAATGTGCATGGTACGTGGGATTTGAACCCCTCACCATTTATGTGGAAGGGAGGTGCATGACCAACTCTGCTAAGAGGTGATGTGCAATAAGATATAAGTTGAAAAAAAAAACAAACTGATTTATTTTAATTTAAGATATATATAAGAGGCAATAAGTCTTATAGTGAAAAAAACAAACAGCCCCCACTACGAGGTTGTGGGTTCGAGTCTTTCCCTCTCCCTACACAAAAAAAATTCCTAAAACTTAGAATATGCTGTAATGAAATTTTGTAATTTAATTAATTTCTCTCTTTTTTTTACGTTGAAATTCAATTCCTTTCCATTTTCAATCCTAATTAGTAAATTTGCCCTCAAATTACTTGAAAGTAAGAAGCCGAAAGTAGGACTTGTTGCTCAGAAGTTGGGACAGTCTTGGATCCTTTAGTAAAAGTTCCTAAACCTTCATAACATTTTACCTGTGGCTTACCTTTTGTTTTGTCAATAATATTTTCACAGAAAATGAATTATTTTTTCATCACTACAAGAGGCAAATGTGTGACCACGCAAGTAAAGATATAATTAACTTGGACTTGAGATGTGTGAAATTGATTGCATGAAACTTGATCAAATAAGAGTAAGAGGTAGTCTATACAGTATACACTCAACAGATCGAACCTCAACAGCTGGCATCACATTTAATTGAATAATATTTCAAGAATTTATCTTTTAAGTAGTCACATACAAATATATATATTCCTTTTGTGCAGAAGTTGCCTGCAAATGCTAACATATTGTTAGGTAGGCCACAACTGAATTTCTAATTACTTTTTCATCATTTAATCTCTTCCACACAGATATCAATTGTCAACTATAAACAATAACCATCACATCCCTGTATCCTACATCGTTATCGAGTGAGGTTCAAGTCTTGTACATAAGCCTTGGTCTTCCTTAACTAAGTAGATGTGTTTTGAGCCATGACTGAAGGGCAAACAAGCTCATGATCAAAACCATGTTCATCATGCATATTTGCATGCAGCATGCACTCAATATATATAAACTTTTTATGGCTACAGGAGTCGAATTTTGAAGCATTTAAGAATCCCAGTTGCTTGTTTTAAAAATTCAAAATGTTAACCACATTATGCATGCAATTGGCATCTCTCTCTCTCTCTCATGATATTATCTATCTAGAATTACTTTTCCTTATTTGGCTGCTGATCATTCCTTTTTGATTATTTGGATAAAATGTTTTTGGGAGGATCAGATGAAGCAAAAGCTGCCTATAGTGCGGTTGCTTACTTGCTTTTCAATAATAACGTCTAATGTCTAGTAAGCAAAGGATTCTTATGGAGATGAGAAGAATTGATGCTGCAAAGCAAGGGAGAATATGTAAGAAAAGGTTAGTGAGAAAGCAACCTTAAAGCTAACTTATCTGTATGATTGCTATTGCATCAATGCCTACAAGTTTGGTTTATTCGAATGCGTGAGCACACTGTCGATCGATGTTTCTCGACAAGGTCCAGCCTACACCAGCAGCAAATTCTTTTATGTGGCAACATCAACTCTCTTCTTTTTAAATCAAATAGCATTGCAAAACAAAAATAAAAACAAAAAATATCAACGTTCCTTTCTTGTCATTGAATCTACTAGCTTTAATTGTTTGCAAAGGGCTATTCAAAAAAGAAAATCAGTCTTACATCGATGTAAGATTGGTTTCCTTTTTTGTTTTTCAGGGGAAAAAAAAAAACAATTTAATTTGCCAAGAATCAGAACAAAGTGTTTTTCTCCTGGATTCTGTAATTCTTTGCTACTGTATTCTTTTTTGTGGAATCAAAAACTTTACTACTCCACTTTTGCATCTCAACTCTATACTTAGTTCTGTTATCGTGAAATATGTTATTTTAATTTTCTTAAACCAATATATATATATATATATATATATAGGTTTAAGAGATCCTTTATTTTAACTTTCATATAAAAACTTTAATTAAATTCAAATTCTTTTAATGAATTTTTAAATAATTTTTACATGTATGATAAGTTTTTTTTTTTTTTTTTTTTGAAGTATTACAAGAACTATTTCAATAGGACTGCTGGAACCTGCCAAGATCAAACAATACATATGTGGTCCGGATATCTACTCTCATAACGGGAGATAACTACTCCTACAACTTGGGAAGAGAACTGCCCACACATGCTTGTAAAATGTGCATGGTGGGATTTGAATCCCTCATCACTTATGTCGAAGGGGGGTGCACTACCAGCTCCGGTAAGAGGTGATGTGCACATGGATGATAAGTTAAATGAAATTTATTTATAAATAAAATTTGAACACTCTAATTTCTTTTCATAAAAAAAGAATTATATATTTTGCTCATTTTTTAATGTTTCATATTCAATGAAATAAAAATTAATAATAATTTTAATGCTCGAATAAAAATAGTTAGTCTCCCTTTGCCACCGAAAGAGAAGATAAATAAAGAATTGAATAATGTTAATCGTTTAAAGAAGAATAAAATTGAAATGATGTCAAATTGTTATAAAATGAAATATATTTTTTATACTATTTGAAGGGTCCATCATAATCAATTCCTTTGTCTCATCAATATCCAATTTGAAAATATGTCAATTTCTGTGAACAAAAGCAGCTGAAATGGCATATGCTAATTTAATTAAATCAAAATTACTTATATATATATATATATATATATATATTATGCATGTGGGTATTTATTTTCTTTTCATAGAATTTACTTTTAGTTAAAAATATACTTCTAATAGCTAATAGCCAACGTGGGCATAGCTCAGCTGGTAGATGGACGAGTTTACGGATTGGACAAATGATTTTCAGGTCAATGACTCGAATCCTATCAATAGTAAAAGCTTTAAAAAAAAAACCTAGTCCCGAATTAATAGATATTGTCAATATATATATATTTATTTATATATATATACACTTCTAGTAACATTAATTAGTTACATATGAAGGCATCAAACCTACTCCATACAATGCTAAGGAATATTTCATGATGCAGATTTGTGAACTTTCACATCGATCATGTCACTTTTTTCACTGCAAAAATAAATAAATTATAATATTTGTGAACTTTTTTGCTGATAAGTGAGAATACAGATTTGTAACGAATATCAAAAATAATTGTTTTTCATTGTACGTTTTTTTTTTTTTTTAATTATAAAAATATATATAAAGTTAGAATAATACTACTTTATTTAAATTTGGTATCATAAATCTGGTGTTCAAATAATGTGGTAACACTCTAATCCATTTATTTAAATCATGTAAATCTAATACAATTTAAACAAATAGATTATAATGTTAGCATATCATTTGAGCATCAAATTTAGACAAAATAGCATTATTGATAAAGTTATCAAATACGGAATCACTAATTATATATGGAATGATATAAACAGTGGAGAAATATTTTCACTGATTATGGAATGAAATAAACAGCATAGAAATATTTGCACAGAGAGAGGCTTTAAATTCTCTTCTAATACAAACTCTCTTTTATTTTAGAAAATTTGGTTTCATATGTATACAAATATTATTAGTAATTAATCAGTTACAAGATAGAATTTAATTTATAGAAATTATAGAAATTTGGTCTGGTTTAACAATGTGTTCCCCTGTCACTGTTAATTTCTTTTTTCTTTTTCTTTTTTTATAATCTACCAAAAAAGTGGTTCACTTATGCTAAGCAAAATGTCAAATCAGTAAGGAATATGTATCAGTTTATTATGTAAAAATGATAGTCTATCAAGATATATACTTTACACGTACATTTACCCACCTTCAACTTTATATCATTAACCAACTAATTAACCACAGTATTACAATAGCCACAAATGGAATACAGCATGAATCATATCGAACCTATAATTTGATACCATGGTAACCAAGGACTCGATTTGTAATATTAAGTTCTAATTTCGAACATATTTAGTGAAATCTCACGTCACTAGCAAGTGAGTTTCAGGACCCACATATTAACCTTAGTCTTACACTCTTACCTTTAACTAATTAAAAAGACTTGTTTTGGTCTATGAGAAAATGACGTTTTTGTGAACCACCCCAAACAAATCTGAGAGGGCAAATTAAAGATGTATGTGTGAATTTCAAAACGGACAATATCTCTATTTAGTGGACCTTGTTCACACAGAATCTCAAGGGATAGAGTGAGTAAAACGCTAAAACCCGATTTCTTTAGAGAGAATGGTATACTAAGATTCTAAATGCATTCCAGATGAAGAAATGTTAATAATGAAATTGATATAATAAAGAAATGTTAGTGATATTTTTCTTCCTCAACAAAAGAATCAGAATTTTGCCAATAACCTCCCAATTCCCAAATACAACTGATAGTTAGATACTGAAATCTTCCTTCTCTCCTCACAATAACAATCTGTACGTCTACATGAATATCATCATATCTCTCTCTCTCTCTCTCTCTCTCTCTCTCTCTCTACATATATATATATATATATATACTTTCTTGACATATCTCTCCATATATATATATATATCTATACACTTTTCTTGACATAATTTTTTTTTCTTTTCTTTTCAAGGAATAGTGAATTTATTCTCTCTCTTCTCTTCTATATAAACCTTTATTGGCTTCATTATATTTCATTACAACATTCACATCAAAGTTTTTTTAATCTCATTCTCTCTCTCACTCAGTACGATCTCTCCAACATTTTTCTCAAATGGAGAGGAACCAGTCTCGTAGACAGCTTGCAGTCATGAGGCAGTCCCTCTTTGATCAGGTTTTTTTTTTTTTCTCTTCTTCTTAACATGTTAGAGCTTGTTTATTCATTCTCTGGTCAAGATATATGATTCCGAAAAAATAAATTCAGGACCAAAGTTACTGTTATGAAGCTAGACTTTTAGTTTTTTTACGTTGTGAAATCAATTCCTCAATATTATGTTACTTCGATCCTAAATTTGTTTTCATGACTGTCCTGACTGGAAAATTATTTTATATATATGCATCATATAGTAGCTATGGAGTTGCATGCTCTATTAATGACTTCAATCTTCCTTCTCTATTGAGTTGCATTTGTGAATGAATTGAGTTCACATGAAACCATGCTTGTGCATGCACTCATGTATAAATTATAAACACACAAGTATTTGCTTTAAAGGGTTTCTTTCTTTTTCATTTTTCCATATTCAAATATATTGGTGAGGTTTTTGATGCAAAAATTGAATTCTGGTTATATCAGGGATATCTTGATGAACAATTCATCCAATTGGAAGAACTCCAAGATGATGCTAACCCTAATTTTGTGGAAGAAGTTGTCACATTGTACTATAGAGATTCAGCCAGACTAGTCACCAGTATAGAGCAAGCACTGTAAGTAATTTAAATATATCTTTTTTTTATTTATTATTTGTATTCTGTACGTAATAATTTTAATGATCATCATAATCAAGATGAATGTTGTGTTTAACTAGTAGGGACAAGAGTCCACTTGATTTCAATAAACTGGATAGCTATATGCATCAATTCAAGGGTAGCAGCTCAAGGTAATTAATATTAATGATCATATGAATACTTTTAATATCATCAAGTGTATATTCTGTGAATCTTGCAAGGTCCCGACAAACACTTGATTCGATTAGTGTCAGATTTCAGGAACAAAATTAAAAATAGAGTGTATATTCTGTGTTGGCTTTAATACAAACAATTTTTTTTAAAAACTTTATTCTCATTCTTTCTCTTATTGGGTGTGCAGCATTGGAGCTAAAAAGGTTAAAGCTGAGAGCACACAGTTTAGGGAATATTGCAGGGCAGGAAATGGTGAAGGGTAATAATCAACCCATGCATTCTTCCATATTCCACTTTATTCTATCAACAACTTTATATCAATTCCAATGAAACTTCTTTATTATCCTTCCAGTCTATCTAGCTTATAAATTACCAACACTCTAATGTTATATTGTCGGATTGCATTCATATATATATATATATATATATATATATATATATATATATATTTATGCGATTAAATGCAATCCAATAATCCTGCCGGTAAAGTTATAAATGTTGGTACTTTTTTGTTTTTCTAGATGTGTATAGGAGTTACCGAACTTTTGATAACTAAATAATTAATGGATCACATTTTGAAAACATATATATATATATATATATATATATATATTTGATATATCATCTGTGTGTGGCGCCTCAAACCTATAATTTGCTAGGTGTGAATGAGAGTCATTTATAACCAATCTATATTGAGAGTTTATATATATTAATAGGGTTTCTTATTTTAAAAACATTAAATCGTACGTAGACAGATTATCAATTTATCACCATGAGTCTTGTTTAACATGTGCCCTACGTTAACGGAACCTTTACTTGGTATTATATATGTGTATACATTTGTGCCTTTATAGCTATCTTTAATTTTGCATATTAATTTGTAACAAACAGATGCTTGAGGACATTCCAGCAATTGAAGAAAGAATACACAACACTGAAGAAGAAGCTTGAAGCTTATTTTCAGGTTCATATACATGCCTCTACTAATTTTCTCCCATTTTTTAAAAAGTAATTTACATATACTGATAAAATTTTCATTTTCATTTTTTTTTTTCTTTCATTTTACATTAATAACTCAGCTGGCAAGACAAGCTGGACCCAACGAGATTGCTTGTCGTCCAAAGTAATATCAAATTAATGGTAAAGATGATGAGAGAAGAGACAGCATGCAGCTGCCATGTGGCAAAATTTGATTGGTGAATGTTGTACTGTGTCAGTATATAATATATATATATATATGTATATATAATCAGTACAAATCCACTCAAAAGAATCAAAGGGTTTTTAGAATGGTTTGGGGGGAAGCATTTTGTTTGTGAGTGCTTTTAGTAAGCTATGGTGTGTAATAATTTGCTTTCTCTAATGAAAATGCCAGACAAGTTTTGCCTTTCATTTCACTTCTCATACTATCGGTATTTTTTTTACCGCCCTGTATAAATGTACAGTGAGCCGACGATTCGAACATGAGACATTAACATGTTGAATAAAGCATTCTTTATTATGTAACCAAACCACATTGGACAGTGGTGTCTCATTATTTTATTAGTATATGTAAAATTAATGTGTTCAACCACTAAAATTATACTATATAAGTAGTATATGTGATTAGAAATTCATGTCAAATTGACATATGATATATTGATATTATTGAATTTGGTTGTGCTGGCATAATTATATAAGCAATCCTGAACACTAATGGCGTGTTTACTAATCAGGAATCCTACTTAGGAAAGGGAATTAAAGTTCCTAATTTCTAAATTCCACTGTTTACTAAATTTTTAGAGAATTAAATTCCGTAGACACCACTCATAAATCAGGAATTAAGTTTCTGATAGAAATGGAACTTGATTCCTTCCACCCACCCTAGGAATCAAGTTCCCTTTCCTAATTGAAAAAGAAATTCCTATATTTACTAAAATATCCTCATTTAAAAAAATAAATAAATAAATAAATAAAAGCAATATTCTTCATGATTATTTACTTTTGTTTTTAATTTTCGTAAATCATATTGGTTTACTTTTTTTTTTTTAATCTTCATATTTGTTTACATAATTAATAATTTATATTATTCTGGCCATGTGATTTCTAAAAAATTCATATATATATATGTTATTGCGGCTTCGTTTTTTTTTTATAATCAAGTTATTTCTATAGTTCTTTATATAATCAGTTCAAATATTACAATTTAAAAATATTAATTATTATAATTATAGTGTTATGAGTAATATAAGATATATTTTTTCATACTAATAAAAAAATATTTCATCATGTTTTATACACAAGGGTATTTATGTAATTAAATATGTATCATTCCAATTCTTTAGTTTAAGTAAACACTAAAATAGAAAAATTTGATTCTGTTTCCGATTCTTAAATTGTTAGTAAACACTGGAATGTAATTTAGTAACTTGATTCCGATTCCTCTCAATTCTCTTTCCAGTGGAATTTGATTCTGATTCCATCCGTTCCTGATTAGTAAACGCGCCCTTAAGAAAATCTATTTTCCTTTGTAGGTTGCCACAGGCATTACTAGTTTTAAATAAGAGTAATGATACACATCCCATCTACAATCCCATAATTTCCATCCCAACACCTGTGGCAGCTGAGTTGTCATTTGATGGGTGGACACACATTAATTGTTGTGCGGATACATAGGTAAATGAGATAAATTATAATTAATGTGTATCCACTCATTAAGTGATACATCAGCTGCCACATGTGCTGGGATGAAAATGGTGGGATTGTAGGTGGAATGTTTAGCATTACTCTTTAAATAAAACTATCACAGACTTTCTAAAATAGAAAAATTTTATTATATTTCCGATTCATAAATTGTTAGTAAACACTGTAATGCAATTCAGTAACTTTATTCCGATTCCTCTCAATTCCCTTTCCAGTGGAACTTGATTTTGATTCCATCCGTTCCTGATTAGTAAACGCGCCCTTAAGAAAATCTATTTTCCTTTGTAGGTTGCCACAGGCATTACTAGTTTTAAATAAGAGTAATGCTACACATCCCACCTACAATCCCATAATTTCCATCCCAACACTTGTGGCAGCTGAGTTGTCATTTGATGGGTGGATACACATTAATTGTTGTGCGGATACATGGGTAAATAAGATAAATTACAATTAATGTGTATTCACTCATCAAGTGATACATCAGCTGCCACATGTGTTGGGATGAAAATGGTGGGATTGTAGGTGGGATGTTTAGCATTACTCTTTAAATAAAGGGGAATGCTATATACCTTCCCCATTTGCCTTTCCCATTTGCCTTTCCCATTTACCTTTCCCACTTATTGTTTGACACGTGTACACTTTTTCATTTAATAAAAAGCTCTCACTTTTTGCTACAAAGTTTGTTTACGTATTTATCCTTGATGGTTGCTTTTATCATTTCATTAATAAGGGGTAAAGACGTAAACAAGTTTTGTAGCAAAAAGTGAGAACTTTTTATTAAATGAAAAAGTGTACACGTGTCAAACAATGAGTGGGAAAAGTAAATGGGAAAGGCAAATAGGAAAGGTAGATAGCATTCCCCTTAAATAAAACTATTGCAGACTTCCATCTGTTTAGTGACCGTTACAAAGTCAACTCTTAGACTTCTTTCTAATTCACTCTGGACTACATTGCACGTGTAACTTGTGCCTAAAGTTATATTATATTGTTCAAACAATAAATACCTTGATCACATGTACAACTTAGTAGTAACTTACATTCATTTATGCTTTAAAAAATTTCAGTTTTCGCTTAACAAAAAACCACTAGAATTTAAAACAACTTTTACTTCCAAAACTATCCTCACTGATCTAACTTATTTCTAATTTTGTCTTTTGTCAAAACCCTAACCTTATTAATATTTTCTTCTCACCATAAAAAACTTTAGCTAGCATTGCAAAACCCAGTTACTTCAAAACTCAAACAACTTTTAAACTTAAATCAAGTTTATGCCATTATCTTGCAGGAGATGGCAAAATCAAATTACTGATTGTATAAGAGCGATCTATTGGAAAAACCAAAAGATCTATCGCTTTAAAACTCAAAGAAGAGGTATAAAAAAACACCCTGGAAGAATATCATTTAGAGAAGAGCTAGGAAAGCAATTAGGAAGAATAGGGAAGTGACTCTTCGTCTGTCCATAGGATATTGTCCAAAACTATCCCTATTGATTTAAGTGGAAATAGTGGGAAATAACACTCTTTTTATGTTGAATTTTGAGAGTATCACTAGTTTAATAAGTTAAGTTTAAATAGCACCAATGGACTAAAATATAATCATCTCCTTATTTTATTACGTTTTTGCTATTTTTTAGGTTTTTTTTTTTTTTTCCAAAAACCTCCATTGATGGAAGACCTCCATATGGAGATGAAATTACAAATATACCTAATAAGTCTCAGAAAATACCTAATAAGTATCGGAAACAACAAAATAAATCTCAAAAATTAGAAAATAAGTCTCGGAAACATCAAAATAAGTCTCGGGCACACAAAAAAAAAAAGCAAGACTTATTTTTGTGAGTGTGTTTTAATGGTATTGTTGTCAGATCCACACTTTATGTGTTATTAAAATTTAAGTTATTAAGTTAGTGATAGTCTTAAAACTCACTTATTTCCAATTTTGTTATTTGTTAAAACCATAACCTTATTAATATATTTGTTTTAGAATCATTAAATTACTTGTTATAGTTGTCCTTAATTTATTAAAATCTAAATATATAACAAATAATAATTCTAAGGACATAGATGTAAAAATATTTATGGGGAACTGCACAAACATCCTCCAAGGTTTGATAAAATTGCACGGATATGGCAGTTTTGGTCATATATGCATAAACTTCCCTCAATATTTAAAAATTGTTGCACAAACATCCCCTATTGTTAGATGGATATGTTAGTCAATGTCAAACGTACGTGTAAAAGGTCTAAAATACCCTATATCTTTATTTTAAATAAACTAAAAAAATTTAAAAATAAGATTAAAAAATATTTAAAAATCTTTTAGAAAACATGAATGTATCTTAAATCTGAAACCTAGAAAAAGAAAATTCATCTTTAAAAAAAAATTAGTTTGTGCAATTCCCCCTTAATTTTAAATAAATTTAAAAATTAAAAATTATTTATTATTAAATTGTTTAAAAAACTATTTTTTTTTATTTGTAAAGATGATTTTTTTTCCAAGTTTTAGATTTAAAATGCAAAAAATGTTTTCTAAAATATTTTTTTATCTTATTTTTAAATTTTTTTTAGTTTATTTAAAATAAAAATAAAGGGTATTTTAGACTTTTTACTATTTTGACCATTGACTAATGGATCCATCTAATGGTAGGGGATGTTTGTACAACAATATTCAAATGTTAAGGGAAGTTTATGTGTATATGGCTAAAACTATCATATCTGTACAATTTTATCAAACCTCGAGGGATGTTTGTGCAATTCCCCCAAGTATTTATATATTTTCAGATACTTGTATCTGAAAAAAAAAAAAAAAAAAAAAAAAAATCAAACAAACAAATTATCACTTATATTCAGTTTTGAGTGTCAATTTTTTTTTTTCAGTTTTCGATCACTAATCAGCTTTTAGTGACATTCAGTACTATTCAGTTTTCAGACAAAAATTCAAACACAACCTGAGTTTCTATTTGTAAAGAAACCTATGCCTAATTTGGACTCCGTAAATTATTAGGTTTGGTTTGATTATTGGGCCTCTTATTGCAGGAAGCCCAAATTCAAGAAGTAGATTTTTCAGCCCATTAAACAGGTTCGGGTGCACCTGAACATTCTTTAGTGTCTAAGTGCACTATTCAACAATGTACCCGGTGCATGGAAGATTTTTTTCCATGATGAGAGTTTGGTTCTATAAGATAGTTAAAGAAAACCGTTTAACTAATGCATTTTCATTGGTTAATGTTAAATTCGAAGTGCTTTGTTATGGCTTGATGATCAAAATAAAGTTAACAATTTCGTGATTCACAAAACTTTAATGCTAAACTGCACAAACTTTTACAATCACGTTAATTTCCAAATAGATGTAGGCATTCACTTCACTTCTTGCAATCACCAATATAGAAGTTTAGGACAAATAATATATAAATTTTTGTACTGGATTATTCGATGGTACTTACTACTTGGTAGCTTAATCTATCGAATTCATAATTTAATAAACTTGTACGAAATTATACATACAGTATAATTAATATTATAGATATTTTAATTTGATAACAAAATTCGTGACGATTTCTTAAAATTTCTAGCACTTTTTGGTGCTGATTTTGTCGGATTAACATCAACTTAATAATTTAAGTTTCTGACTAAATCACCCATTAGACACAAATATAAAATAAGTGACGCGTTTTTTTTTTTTTAAAAAATTTGGTCGAGACGAATAAAAGCAATGGATGAGGATATAAGTGCGACCAAGAATATTAATATATATATATATATATATATATATATTTATATATATGTGTGTATAAAGGGTATTTTTTTTGGTGAACAACAATTTATTTATTTAGACACACCTTCAGAAGTCACCTTGTAAAAAAATAGTTTAAGACCACTTGTTAGATAGAATATAATCCAGACATGACAAAGGCAATGCATATATGCAACTATTTGGACGTTAAAACCTATCGAGATTAAGCATTTAAATGTACGGTTCGGATATTTATTCCTAGAATATCTAGGGTAAGGAAACTCCTTACATATACTTAATGTTATTCCCTAATTATTTTTCGGTATCTTCCGTAAAATAAAATAGATGGGATAATATATAACTTTGTAAAGTGTAGTGTGTGTTGGAAAGTGTTATCATTTTCATTTAGTTTGTCACTTTATTTACTACTTGATTTGTTTGCACGCACAAGTCACATGCTTAATATTTGATATTAGAGTAATTGGCATAAATCCCCCCAGACTATACCAGCTTTTGCATGTTGCCCCCTAAACTATTTTATTAGGCACTAAACCCCCTGAACTATCACTTGTTGGCAGACCAAGACTAAAGATGCCCCCTCAAGGGGGAAAAAACCCAAATGATTGCCAATAAGTGATAGTTCAGGGGGTTTAGTGCCTAATAAAATAGTTTAGGGGGCAACATGCAAAAGCTGGTATAGTCTGGGGGGGGATTTGTGCCAATTACTCTTGATATTATTTAATATTTTCTATTATTTATTAACTACTTACATTGCTTTAATTATAATATTTGATTGAATTTTTTTGAATAAAATAACTGTTATAATAATAAAAGAAAATAAAATTTAAATTTAAATATTATATAGAAATAATCATAAGAAAATAATTAATTCAAGCATATAAAAATATATTTTAACTGAAAATGTCACCAAAAGATCAAATATAACTATTCTTTTTATTTGTATTTGACACAAATTCACTATGAAATAATTTTTTAAAATTTAATTATAAATATGATTTGAAATCAGAAGTTCTTTTATTCTCCCTTTCAAAATAAATAAATAAATAAATAATCCCTTTCTAAACATTCCTTAATCCTTACCATGACTATTCTTTTTCTAACATTTTTTCCGTTTTTTTTTTCTAACTTTGTGGGGTTGATTTTATCTCATCATTTAACAACGATAATTTCTTTGTCAATAACCTAACAATAATACTTAATACAAAATGTGAGAACAAAAATTGAAAAAAAAATAATAAATTAACTCATTTACATTATAAATACTATTATACTAATGTATTGATATAATAAATTTAATTTTTTTTAATTAAATTCTTAGATCTTTCATGGCCACGACAACAACACCAATAATAATAAAACTAATGAATAATAATAATAATATATTTGGTAATTTAACACTTTACTAACTTTAAAATTTGAACATATATACCCAATAAAATTTAACTTCTGCCGGAGTATGTCAACAACTACAAACCCCCACCAACTTTCATACAAATAAAAAATTCTAGAAAAAGTACAAAATCAAATTGTAAGAAAATCTCTAACTCTTTAAATGAATTGACATATTTATCCTTATATGTTATTTGGTACATATATATTTTCTATAATTTTATAACCTGTCAAGGGTATACATGTCTCTTTAATTTTATCCTAGAAAACAATGGTAATTGTTGAATCAATTTTTTTTTAAAGATAATTGTTGAATCATTTAATAAAAATAAATTGTTAAAATTAAAATTACTGTATAATTCAAAAAAAAAAAAAAAAAATTACTGTAAATAGCAACATGTCGACGTCATGCGTGCAATTAAAGTGTTTACCAAAATAAATTAAATATTCATTTTAAAAGAATAAAATTACATCTAAATTGTAAAGCCACAATGAGGCTTGGAGAGGCCATGGGCCCAGGCCCAATGTTTTTAAAAGATTATTGGTAAAAATTTATTAAACGTTTTCCCAAATTTTATGTTATTTGCCCTTTCCTTTAAAATTTTAAAAGTCCTTCAAACCAAACCGATCTAGGTTTGCATTTTCATACCCAGACCCGACCGCGACCCAAATAGTATGACCCATACTCGACCCACACAATTTTGTTTTGATCGGTACTTGCGGATTCGAATGAAATTGCCATCCCTAGTTAGCAGTAAGGTACAATAAGTCTTATGTGGTCATCATGAACACACACGACTAAATTTCGACAAAATTAACGGCTTCGATGTTATTATAGAAAACAATGGTAATTGTTGGATCATTTTAGAAGATGGAAATATAAAGTCAAAAGTAATGTATATGGCATGTTGCTTACACGTTATTGCCATATGGAAAATACTGCAGGCGATAACGTACAATAAGTCTTATATTGCCGTCATGCTAATGCACAAACATTATGAATTTTTTTACTAAAAAAAACTAAATATTTTTTTTTTTATAGAGATAAAATTACATATAAATTAACGGTTCCGATGTTATTCTAAAATGTAATGAGGACCGTTAGATCGCGAATTTCATTATATACATTCGACAAAAATGAAAGAAGATAACACACGGTCGACACATTTCATTTTTTTTTTGTTGAAAAATATGTTGATGGTTTGATACACAATGGTACGTGATTTAATATTTTATTATGATATTATCAAATCATTCTTTTATCTTGAAATTTTAATTATATACGTATATATTTTATTAAAAAATATATTCTTTTATATATGTACTGTTTTTTTTGTTTAGATTCATGTTTATGAATCCAGATCCACGGCTGATTTTATTTTCACCGGCGGATCTAAGGGGTTGGTAAAGGCCATTGCCCCGGATATATATCTTTTAATATTTTTTTACCTTGAACCTGAATATTGTATTTTAGTATATTATTCTAGAAATTAATTTTTTTAGCTTTGCCTTACCGAGTTTTGTACTAATCTAAATAGATCCGGTAATAAATCATTATATAGATGCATTCAACGATTGAGATTATATATTTGTATCTGACAACTGACAAGCATATCTAGAAGAATACTTGAAGGTGTAATCCTAGCCATTCAAAAATGCATCTCATCAAATGATCTATAAATTTCTTATTTGTTCAAAGTGAGTAAGCTATTAAGCGCGTCCTGTAATGTTTTTCAAAGCCTGTTTTTGTTTTTGTTTTTGTTTTTCAAAAATAAAAACGAAAATGAAAACAATGTTTTTGGTTTCAGTTTCGAAATTAAAAAACGCGTCTGGTAGCATATTCTGAAACCTGTATTCCAAATATGAAAACGAAAAAAACGCGTCTGGTAGCAAATCCTGGAACTTGTATTCCGAATAATTTATGGGCATAATAAAAAAACAAAACAAACAAAAAAATTCTGGGCAACATCTGAAATCAACATACCAACAAAATCAACACCAACATTTGAAATCAAAATCCAAATCAAAATACTAACAACACCAACATCTAAAATCAAAATCCATAACACCAAAAACCCATTCAAATCAAACAAAATACCATATTTTATTAATTAAAAATTCTGGAAATCTGAAAATTTTTCAAAAAATTTCCAGATTTCCTCTCTTAAGTAGATCGGAAAGAAGAAGAAGGGAAGAAGAAGAAGGGAAGAAGAAGAAGAAGAAGAAGAAGAGATCGGCGGCCAAGGAGAAGAGATCGACGGCGATCGGAAGAACAAGAAGGGAGATCGACGGCGATCGGAAGAAGAAGAAGGAAGATCGGAAGAAGAAGAAGAGAGATTAGCGAAGGAGAGAGAAGCATGGGAAGAAGAAGAAGAAGAAGAAGAGAAGCAAAGGAAGAGAACCTGATGGCTGTCGAGCAAGGGAAAAGAAGAAGAAAAAATGAAAAAAAAAAAAAATTTATTTAGATTAAAAAACAAAATGAAAAATAAAATGAAAAACATCAAAAAGTTGTTTTGGAAATTTTTCACTTTTAACACTGTTGTTGTTTTTGTTTTGTTTTTGTTTTGCAAATAAAATGAAAAACAAAATGGAAAATGATAACGAATGTGAATTCGAAATTGGATTTGGAAAACAAAAACAAAAACAACCTTGTAAAACGATACAGGACAGGCCCTAAAGTTTTTCCCCAATTTTGGATTCAATTAAACACAAAACTCTATAATTACAAATCATACACAATATCTAGTCACATTTTTAGAAAATGGTATGACATTTAATATACAAAAACCCATAAAATAAAAAAAAAAAAATTAAAAAAAAAAATTAAAAAAAAAAAACAGGGTGACCTTTTAAAACCAATGTGCTCACATGAGCTGTTGTTTTTGTGTATAAATACAGTGACCTTCTTGATTGTTTTCACTCAATTCAGACTCAACTAGATTTTTTAGTCTCTCTATTTGTTACTGTTCTTGTTTGGTTTCCAATCCTTTTCAAAATCAGTGACTTTTTTTTAGAGAGTTGAAATCTCTGTTTGTTTTGATCAGTTTCAGGTTTTGCATGTTCTTTCCTTAATAGATTTTTCTAGGATTTTGGTTTAGTTTTAATCTCTTTGAAGATAAAGAGCTGTAAATTTTATATATTAGATTGAAAAGTAATAATTTTTGTTAGTTGAATTGAGAGAAACAGATAAGTTTCTAGGGTTTTTGATGAGTTTGTAATTTTGACGTGCTAACAATATATACTTGGTAGACCCTTTTCACACAAAATCTCAAGGGATAGAGTGAATTAAACACTAAAATATCAATTTTCTTTAAAGAAAGTTCTCTACAAGAAAAACGCTTAACGACAACGGGCAATACCCGTGGTAGATATGTATCTACCATGGCCAACACGCCGGTTGACATGTATTTTAGATGAAGAAATGTTAATAATGAAATTGATAAAGAAATGCTAGTGATTTTTTTTCTTCATCAACACCAGAATCAGAATTAGTGGAAATGGTGGGAAATGTCACCTTTTAAAAGTGGTTTTGTAAGAAAGTCACCACTTTAATAACTTAAGTTTAAAAAGCACATATTATGGTGAATAAACAATAATGCCCTTACTTTACACACATTCTCTTACTTTGAAGTTTTTTTTATTTTATTTTTTATTTTTTATTTTTTATTTTTTATTCTTTCATCTTCTTTATAGAGGTCTGTTTAATAGACCTCCAATGGAGGTTGAACATCATTGGATAATTAGTTTAATGGCGCTACGCAGACGCATTCAGGGTTTTAACTTATGAAAATTTGTGTAGGAGACGATGAAGATCTGGGAATTTTGAACTGATTGAAATGGCTCGGAGACTATTTACAAAGTCTCGGAGCCATAGTTAAAAGGCTCGGAGACTATTTACAAAGTCTCGGACGGTGTATGAAAAGTCTCGGAGAACTATTGAAAAGGCTCGAATACAATGTTAAAAGTCTTTGTTAATAGTCTCCGAGACTTTTTAACAAAGACTTTTAACATTGTATTTGAGCCTTTTCAACAGTTCTCCGAGACTTTTCATACACCGTCCGAGACTTTGTAAATAGTCTCCAAGCCTTTTCCGAGCCTTTTTAACCATCAGTTTTTTTTTGTTAATTTTGTATCTCCGAGACTTTGTAAATATTCTCCGAGCCTTTTCAATTAGATTCAAAATTCACACAACCAGTTTAAGGTTGTTGTTTTGATGTGGTTTTTGTTGTTCACCGGTGAGTTCTTCGTGAAGTTTTCAGGCGTATTTCTTATAATCGATGTTTTCTCTCTCTCTGTCAACTGTTTTCTCTTTAGGTTTGAAAAGACACAAACTGACAAAATAAGGGTATTTTTGTCTGGTCACCTAAATATGTGCATTTTAAACTTGAATTAGTAAAGTGGTGATATTCTTACCATAAAAAAATTTTGAACCCATCAGAATTATGGACTAGGATCCTCTCATCACATCATCTCATCCTCACATTTTCCTCACCTTTTAAAAGCATGTGATTGGTTGTTAATAAAGTGTCAATCACATCTTAACCTTTCATTCATTGCAATGTTTATGTGTCATAAGATTAAGTGAGTTGGGGATGAGGTGAGGTGAGAAGAAGATCCTTGTCCCAAAATTATGCATGTATCCATGCCAAATCTCCCTTATGTTTAGATACTCAAATCTCCCTTCTCTCCTCACATCAATCAATCCTCTACTCTCTCTCTCTCTCTCTCTCTCTCTCTCTCTCTCTCTCTACGCTTTTCTTGACATAATTTTCTTTTCAAGTAACAATTAATTAATTATCTCTCTTCTTTTCTATACAAACAACCCTTCTTGACTTCATTATATTTCATTACACCATTCACACGTCAAGTTTTTTTTTTTTTTTTCTCTCTCTCTCATTATCTCCCATAACTTTTGCTTCATTTCTCCAACATTTTTCTCAAATGGAAAGAAACCAGCTTAATAGACAGTTTGCAGTCATGAGGCAGTCCCTCCTTGATCAGGTTTTTTTTTTTTAATTTCTCTTCTTAACATATTAAAGCCTGTTTTGCATGTTCTTCATCTAGTGAGGACTTAGGACGGTCTTGAAAAAAAAAATCAAGACCAAAGTTACATAACGTTGTATAAACTTGGTCTGAGTTTCTCATGAGGGATCTCATATTTTAATTTTGGTAAAGATCATGATAAAAACACATCGCTTTTAATGAATTTTAATCTGAATTTTTTTGTGAATAATGAGTTCAATGAAATCTACATATGAACAAAATTTGAGAATTTTCCGAGTACTAGAACTATTTTTCCAAATTTTGTTAAATATGAAGGCATCGGAAAATAGACGAAATATAGGAAAATTCAAGAAAAATAGTTCTAGTATTCGAAAAATACTCAAACTTTGTTCATAGGTAGATTTCAATGAACCCATCATCCATAAAAAAATTCAGATCAAAATTCATTAAAATCGATGTATTTTTATCAAATCCTTACCGAAAATTAAAATAAGAAATATCTCATGAGAGACTCACTATATATATATATATATATATAAACATTAAACACACAAGTATATGCATTAAAGGGATTATTCCTTTTCTTAGATACGAAAACTGAATTATGGTAATTTATATTTAGGGATATCTTGATGAGAAATTCATCAATTTGGAACAACTCCAAGATGATTCTCGCCCTCATTTCGTGGAAAAAATGGCCGCATTGTTCTGTAGAGATTCAACTAGAGTAGTCGGCATTATAGAGAAAGCATTGTAAGTTTTTTATTTAAATATATTATTATTATTATTATTTACATTAATTAATTAATTTCTAATAAGAATAATGTTACACAACCCAAAATATTTTTCTAAAAATAATCCTAAAATAAATGGTAAGTGTTCTGACCTTATCATTGTCATATGACAAGTGAGTTGTTATTGCCATATATATCATTTATTATTGTCATATGGTAAATTGGTAAGTGAGTTGTCCTTACTATTTATATCATTTATTATATTATCTCGTGATTCCATAATAAGATCAAAAAATAAACACTTACAATGTCATTTACGATAATTTTTAGGCAATTTTTTTCTGATTGTGTAGGCAAATTATTTGTCTTTTTGCATGTCAAACATGATGCACATATCAATCTTATAATGGAATTGAATTAAAATACAATTTTACCTCTACGATAAATAAAGTTGGCTAATTGAAATTAGTAAAATTGACTAATTTGAAACTTATGAAAAATATGGGGACTAATTTGGTAAAAAAATGAAAAAAGTCATAAATTACTTGAAATTAAGAAAAAAGTCTGGTACTTATTTGTTATTTAGTCAAAAGACCATTTTACCCCAAATTAAATATTTTTATTTTTATTAATCCTTAAACAGTACATTTTGGCTTCGTCATTGATTTTGGACATATTTTAATTGTTGATGGACAAATGGTATAGCAAGTAACAACCATTGAGCATTAAAGCACACCAATCGGATCAGGTGTCTTCCGTGACCTTAGCGAGATCCATATATATAAAATACGAGTTTTTCTTTGGTAGACATACAATTGTGAACATACTTATAACACACATATCCACCTCATCACTTTTTGCTAAGAAAAGCAATTCAATTGGGTTAAATAATATTTACATGGCAAAAAATGATGAAAAAATAATGAGGTGGATAGGTATGCTATAAGTATTTTCACAATTATATGTTTACCAAAGAAAAACCGAATAAAATACAATCGATGATATCTTTCACTTGATTTTTTAAATGATTAATTACCATGAGCTGGTTCCCTTGAAGTGATGCATATAGCTATCCCGTTCATTAAAATCAAGAGGACTCTTCTCCCTGTTAAATAAATAACTTACGGTGCTTGCTCTATAATGGTGACTACTTTGGTTGAATCTCTACGGTAAAATGCGGCCATTTTTTCCACAAAGTGAGGGTGAGAATCATCTTGGAGTTGTTTCAAGTGGATGAATTGTTCATCAAGGTATCCCTATATGCCTGCCTAAAAGGGACATTTTGATGAACAATACAACCAACTGGAAGAACTCCAAGATGATTCTCACCCTAACTTTGTGGAAAAAATGGCCGCATTGTACTGTAGAGATTCAATCGGACTAGTCACTGTTATAGAGCAAGCACGGTAAGTTATTTATTTAAATATATCTTTTTATTAATTATTATTATTTGCATTAATTAATTAATTTCTTGTTTTCTGTTATGTATAATTAGTAGTAATCATTCATAATCAAGATGAATATTGTGTTAATTAATTAGTAGGGAGAAGAGTCCTCTTGATTTCAATGAACCAGATAGCTATATGTATCACTTCAAGGGAACCAGCTCATGGTAATTAATTTTTTTTAAAAATCAAATGAAGGGTATCATATCATAAATTGTATTTTCTATGGATCTTGTAAGTACTCAACAGACATCTGTTCCTATCTGTGTATATTCTATATTGGCTTTAATACAAACAATTTTTTTTATTATATTGTAATTTTTTTTTTTTTTTTTTTTTTTTTTTTTGATAATACAAACAACTATCGGGACCGGTGAGATAGGGCTCTACAAACGCAGCCCCCGGACGGCAACTCCCACGAGAAGGGAGAGATTCTCTCTTATTAGGTGTGCAGCATTGGAACCAAAAAAGTTAAAGCTGAAATCACACAAGTTAGGGTATATGTTGTGGGGCAGGAAATGCCGAAAGGCAATAATCACCCCATTCTTCCAATGGAATAGGATCCTCTTCCATGTGGCATATTATCAAAATCTATGGTAAAGATTTTTTTTTTTTTTTTTTTTTTGTCTTATTTAGTACCAAAACAACGTTGGTTTAGTCTAAAAAGTAAAAATCCTTTCAAGTTTCATCGTTTATTCTAGTTGTTTCTCCTATGATTTCGGTGATTGGAATTTTTTTTTCAAAATTGGAAAACCAGCCCCTAGAAACATATGAATGGTAACCGTATTTATTCAACACTTGAATTATTTGACAACAAATATTACTTTCTCTAGTTCAAGATTCTCTACCCAACAACTCTCCAAATTTAGATGGAAATTGAAAAACAACATCCAAAGTCCAAACTCAAAGTTTTGGGTTTTTCGAGTTCTGTAAGATTTTGTATTTACTGGATTTTGGAAGATGTTGGGTTTTTCGAATTAAATTGAAAAAAAAAATGAAAATGGATTGTAAGCTTCAACCGAACCATTTGAAAAGTGATATGTTTTGAAGACATATATTAAGGTTTCGTATGTGTATGTGGACCAAATATATCTTTATAATATATATATTTTTAAATATTACAATAATCGATGTTTAGGTGAAAGGACTTGAGTCTTGATTCAAACCCACAACTCATAATGTACGTGTGAGTGGCTATCAGTCTTGTTTAACATGTGTCATACATTAACATATTCTTTACTTAAGTCAGCATGTTGTGATGAGTCAATCTGATTTTTTTATTTTTTTTATTAAAAAAAAAATGGGTATAAGTGACAATTTTGGCCAAAAACCAAACCGAACTGACTCACGCCCACCCCTAAATGCATCTTATCAAATTATCTATAAATTTTAGGGATGATAAAATAACCTGCGGGGATTTGCACTTATGGGGTGGGGATGAGTTTCAATTTGGTGGGAATGGGGCGGGGATGAGAATAGATAATAAAACCCGGAATGAGTATAGGGCAAGGATGAGTTTTATAATCTCCGTTCCGCCCCACCTCAATTAAAATATAATCTAGTTTAATATTTATATTTTAAAATGATTGAATTTATTTGTTTAGTTTTTATATTTATGTTTATGAGATGATTTTCAATAGTTTTGTGGAATTACTTTATATATTATATCATATCCATTGGATTATATATTTATTATTTTAATAAATAATTTTTCTTATAAGAATTTAATAAATGGGTTAAATGAGGTAAATGAGGTAGGGATGAGGAAAGCATACCCTATCTCGTCCCGCTCCATATATTATAGGGTTTTATAAAATGATGGGTTTCGAAAAAATAAATGGGGCCAGGTGCGGGGAGGGCAAACCCACCCCATTGCCATCCCCTAGTAAATTTGTTCAAAGTGAGTAAGGATTTAAAGTTTTAACCCAATTTTGGATTCAATTAATCACACAACTCTATAATTAGAAATAAAAAACAATATCTAATAATCTTTACTAAAAATGGTATGACATTTAATATAAAAAATCCCACAAAATTAAATTAAAAAAAACCCACAAAAAGAAATATATATAAAAATAAATAAAAAATAAAAAATAAAAAACTTGGTAGTACCAGAACAGAGTGACATGTGATGATACAAATTTACAAATCTAAAAGCTTGGAAAAAACACTGTGCTCACATCACTTGTTGTTGTTGTGTATAAATACCGCGTACTTGTTGATTGTTTTCACTCACTTCAGACTCCACTAGATTTTTTAGTCTCTCTCTATATATATCTTTTTGTCTCTGGTTCAAATCCTTTTCAAATTCAGTGGCTTTTGTTTAAGAGAGTTGAAATCTCTGTCTGTTTTGATCAGTTTCAGGTTTTGAATGTCTTTCATTTATAGATTTTTCTGGGTTTTCGGTTTTGTTTAGTCTCTATTTGAAGATCGAGAGCTGCAATTTTTGTTTTTGATATGAGATTCAATTCCAGCTCTCTGAAAAGCTTAATTTTTGTCAGTGAATCCAAATTTTTGTTGGTTGAATTGAGAGAAACCGATTAGTTTCTTGGGTTTTTGATGAGCGTGTATTGAGAAAACGAATACCCAGAATTTAAGTTTTGAATTTTTTTTGTTCTCTCTCTTAGGGTTTTTTTTTTTTTCTTTTCTTTTTTTTTTGTTGAGTGATGTTCGTAGAGGTTTTAGAGATTTTGGATCGCATTCTCTCTTAGGGTTTTTTGAATCAAGAAATTCGGTTCTGGGTTTTGTTTTTAAGTGTTTTTTTGTTGTTAAAGAAATCGAAAGTTTTGATCAAAATATGTCGTCATATAGACCATATCCACCACCACCATCCGCATACCCACCTCCGCCACCACCACCGAACCAAAACCCACCACAGCAACCACCGCCACCACCGTCACAACAACCACCACCACATAGGCCCAATTACAATCAGAATTGGGGTTACCCTTCTAGACCTCAACCTCCACCACCTCCACATCAACAATATCCCTATGCAGCACCTCCTCCGCCGCCCCCGCCTCCGGAATCTTCATACCCACCTCCTCCACCACCACCACCTCAACAAGGAGGAGGACAACCTCCAATGTATTATCCACCCAACCAGTATTCACAAAGTTCAATGTACAATCTTCAACCGCCTATTATGCAGCCTTTGCAACCGCCACTTCCTCCACCACCTTCATCTCCTCCGCCCCCGGGTTCCTCCATCCCACCGCCACCGCCACCACCTAGTTCCCCACCACCTCCTCCTCCCAAGGAGAGTGACGGTGGGGATACCGGAGTGAGTGACCGTGATAAGAGAGCCTCTAGGGAGGCTCCTAGGCGGGAACATGGTCATTCGAGGCAGCAGAGGCCCCCAGTACCCCCACCACAGGCGGGGAAGAAGGTGAATGGTGGGGGCTCGGGGAGGGTGGAGACGGAGGAAGAGAGGCGGTTGAGGAAGAAGAGGGAGTATGAGAAGCAGAGACAGGAGGAGAAGCATAGGCATCAGATGAAGGAATCGCAGAATGCGATTATGCATAAGACTCAGATGATTGGTGCTGGGAAGGGAACGGGAGCAGGAGGAGGAGGAGGAGGAGGAGGACATGGGTCCATTGTAGGGTCTAGGATGGGGGACCGGAGGGCTACGCCGTTTCTAGGTGGTGAGAGGGTGGAGAATAGGTTGAAGAAGCCCACCACTTTTGTGTGCAAAATGAAGTGAGTGGCAGCATTTTGGTCATACAAGTTATATTTACATTGTTTGCTTTCAATATTATTAACCCTTTGAGCTCTTTGTAGGTTCCGAAATGAACTTCCCGATCCAAGTGCACAACCAAAGCTTATGTTTATGAAGAAAGATAAAGATAGGTATGTCATCCTGCCTTTTCTTTTTTAACATATATGTCTAATCTGCATTGTGATGCTCATATCTAATAGGAACTTGTTTGGCTGACAATGAATTTATTGAGCAAGTAGAATTAACACGAATTAAAACCGGATAATAACATTTTGCTTCTTGTGGAAGTGTCTGAAGTAACAATCTCGGTGAAGGAGTTGTTTGTGTATAAATTTCACGGTGATCTTCTGATACTTTATTTTGCAGATTTACGAGGTACACAATCACATCTCTGGAGAAAGAGTACAAGCCCCAACTTTATGTTGAGCCAGATCTCGGGATTCCTCTTGACCTGCTTGACCTCGGTGTTTACAAGTAATATATATATTGATAACTGCTTAAACTCTTTTTAATGGTCTGGCCTCTAGTTTTTATAACTTGTAAGTTCTGATTTTGTTTTTTTCTCCTTGTTTAATTAGTCCTCCCAAGGGCTACGTGAGACCACCTCTTGACCCAGAAGATGAGGAATTGTTGCGTGATGATGACGTAGTCACACCTGTGAAGAAAGATGGCATCAGAAGGAAAGAAAGGCCTACCGATAAAGGGATGTCTTGGCTGGTTAAAACCCAGTATATATCTCCCCTCAGTATGGATTCAACAAGACAGGTATTAGATAATTTACACTGTTTTACATATGATATTCTATGGACAAATATTTGCTTAAATCTGTGCCATAACTGAATGCATCGGTGTTTGCAGTCTTTAACCGAAAAACAGGCTAAAGAGCTGCGAGAGATGAGGGGAGGCCTTAACCCCTTAGGGAAACAGAACAGCAGGTCTGTTCTATTTGAAGCTGTCTATTTGAATGCCGTATTGGACTGGAAAAATATTCCTTGAGAATTGAGATATAATTGTCTATTATGTTTACTGAAAACATTGACTACTTTTCAGGGAAAGGCAGATCAAGGAAATTGAAGCAACATTTGAGGCATCAAAGTTGCCCCCTGTTCATGCAACCAACAAGAATCTGCACGCTGTGGAGATTATGCCTCTGTTGCCCGATTTTGAGCGGTATGAATAATTTGTGCTTTTACAGTTTTGGTTCTGTTTTTGAGCAACAGTTTTTTTGTTCAAGCTTGAGCCAGCTATATGCCTGCCTTGTGTGGATCTTCTGTTTTCTGCTTTGTGAGCTTTAAGTAGTTGTATACTTAAAAATATTTCACCAGAATGATAAATCAATTCCATTCTTAATGGAGGATATGGTTGACGACTGATTGGATACAGCCTTCAGAATTTAGAGATCGATGATATTGGATACAGCCTTCAGAATTTGACACTTGCTTTTAATCTATTTCACCAGGTATGAAGATCAATTTGTTGTAGCTTCTTTTGATGGTGCTCCAACTACCGATTCAGAATTCTTCGGCAAGTTGGATCAATCCGTTCGTGAAGCTTATGAATCACGGGTCAGTTGTATTGACGTATTTGGGAGATTATCTGACCACATGTTTAGGGGTTTCCAGTTTACTATGCTTTTTCACACGGATCTTAGAATTTGTATATCTTAGCTGCTTGATAACATTGGGATGCTATAAATTTCCAAACATATTCACTTATTCATCAAATTCGGGAAAACTTCTCAACAGTGTCTTTGTCGTTTTCCTTCTTAAGTAGCTGCTGATACATTATGTGCTGATGTTCTAATCTTCATGTTATCTTCAGGCTGTCATGAAAAGCTATATGGCAACAGGTGCTGATCCAGCTAACCCGGAGAAATTTTTGGCATACATGGTCCCTTCTTTAAATGAGGTAAATATTCCTTGTGTTGACTTCAACATTTTGTTTTGGATTTGTTTTCTTATGTTGGAAATTCTATTTCTATAAATTCTAATTAGGCTACTTTCTTATCATTCATATAATCGTTCGTCTATATGGTGGCAGCTATCGAGGGACATGTATGACGAGGATGAAGATACCTCGTTTTCTTGGGTTAGGGAGTACCAGTGGGATGTATGTAACATCGTGTCTCTTTCAAAATGTTATCTAGCAAACTAGTATCTTATTGTTTGGTGAATAATATTCCTTTTGAAAATTTCTACAGGTACGGGGTGATGACGCAGATGATCCGGCGACCTACCTTGTCTCTTTTGATGATGGAGAAGCCCGCTATTTGGTATGCACTTTCACAGTACTATACCCTTCAATGCACATAGTTTCCATTGATTGATATGTGTTCTTACAATTAATCTCATATTGATTCAGCCTCTTCCCACAAAGCTCAACTTGAGAAAGAAAAGGTCCAGAGAAGGAAGATCCTCCGAGGAGATCGAGCATTTCCCAATTCCTGCAAGGGTGACGGTAAGGAAAAGACCTACCGTCGCAACAATAGAACTGAAAGAGTCTGGGGTATGTATCATTGAAATCTACTTTATACCATCATAATATTCACACATTATAGATTGATTTTAAGTGTTGAGGACATGGTTGGTTTCAGGATTACTTGAATCCGAAGAAGCATTCAAGCTCAAAGATGGGAAAGTATGACCCTGAAGATGAACTGGGAAGGTCAGGGAGGGGCTCCTCCAGGCACCAAGACCTCTACCACTCCAGTGGAGCTGAAGATGACATGTCTGAATGACATGACTGTAGGGGATCGTCATCTGTACCTAGTTTTTCGACATTTTTTCTACTTTCCCTCCAGGTGCCTACCATTGAAGCAGAAGATGTAACATGCAAGATTGTGGGGGATTGTCACCTGAACCTATAGTTTTTCTCCATTTGTTCTCTGTGCTCCTCCAGGCACCAAAGAGACATGTCTGAAACTGAATGATATGATTTTTGGGGATTGTCATATGTACCTAGTTTTTCTCCTATCACTCCAGTGGGGCTGAAGATGACATGTCTGAAATGATATGATTGTTGGAGCTTCATGTGTACCTATAGTTTTTCTCCATTTTTTTTCTTCTTAGAAACAGAGAGCTTGTATCTATAGTTGGAAGTTTTGACACAGATAACTGTATTTGGTTTCAAAGATGAACAGTTCTAACTTATATAGCAAATGGGAAAAAAAACATTATAGATTTATAAATCTCATGTCCAACTACAAAATTTTCTTACGGCTTCTCCTCCGCTATTTTTCAGTTTATTGTCCATTTTATTTCTGGGGAAAAAAACAATATTTACAATGTTGAACAATCACTACAATCATGTTTTAAAAACAGTCTTTACATTATACTTGACTAATAAAATTCTGTAACCTTGAAATATATGAAGACTTCTTCATCCAATTGATCCCCTGTAAAAAAAAAGAAGGAAATTTATGACAATTGATACCAAATATCATTAAATGTTGTATACATATAAGCCAAGGTATTAGATTTAAAACACTGACCATGCTTGCCGGCATTTGACTGCCTCCTGACGAACAACTCTTTTCGGATCATCAAGTGCTTTTGATATAGCTTGCAGTACCTAATAGAAAAGAAAAAAAAAAAAAAAAAAAAAACAGAATTAGAAACAGAAAGCAATTGGTTGATTTTGTCAATTGGTCAAAATGATCCAAGACTAACCAAAACATCTGTATTTAGAGAAGCAAGAGTATAGAAAATGAAAATAAATAACTACAAAACGATGAAAAAATAGAACACTTGATCGCAACAATGTTGATTACTGTTCTAAACTAACCTGTGTTCTGAGTTTATAGGACCGCATACGAGGCAGTCTAGACATGGCAGAAATACACTGAATTACCGTCTCTCGAACAAGCTGAACACATTAAGAAAGACTAGGTAATTATATTTCTTGCTTGAGTACATAATCAAATCACCCAGGATTCAATATTTATGCCTTGGGCATTTGTTAATTTTTCTAATTCTTATTTTTTGGAATATGACATCTTAGTTCAAGTACCTCTTAACTAACAGTACTTTTCCAATCGCCACTTTAATTTGATTCATAATGTTATTCAAACATATTAAATATCACAAAAAGTTACAATAGTAGTTACCGTCGAATGAGAATAAGCAATAAATCCAACGAGACGATCAATGATCCTATGAGCACACTCCATCACAGCTTCTTGTCCTGTAGGCACAAGTGCAAAATTAAAACAGCAACTATTTAACTTTGTTAAGGGCCATCATAATGTTAATCATGATAGAATGCAGGCATAAGATTCTACGGAAAAAAAAAAAAAAAAAAAAGTCTTCATCAAGTTTGTCAAAAACACATTATTAGATGGACTACTCATTGCGGAAGACAAAACAAAAAATGATCTACAACAACTAAGGATTTTAAATGATAAAATGAAAAAAGGCTCAAAGATAGAACTAAATGGATGATGAACAGGACCCTCTAAGAAAATGCTTTGACCAAATCAAGCTTTATTTTGAAAGTCAACTCGGGAGCTTAAAATGAATAGTCTCTATTAGTCCTTCCTTTGATCCTCCATGTGTGTTTTAGTTGAAACTGGAATTAGGTTGTAACCTATTTGTTTCTTGTAGTCCAGCTACAGACTAATAATTATGTTTCAAAGAAAGAATGGCTGGTTCTCAATTTCTCATATACAGAAACTAATGTACACACAACTAATTTACCATTTTTATCTGTCAATATTCCAGATAAGACCAGCAGGAGACTGTACATGCTCTCCTTGTCCAAGATATCATTACTTAACTCAGACAGGCCATCTAGCATTACTGGAATCATCTGAAAAGAAAAATATACACACAAACTATAATATTTAGAATACAACTAAAAATACTTGCTTGAGGTAGTATATAGGAATGGCATAAAATTAACCACAAGAAATCTTGGGATATTTCAATACTAACCTTGTTTGCATCGTTTAAGATTACACTTAGGGGAGTATCCGATATAATATGTGCAAATGCCCGATGCAGCATTGATCTGAAATCATATAGCATTGTAAGTAAGCCATTGCATGATGTAAATAGGCCTTTCAACCCTGGATCAAAACCTGGGAAATAAATATTTCCTCATAAAGAACTAAGGAAGATGATTGTGTTCAGTGCACATCGCATGTAATCAATACTCTAGGTCAGTTAATTATCAGAAGGAATTTACATGAACCGACACTTCTCAATTCAGCTGCAACGATAATGAATTACTATCTTACACATTGGTATATTAGGCAGCAATACAATTGCATAACGTGAAAAGGTGGGGAAATAGTATAAGAATAGTCATACAATTATCACTAAAAACTAAAGCAACTAATGCTATGTTAATAAGAATGAGTTATACACCTTGAGGATGATGACTCAGACTCCACAATCAAAGACTGCAGAATGGGCGTTATCATTGAATAATAACGTTGCTTATAAAGTGGACGCATTGTTGCATGAAATTTTCGGTTCAAACAATCTTCAGAATCACCCATAAGAACTTGGAATGCATCTGCAGCACATTTTGCTACAGAAAGATGCACATTGTGCTCAGGATTGTCATATGAGGAATCCTGTTCTGGCAACAATGAGCCTGCTTTCTCATCTGATGATAAGCACTCTAAAAAAATCATAGATATCTCTTTGATTTTTTCGTGGCCCCGCATTAGTAAACCTTTTCCAATCCATGCTAGCCCAGTAATTGCATGGATTTGAAGCAATTTATTATTTATGACACCGCGACAAATATTAGGAAACCCCATCTCACTTTCATTATTCATTCCACCATGTTTCCTTGAAAGACCATTATCATCAAAACTCCATGAACTCGTGCTGAAAATTATATCCACTGCTTCTTCCAGAGTACAGTTACTTGGTATCTCTGTTCCAGGGGATTTTAAACCCAATTTGTTAACTATAGAACCCAACGCCTGAGCTGCTGCGACATTACCCTTGAGGAGCGCTGTCATGAACAGACATAATACCAGTCTCAAATTTGGAATGTGCACTTGCGGACGAACTGCTATAATCACTGATGCAAATAGTGAATGGATCAATACATCTCTACTGTAACAAGTGTTTCTTTCTTGAGTAAGTTTTAATCCTTTCAGTTGGACTGGAATGGTGGACATCGGCTCCTTTAATGGAAAAGAAGTGCTTAGTGAAAGTACACTATAGGCCTTTTGGATTATTATGTTCTGGCTTTCCACTGAACAACTCCCAACAGCAAGCTTCATAGCCTTCATTGTAGCATCAAGAAGTCCCTGCAGAAGAAGACTATATTAGTACCACATAATCCTGAAGCCAGATGGGAGCTATGACATAGAGACTTACATTTTCATGGACCTGAGCACTGAAAACCGAACAATTTTCAAGCGGGTTCCAAATATTTAGAGCAAACCGCAGTAAGACTTCCTCAAAACCACCAGCTTCATCAATCCTGGAACCATTCCGACCGTGGTACATCAAAGGAAAGATCATGTTAAATAACGAAACAATTAAATATGTTAAAATGGCAACATCAGGAATACAGAAAGGAACAAACTACAATCTCCCTTTTGCTGTGACAATTCCACAAGATGCACTCATGAGAATTGTCTTTTTATATTAATTACACATCTATTAGCTTAACAATGTATTATAGTTTCTATAAATGACCCAAAAGACACAGACAGCCGATAAGGAAAGGTGCTGATGGCCAACACGCCAGAGTACACATAGACACTGATGTCCAATTATAATTAGACCATTAACTGCTTTACCTTGAAAAATAACAAATACTGCAACAATCAAGTTCGCATTTTTTCAATCCATAACATAAGCTTTGTGTTCACCAAACATTTTCCAGGAAAAGAAAATAAAAAGGATAGCTATAATAGTGTCAAAATTTGTGTGATGTTCGGAAGCATCTCTTCTTAACTCTTTATGTCATTTTACCTTTCCATGTGTTAGACAAAAGACTGTACACAGAAAAGAAGTTGATATCAATACTTGAATATCCATTTTTTGTTGGAAAATTGATGAACATATAGTGAAAAATTGGAACATTAACAGGAATAAGCTGCACAAACTGATAATGTTGTTAAACTTATGACATGAGGGAAAGACAATAGAAAAAGGTTGCAAAACCTTGGCAATAAGAATAGTCAATAAGTTAAAAGAATGAAAAATGACAGTCAGGGTAGGTTATATACCATGGAAGCACCTTATTTGAGTAGCATTCCAAAAGCTGAACTGCGACTTCGGCCGATTTAGGATTCCCATGGACCTAGGACATAAAATGTGAAGTTGAACTACTGTTAGATTAAAAGAGTTAATTTTAAGAATTAACTTTTGGATGGGAAAAGGCCCATGAAACATCCACAGCGTGGAATGGATAAACTACTACTCTGACAGTTCAGTGATACTGCTAACTAAACTTTAACACAAGACATGCAAAAAAGAAAAGAATATTGTCAACAGACAAATGCAACATCATAGGACATCGCAACGATACTGAACCAGCCTCTTGTTTCAGTGAGGGCATTTCATAACTGTTTAAGTTATGGAATGGAAGATTAATTGGCTGTACTTACATAAACCTCTGACAAATTTGCACATATAGCTTCTTCTAATCCTTGAACGGTTTTTAGCATATAACTAGGTCCACTTGCACCTATGACAGAGACTGCTTCCAGTTTCAGAGGCAATGGCAAAGTAAAATTGTGAAAAGATGCCGTCGAAACAATTTTTTCTATAACTATATCCATATAGCTCAGTGCCTTTTCAACATCATGACATCTATCAATGAAGGAACCAATATGCACCAATGCCTTTAGTGCCAGCTTCCATAATGAAGTCTTGTTGAATTCCGAAGTGATAATTGATGTAAATGTCGACAAAATATTCTCAAAAATGGATTTTGATATTATTAAAAAGCCTCCAGGAAATGTGCCCAGCACCAGCAGACCCTTCACTGTATATTTAATTCAAAAGCAAAAAAATAAATAACAATATCAATTACTTAATTAGAAGAACAAATTACAAAACAAATAGCCAAAGGGAAAAAACGAAAAAGACAGAAACACTGCCTGACAGCTCAATTGCCGAAGATAACAAATTACAGTTCACATAACTCAAAATGTTACATTCTATAGACTTTTTCTCAGATAAAAAATTATAGTTAGATGGAAGAATGTCGAGTTCAGTTAAATCACACAAAACCAGATTATAGCAACTTCACCATGTCTGAATACACACAAATCTAGTAATTTCAATGATGTGGCAAAAAGTATTCAATTATGGATGAGTATATATGCTGTTCATAGAAAGAGAATCAATAATTCCATCAATTTATCATCCAGGCTTCAAATTTGAGTTTGTTTACGCCAAAAGAAAAACAAGATTAAGAAAGACGATGTATGAACATCTTAAACATGCATATTCTACTCAACATGAATGCAAAACAACACTTGTACAATTCTAAACTAGTGTACAGCAGAACTAATAGATGCTATCAACCATGTACGACCAGGGTAAAAAAAACCAGTTCAATCAAAATAACTTCTTTTCCTTATTTGAAAACATGAATGCCAAACGTCTGAAAACAATTGCAAAAAAACACACAATGGCATCAAATCACATGGCAAGGAACAATATTGAAACAAATTAATATTTAAATAAATATTACACAAATTTTTACATGTTTCTGACATGCAGTTGTGTGACTTGCGTCAACATTCACAAAACATATAACTAGGATGCTCCCGAGTCATCACTAAGCATGTTTGTTGATATATAATGAGATAATGCTGATCAAGCAATATTGATGACGATGAAAGAAAAAAAGATATTTACTGTATCTACAAGCAGAACTATTCACCTCCAAAATATATATCTGCACCGTAAGTACCGTTATCTGTACTTGTTGCCAAGGTTGAAATGAAGGCCTTGGTTAATGAAGCAGAAAAGTTCTTAAGCAACAAGGAGCATGTCTCATGTGCTGGAGCAGACTCTGATAAGAATTCTTCAGAGCCTGCTATCTGATCTCGACATGCTGCAAGAAGTTCAATGCTAAGAAAAAGAGCACCATGATTAAGCCTAACAGCGAATACATGATTGTCATCTGGAAGCTGAGTCTGAGACGGGTTTCCAACAGAAAGCCCCAAAGTGTCCATCAAGCGGGGAAAGAAGCTTGCAAGAATTTTATTGCATGAGGCAGTGGAAGTCTTGGCAGAAACAGAAAGGATAAGACCAACTGCATGCAGCTTCAGCTTACTTTGCAAGGGGATGTTTTTGTAATTCTTATAATTAGTCATGGTGTTGAATATCAAGTTTATGTCTTCATCATCAATAATCCTACTTAAAAGTAAACCATCGTTTTGCTTCAAAACTGTTTCCAAAAGAGTTAGTGCTTCTGATAAAAATTCACTCTCCTGAAAACCAAGACCATCTAGCGAGTCTGGAGCAAAAGACAAACCCGGCTCATGTGAAGTATATATTGCATCTTTTATTGCAGACCAAATTGCTTCAGAATGTTTCGCCATTCGGTCCACTCCATACTTCAAAGTGCAATTGCTAAGGTACTTCAAAGACTCAACCTGAGAACATATAAAATTAGCACTCAGATTCATTATCCGAAAGTCGAAAGACATTCCTACATCACAGAAGCAAATATGATGTGATATGATTAATCACGAGTAGAGCTATATTAAATTAAGATTAAAACTGACCTTGGCTGAAGGCAAAGAAGAAGAAAGTTTCTCAAGAAGCAACTGGATGGCAGAGGGCTCAAACAGAGGAGTGGAAGAAAATGCCAACTGCAACAAGGAGAGAGAAATCAGAAAATTCCAAATCGGGCATTGTGCAGCCACAAGGTCACATATACAACATGAATTATGGTACTTCATGTAAAAATAAACATCACTGAAAATCCTCATGACACTTTCTTTAAATATCTCGAGTCATATTAATGATTTTGGGGTAGATTCCTTAACCAGATTCCAATCATTCTAGAAGAAATTAAAACTTGTACATATGTAACAATCTATGCCTTGATTTGCAAGATCTGCCATCATTTGTTTTTCGATAGGAAACGGAATAAAATTTATTTCATAAAGAGCATATAAATATCTGCATATGATTTGATCAATTTTTTATCATTTACTTGATTTTAAGCGGCAAACCAATTTATGTCTACTACCTTCACTAAATCTCACTACATTTTCTATTCTATCATGTATCTTTCTATAGATTAAACCAGCAAATATTGGCAAATAATTCACGGTTTTACATCACTATGACAATTTATAATTTTAAAATCATGAAAAATGTTAAGATATTTCTCTAATTAACTTGCCAATCCATTCCTAATTATATGTTTGAACCATTCATCTGTGTTTCACCATGTTCTCATTTCATTATTTTTTATCGGTTGATATTCTTTTTTCTTTTTTCTTTTTTAAAGAATGGAAAAAACCGTTTTAAATACCCCCCAAAAAAATCATATAAATATGTTGGCAGCTAACTTATGAATGTGTAGGAACAAGCAAATCAAGATAAACCTTATCCTTCACAAACACTAAGTATACACCATTCACTTCAAATTGTTCCAAAAAATATTGTAGTATTACAGGCTTCGCAAAAGTTGGTCATAAGATATAAAAAAGTTTACCATTAGGCCATGCAAACCATCTCAAACTTCCAAATGGAAGATAGATTTGTCATGAATAATTATCTTATCATACAGTAAACTAAACTGCGATGTAACTTCTCTATAAGCCCAGCTTAGAGGACTAGCAAAACTTGGAATACTTTTTTCTCTTGGTCTTTTAGCTAACCGGATGCCAAGGGCTCTCCAAGCATACAGCTAATCACTAGGCATGTGTACTCCCCATCTCACACATACACACTGTCCGATACCAGGAAAATCCCTAATGTAGTTCCAAGTTGTTGGCAGTATGACCTAGGACCAAATAATACATCATGAGGTTCCTACTTCTTCACGATGTCCTTAAGATTGACTTTCTGGACCAAAGTGTTTGACCTAATCAAGCAGCTCCATTCACATTATTCCTCAAAAAGTAAGCATAAAAGCCTACACCATATGTTAAAGTCAACCATCAATCAATGAGATTATTCTCAATTATGATTGTATAGTTGACTATTAGGTTAATTAGCTTAATTAGTGTGGTTAATTATAGCTCGATTGTATAGTTGACATTTGAATAATTTAATTAAGATTTGATTAGCTTAATTATAGCTTAGTGATTAAATAGCCTGATTGCAGGATGATTTATTTCCTTTTGTATTTCCTTTCTTGATTCTTTCCATATTGTACATTCACTATAAATATCCTCCAACGGAGAAGAATAAAAATATCAAAGATTTTTTCTTGTTCAAACTATCAAAGAGTTTTTTTCTTTGTTCAATACTTTCTAACATGGTATCAGAGCCTAAATCGATTTTTTAGGTCTCTTTTATCCCTTTTTTCTTCCTTTTCTGGACTATTTCCTATTTTCAACTTTTCTACTACTAAACAGGATTACTACTACAGGACTGTTGCCTATTTTCTACTTTTTTACTACTAAACAAGATTGTTGCCTATTTTTCTACTACTACTATAAGTTGCTAACAGGACTACTGTTTTCAACTTTTCTACTACTATACAGAACTATTGCCTGTTTTCTAGTAAGCCTCACATCCGGCCCTTCTATCACCGACCACCAGCGTCGCCTCCTCTCCAACCGTCGACTAGTCTACCGGCGTTGTACTACTATACAGGACTATTGCCTTTTTCCGATAAGCCTCACAGCCAGCCCTTCTATCAATGGCACTCGGCCTCTCTCAATCTACCAACTGTTCTATATCTCCCCATCTTGAGCTTAAGGGGGTTGAGTTTAGAATCTTGGAAATATCGTTTGTATATTTAAGTTTTCTTTTCCTATATCTTTGTTCCAAGCTGGGCATTGAAAATATCTATGCTCCAGCTTGAGGGGGAGTGTTAAAGTCAACTATCAATCAATGAGATTATTCTTAATTATGATTGTATAGTTGACTATAGCTTAATTAGTGTGGTTAATTATAGCTTGATTGTATAGTTGACATTTGACTGATTTGATTAAGATTTGATTAGCTTAATCATAATTTAGTGATTAAATAGCCTGATTGCACTACAAGTCTAGACAAAAATCTCATGTTTCAGGCAACAGTTGCACTAATTAGCAAATTTTGAAATAAAATTCTTTTGCATAACACTCACCAAAGAATTTCCACTTTCTAGTAAAAATATATAGCAAAGTTGAAACACCAGAGCATTATACCACGAATAAGTTCAAGCAAAAGACTAGCTACAAGACATCTAAAAATGGAAGTATTACATACCATTAATGCCCTTGAGAGATCATCCCTTTTCACATCTAAATCCTCACTTTTAGGCTGTAAAAGGTAAACAAAAATGAAAATAACACAGCAGATATCAGTAAAATGGAAGATGTGGAACTAAAAAACCAGGCAAACAAAGAAAATCATATATATCCCAATTCAATAAATTAAAAGCAACCAAAAGAGGGAATTGGATAATTATCATGTTTACAACCAGGTTAATAGTCAGGAAAGTAGAGTGCAAAAAGTTCAAACATTTTTTTAAAACAGAACTAAAAATAAGAATCATTCAACCAAAAATCAAACATTCAAATATAAGTTCATATACTAAAGATGGTTCTAATAATGAAAAATCATCCAGCACACTTCTACGTCACTAATTTGTTTATTTGCTGCTGGTACATGAAAGAGACAGGCCATGTGATTTCATTTTTGACAAGTAAAATAACAAGTTGAAAGGAAATCCTGCAGAGACATCCCACTCAAATGAGTTATCCCTTAATTGCCATGCCTGGTTTTAGAGTCTTCATTCCCACCCACACCCACACCCCCCCACACCACCCCCCCCCCCCCCCCCCCCCCCCCCATGAACTGTTTATGAACTCTAGTAATAAAAGCTCTTAAAATGATAAAATCCAAATGTATATTTAAGATAAAACATTGCTACACTGACATTTCTAAGAGATTCTAAGATCTGCCATCAGCTCACAAACCAATGAGCATTCCCATAGACATTGCTACATACAACTATCTTGATTGAGTTTTATTATTTAATTTCCTGTTTGTCTATTCAATACATATCGTACATGTCGGTTTCAGAATAACATACTAGCCATAAACCTTCATAAAATAGCCTCATTTTTAAGAGTATCTCAAGTTCAATGAAAACAAACCTTAGCATAATTTTATGACTCAAAAGATGTTTTGTTTTCAAACTTCAGCTAACTTCCAAAATAACTGTAATCCAATCACAATTGAAGTTAAAAACCGAGCAATCAACTTTGAAGTGTTACCACGGTTTTGAACTTCCAAATTTTCACCACTCACTTTCATTCCTGTTTCTGAAGTTAAAGTTGAACGTGAAGTTTACATTTTAGATCTAGTCTCATTATTCCACAAAAACTAACTGACAACAAATTGGTTATTGTTTAATCAGAAATCTAAATCCAAAAGGTAAGGCAATAAAGTTCACTATGGCGTATTCATAATGAATTGGGTATTGTAGCTAAAGTCAAAAGATGTGTTCACATCGTGGAGTGAGATTCAGAAGTGAAAGCAACTGAGCTTCACACTTAACTGGATATCTCTTTCAATCTTCACATCTGAATTCTGAACTCTAATTGTTGTGAACGGATGATGGCATATGCAATTTATTATAAAGGCAAAAAAGAAACAGATAGCCAAGATGCCATCTTTTTTTTTTTTTTTTGATAACCCCCGAACCCGCTTACCCAAGTTTGAAACTAGAGCCCCCGTTGAACCCTACAATCTTTGGGGAACATGAAACTATGGTCTTTGGTCATGTAGGTACCCATGAAGGGATTAGAACCACGGACCTTGTGAGAGCAAACCAAACCCCTCCCAGGTTAACCAAGATGCCATCTTGATTTAATATATATAAGTTATTACTGCCAGTTTAATGGTCGCATTGGATGATTGTTGAATGTTTTTATCAGATAAATAACAATCAAGTCACATATGTAAATATTTCATCCAACTTAAAAAAAAAATGATAAATAGATAAAGACATATATGGACTGACTCTGTTTCTTCATATTATCATGCTCAACTAGGTATCAAGCACACAAGTACACAACTAAAAAAGGTTACAAATGCATCAAAGCAGGATTTTGAAAACAAAGTGAGACCCTCATAATGTAAAGGGTTAGTTAAAATAGTAAATGAAAAAAAAAAAAAAATCCAGACAATAACACAAATGAGGTTCAAAAACTACGTGAGCAAGGGAAGGTGTGAAGGAAAAAGAATATGAAAGAAGTTCTATAACATAAACACTAAATGTGGTTGAACAGAGTACATTTCTTCCTGCAATATTTCAAATGTTAAGAATAGCCTATGCAAATTCAAAATGAAAGACAAAAGAAATATCAAAAGGATAAAGTAGAACATGGCCAGTATAAATTAAACTTACATGTGTAAAATGAATAGGGAAGTAACACCCTAAAATTTCAAAAAGTTCCCCAGCATAATTTGCGAGTAGATCTTCTGGAAATAATCGTGCCACAACCTCAACTATGTGAAATGTTAGCATTAAGCAATGAGGATCCTTCTCCCCATCAATACCTTCACAGACTGCATAAAGAAGACCCTCGCCCTAACGCCACGATAGGCATTCAGATTATTACAAAAACAGTCAAAACACTTTTAGAAAATCAACTGGAACAAAACAAAGAGAAATTTACTGCAGATCTTTATTGAGTACATCTATGGGTATAAGTACACATTGGGCTGATGTCAGCAAGGCCACACATGAGCATCTATTTATGTGTATGTGTATGTGTATGTGCATGTGTTTGCTATGCAGGCATGTACACACATACACACAGAGAATAGAATAAGACACAAGTCTCCTTTGCTGATCATTAAGGAAAGATGCACTGAAGAAATACAGACGACAAAGTTGATGCCAGCAACTATCTCATTTTTGAAAATGTAAGTAAACCCACCTAACATGACTGAAAAAAGCTGACATGAAACAAATTCTAGTTCAAAACTAAGAGAATTCAACTCTAGAATTTGGACACAAATCAAAACTAGCAGTATACATGCATAAGATGTAGTGATGAAGTTCCTAATTATATTGATACTAATTTTGATATTTTCGCAATTAATACAAGTACCTTTGTTTCTTATCCTTTTTTTTTCTTTTTCTTTTTTAAAGTCTCAATTAGCATAGCAAATGTTTGACTTCCATTATTTTAATGCAGTATTAAACAAATTAATCCATACAAACTTTTTTCGGCAAGATGATCATATCAAACTAAAGCACATATCCAATCTTAAAGTTGAAATTTTTACCACATTGCCCAGACCTTAAATAATAGCAATAAAGTAGCAAAATGCCAGTATTCAGATTTCTGGAGACAGACATCTTTGAAAATTTTTCATGATAATTATCATATGTGAAATATATGAGATAAATTCTCATTTTAAAGCATAAGTTGAAAGAAAGCAAGGTCAAGAACAATACCAGTGAAGCAACAGCATTGGGGTAGCGTTGTAATAAGCATTCCAAAAGCTCAAAGCAAAGCTGCAAGACAATTCATTTAACAGGTAAAGCCAAAGAGCTGAAATATCAACGAGAACCATGGGTGGTAGATCACCTTGGTAACATTTAATGTGCATCGGCATGGGTGAATCAGTCATTTTACCTTCCTGTCATGCTGCGCTAGTAACTGCACCTGTAGATTTTGTATATAAGAATGGGCAACAGCTTTTGCATCATTTGCAGTGACCACACCACCACTACTTTTCCTCCTCACCAGTGCCAAACAACCAACAAGTGCACCACGTAAAGCTTTCCAGTCTACCTGATGTAAGTATAATATCATTTATCTAATTTTGAAATTATAATGCCGTAACAGATGAAGGAAAATCATATAAAACCAAAACATATGAAAGGATTCATGTTGTTAAAATGACCACATATTGCCCTAAAATAATTAATAAGTCAGTATTATTTGCAAAGTATAGTAATAGAAATTATAATCTTAAGAGATAATGTCTAGTTTCCTTTAATACAATTGTCTTTAGAGAAAAAAAAAAAGATTAAAAAAAAAAAAATCTTCAGAGATAATGTTGCGGAAGAAAATTGCAAACTCACCAGTCTATCTGTGAAGAATACTATCAGGCTATGCACGGTAGCATCATCCAATGGCTTTGATGCAAGATGTGTAAGCACTTCTCCAAGAAGAAGGATACCTGCAAAAGATTTACGTGATCCATTATTCAGGCCACATTTTCATATTCCTTCAGAGAAAAATAGAGAATAAAATACAAAAACAATAGCATCCAAACTCTTAGAAGTTTGCAGTGTTGATTGATCATTGAAAATAACTCGTGCAAGGATTTTTCAGCTACCTTCTTTGTCTTTATCTTTCCACAAAATCATCATAATAAATGCAAGTATGCACTGTAATTATCCGACTAAACGCCATTCGGTTCAACAAAAAACATGAAGAAAAAAAAAAATTACCTCTTGCACGAATAACATCATCTGTAGTAGTCAAATACATGTCCATCTCTCTGACCTACAAACAAATTACAAAACAACTAAGACAAAGACGAAGAAGATATTGAAGGCATATAAATAGAAATGATTATATGTTAATCAGACCAGTTTTTCTATAGTTAACACATTATTCTTCAACAACGAGGCAATCGCGTCCAAACTTGCAGCCTGTAAATTCACACATGTAACAAGTAATTCAATAACCATATTCAACAGAATTGAATACGCACCCAATAAACAATGCGAAAACACATTAACTAACAAATGATTACATGCTTTAAGTTCAAATACTATCTTCAACACAATAGTATTTATAAATTTTGTTTATGAACACAATTAAGTAGATCTGCAATAAGTAACTATTTACAGACAACTAATAAATTTACATTAGCAGGATTTTTGCCAGAAAATTTCAAATTTTTTGCTCAAACCATGTTCTTTAATGTACTTTTGATTATCCTGAACACAAAAACAGGAATTCAACAAAACAAAAAAAATGTTTTTGGGGTTTTCGAATCAATTACATATAATTACATAACTTAAGTTAAATTCTACTCTTTTACACAATTACATGATTCTCTCTTTATATAAACATACTTTTCTATAAAATAAACACAGATTTAAGTAGTTTTTTACAACAAAAAAAAGAAGAAGCAGAACTATTGGTGAAGAAGAATGAGGTAGAACCTGTTGATTCGGTGAGCGAGAGGAGTCGACGAACGACTCAATGTGCTGAGTCAGCTGAGTCGGCTCTTCCATTTATTTTGTTGACTGAGAGCTGTCAGGGTTTTACGAGAGAGAGAGAGAGGAGGGTTTTTGTGAGTTTTAAGAGAGTTAGAGAACCAGTTAGAAACAGTGACACAGTGACCGAGTTAAGAAGAAGAGAAGAAAGTTGTGATTTGTGAATTGACCCCAAATATTTAGTTTATTTGTTATATAGTACTTAGTCCATTTGCGTTTCTCTTTTTTGTCCTTTGATTTTCCATTTTCGTTTAGGTAAAATACAATAACTTCCCCCTCACCTTCCAAAACATGTTGGATAGACAGCCATTTTTCGATATATTAACAAAAACTCCTTTAAATGTTAGGATAAGCATAAAACCAATAAACTAAATCAAACCGATGAACCAAACCAAATGGTTCGGTTTTGTGTGATGTTTTGGATCAGTTCGGTTTATTTTTTGAAAACTTACTTGCTTTTTGTTTGATTCTAGAATCAAACCAAAAGTCCCTTATATATATAATTTTCTATTTTCAGTTTGTCTTGATAAAAAATATATCAGAACAAAGAATGTGGATCATTAAATTTACATATTTTTACTTAAAGTGTATGAACTTGTCAAAACTTCTCCATAATTTATGATCTACATTTTTCGTTCTGATATATTTTATATCAAGACAAACTGATAGTAGAAAGATTATATATATATATATATATATTTATATATGTAACACTTTTCTTTTAAAAAAAAAAAATGTTATGTTTCATTAAGCTTAATGATTATTGACACCCAAATATGTTTAACCATATAAACAATTTGGTTCAAGCACATAATTCGGTCCAATAAGGGCTAAAACATGTAAAATTATTGCTTAAAAAGTAGTATATTAATTCAGTCTAATAGGCCCAAAATCAAATGGACCGAATCATTTCGCTTCCTATTAAACATTTTTATTGAATCGGTTCAATTTTTCAAAAACCGATCAATTGTTTGTTTTGTTTAGTTCGAATAAAAATCAAACCAAACCACCAACACCCAAATTAACTAAGGATGACCATGAAAGGCTATAATGCCCTTTAAAACACTCGAGATTATTATGCACATCTTAATGGCAATATCACATTTTCTCCATTAAAGCTACCTTTCCTTTTCTCAACCAACCAAAACACCATTTTCTCTCTCACACAACCAAACAGATCCAAAGACTTAATCTTGGATCTCCTAATCAAGATGATGGTTAAGATAATTAAAAATAAATAAAAATTAAATAAAAAAGATTACACATTTTATTATACATGGATGTATAAAATACAAACGTCGTGATATGCTCGTCCATTAGAAACTTTCGCTTGTCGAGGAGGTAGAGATAGGAGTATAAGCAGTAGCAACATGAACCTGTAAATCTAAAAGTGGCACACAACCATCAAAGCTCAAGAAAGATTAGATTTTACAAGCAAAAAAATACCACAAAAAGGACATTTCTTTTACAGTGTTTTAGGTGGTGATATGGCAATGGAAGATAAAAGTTACATTTGCAGAGCATGGAAGCAAAGTATTTGTTATCTCAAACCATCAAGCACTGAATCTTCCTCGTCGCAAGAAGCCTCTTCTAGCATGTCAAGAAATCCTTTCTTAACAGCAGTCTTCTGATGTGCAGAAGCATCATAATGAATCCCGTAAGTAGATGCTGCCTCAAACCTTGTCCACAATTCCTTCTTTAGAGTATTCTCGCCAGGACGTTGGCCCGTCTTAAATGTGCTCTCAGGTTCCTTGCACAGGGGAGTGCTTTCTATTAATGTTAAGTTGGTTCTAACAGGTTCTGTGAAGAAAAAGAAAAAACAGTTGAATCACATGTCAAAGGTTGTAAGTGAGATCCTTGAGATTTATCATCTTCAATATGCTAAATGTGTAAACCAATAACATAATCAAAGATTAAAACATCAATAATACCTGGGTGGCAAGATGTATAGATCTGATGGCAGCCAGTTTGAACATCATTTTCCTTTTCGTTTAATGTATTTAGAACACTAGAAGTGATTGGCAAGTTGCGATCAACTGCAGCATTTTCCGATGATTCCTCATCAAGCAGTTCCAACAAGACACAACTTTTAGGAGGAGAGAACGACCAATCTGGTGATGCATCTAGTTCCTTTTTTACAATTCCTGATTTACAAGCCTGTCTTATCCCTAAGAGCTCTGGATACTTAAAAGCCAGATCCTCAGAACCTTCACTACTGGAGGATTCAGAAAACTGTGAACCTCTGCAATTCACAGGATATGGGGTGGATTTATGGACTTTGTCATTGAAGCGATGAGAGGACTCATAAATAGGCTCAAGCAATACACAAGATTTAGGAGGGGACATTTTGAGCACAGATTTCTCTCTTTTTGATAACAATGGTGAAGTAACAACACCAGACTCTAGTGTGTTTTTTGTTCCAACTGCTATAGAATCAGAAGCCTTACTTGGAGTTGGCTGTATAGCTACACCTTCAAGCAAATCATCATTTGCATCTCCAGGAATGGTTAAAAGTGGTGGGAGCTCGACAGTTTGATTGCAATTAATCCTTTCAAATACCGATTTAGAAGCACCTTGGTGTCTGGATGAGAATGCTTTTGACATAGGAAGAGGTGTCAGCAGAAACAGTTGTCTACCTCTCTCAATAGTGCAATTGGCACGCCAGGACACCAGAGGGGAAGGAGAGACTAATGTGTCCTCCTTGAGATCTTCTGGACTCCCAAATTCAGATTTTTCTTCTTCATTAGAAGCAGCTTTACTTGGCAGCAACTGTCCCAACTGATTCTCAGACTCGACAGGACTGGAGAGAACGTTTTGAAATCTGGGGACCCATGGCTACAAACATGACATCCCAAATAAGTTTGGCAACACAATCTACGGAACCCATTGATCCAGCCACACCCGCATGCATAATAAAAAGGGAAAGGAAAAAGAAGTAGGGAATTAACCTTCAAAGTAGAAAGCATGTCAGACAAGACACGGGCAAAAGATTCAAATTCCTTGCTCCCTTGTCTATTTGTTGCCTTCACTTTAAATGCTTGCACAACAAGTTCATCAATCTGCAAATAAATACATCAAATACTGCATGATTAGCTTAGCTATAGCCTATGCAAAATAATAACTATAAACCATAAATATTTTAGGACAAACAAGAAAAAAGATATATATATTCCATTGGATGGATATATATATATATATATATATATATATTTAAAAAAGGAATGTATTTTACAAATCCCCCAACCTTTCTGTACTGACCAGGTTATAAACTAAGGACTAGGATCTTTAATCAAAGCACCAATCAATGTCAGTACAAGTAACAAAAGTTTATGTCTAGTACAGGTACAGAAAGATTAAACTCAACACAAAGGTGATCCTTTTTAGCCAACTCTTCGGCAAAAAATAAAATAAAATAATAGTAAAGTCTTTAGACGTAAATCAATACCGCAAATTTAGAAAATCAGTAAGAAATTGCAATTATATTTGTGTTTTGTTAATCTCTAGCAATTCAGAACTGAGAACTTCAATTTTTGGGATAAGAATGCATAAGCTGCTCATCAATTTCCAACATGTGTCCTTACCATTAATGTACAAATGTTGCTGCCTAGCAAGATGAAGTTCCATTATAAAAAGCAAAGAACTTGACAGGCTAACTCATGCAACCTAAGTTGTATTATGTTGCCAAACCCGTGGCTTTCTCCATTTTCTCCATTATCCATCTACCCTTTTAAACATAAAACTAGAATTATCACAATTTACTCACAAATAGCTCAATCCACATGCGCACACACACAAAAAACTTATACATAAACGCGGGATAGATATAAAAATTATATTTTCATGACATTTTGTGTTAAGTTTTCTCCTCCATTTCAAAAATCAAATGCTTTTCTCAATTTCATACAATTCCTCATACATGTAACAAAACAATAAGTTTTAGAGTTACCACTCAATAATATCCAAGTAGACACACCACTAAGGCCGCGTTTGGCCATAGAATTGGACTCCAGTTTTATCAAAAATTAGAAACTAAAACCGATATCTCCAAATTCCATCCAATTCCAATTTCAATTCCACCAAATACAGCCAATAGGAATCTCTAAAATCTACGTGGGCATGTTTGGCAAGCTGTGCACTGGATGATTAGATAGTACTGAACTAAACTTAGTAGTATACTATGTTTGGTATCGGATCATATAAAGACTCAGGATTGTAATTAAATATCATAATCAGTATAGTACAGTCCATTAATCCAGTCTTACATGGTTGTAACAAACATCAAACTTTTCGTAAAAATGAAAACTTCTGACAATAAGACACGACCTAATCGGAAATTCTATCAACATTACACATCCGTAATTCATAATTCAAATCAAAAGCGAGAAAACTAGAGTTCAAAAAAGAGAAAATCATAAAAGCAACAATTTTTAAGGCTCTCTGGAGATACGAAACCTCGAAACACAGAGTTATACCTGTTGAAGGAGAGCCGAGAGATCGGACTGAACAAGAAGGAGACGGTCGAGTGCACAGTCATCTTCCGACGCTTCCTCGCTGCATTTCTTCTTCGCGTTCACGGATTTCGACAACTTTCCGGCTCCATTGTTGTTGTTGTTGTTGTTCGATAATTCTCTCAACGGCTTCCTGACTGATTTCGGTTTCGTTTCGTTTCTCGGCATCTCTCTCTCTCTCTCTCTCTCGCTCTGTGAATCGAAATCTGTGTGTGTACTGTATGTGCGCTTCGATTTGAATTTTTTTTCACTGGGTTTTCAAGGCGGGATTTTTTTTTTTTTACTTGTATTACTGAACGATTTACTTGGCTTTTCTAGAAGGATCTGGTCATATCTGGATCCGCTCCAAGTTGTGACCCAACTCAGCTTTTTGGGTTTGTTTTGGGCCTACCAAGACTAATACTAAACTCGCTCCACATATTTCTTTAACCCCCATTTGTGAATATCACCTCTTCACACAAATGATAATGCACATCTCCTATCACGTAGTGGTGGGGGCTTCGAGTTCTATCATGCTCATTTCACAAATATGTGTAGGGAGTTTTCACTCTGAAGTTGTGGGAGTAGATATTCATAACGTATATGTGATGTTTGATATTGGCAAGTCCCGGCAGAGTGCAGATCTTTGACCCGACCGTTAGGTGTCATAAGTTATTATAATTATACTTAGTACTTTAAAAGATAGTTCACTAATAATTGTGGGTTAGGGTCTACCAGGACTTTGTGAGATCAAGTTCTACAAACACAATCCGGAAGCAATACCAGGGTTTGAACAACCACTAAGTCAATAGATCCAAATTAATAATAAGAAGATAATGAAAACTACATTAGTTTCAATATATATTAATTACATCCATCCCGGGATGTAAGAGAACTGAGTAACTTCATTGAAATGCTTGATTTGTTGTCTTATGAGTTCAAATATTTTTCTTCACCATCTTCATAGCTACTACCAAATGCTGTCCGAGAAATTACATCGGCTGCAAATGTTTGAATATAAGGCCACACATCTAACTCGTGATGGGATGATGAGTTATGGTTTCGGTTTGACATCAAAATCTTCCATTTACTTATCATCTCGTGGCAACTCCAATAAATGCTTGGAAACATATACTATACATACACAAAGGCTGTGTTTGTTTGACAGGATTGGACTGGGATTGGATCCTATGTTTGGTGAGCACACAGTATTGGACAACTAATCCGGGGCCCCACCTCTTATCCCATTGCAGCGGGACTAAATAGTCCAGACACGAATGGTGGGATTATTTTTGTCCCAACCTTTTATTTTTTTTGAAAAAAAATAAATTGTTGTCTGAGATCCACCAAATATCAAACCAGAAAAATAATTTGAAGGGGAGATGGTTTTCAATCATCAAACCCAGAAAAATGAAGAACAAAATTGAAAAATCATTCAATTATCTATCCCTAACACAACCATAATCAGAATCCAAAATCCTCCCAAATAAAAAACCCAAAACACAATCAACCAAAAGTCCAAAACCCATAAATCCAGAGCGCCCTCCCACCATCAATTTTTTTCTTCATCAGTTCATCACTGCTCAAGGCCGCGTGATCGTTCACTGAAACCCATGGAGCTGTTCGCGTCGCCGGCGTTGCCAAAGAAGAGCTGTTGAGGAGACTATCGGCGAGGAGACCGTCAGCGATGAGATCGACGCCGCTGAGGAGACCGACGACGTGGAGAATGAGAGAGTCAGAGAGATACAGGAGATAGCTGAGAGATGGGAAGAGAGAATTGAAGAGTTTTTTTTTTTTTTGTTCATCTGTATCGAAGATCCACCAATTTTTTTCTTTTTTTCTTTTTGCTTTTTTCTTTTTGTTTTTGTTTTGTTGAATTACTGATGATGTTAAACCGATGGAAGTCCACCAGTTTTGTTCTTTTTTACTTTTTTGCTTTTTGTTTTGGTTTTTTTTTTTTTATCTAATCCCATGTTACACCAAACAAAAGACGATATTATTTTAGTCCAATCCGTATTGCACCAAACACATCTCAATACTAATTTAATCCAGTCCAATCCAATCCAATCCAATCCCATAAAAATAGTCCAATTCTATCTAATCCAATCCCGCGCACCAAACGCACCCAAAGAGAATTAGTAGATATAATATAGCTAGCTAGCTAGGTTTAAGTGGCCGCATCTGACAACTTGGTCTCATAATTAATTAAAGAGGTAATTACCTACCCCAACTATCAATTTGGTCATGCGTTGCCAAAATGGTCATTAGATGAGAATTTCGTTTTTAAATGATTATTTTTAACAAACATTGTGATGGCAATGGCCATCCGTAGAGAAAATTACCCTAGTGGCCACAAATTTTAATTTTGTAAATAAAATTAATCAATAGAAATTTTAAAAAGAAATGAATATCAATCGATTGTTTTTAAAAAAGAAATAAATATTAATTAATTTTTTTTAATTAGTATAAATAGGAAAAAATGAATATTAATTAATTAAAAAAATATAAGTAAGTAATTATTATTCTTTTTTACTATTAAGTTTTTTTTTTTTTTACTTACTTATATTTCTTTAATTAATTAATTAATATTCAATTTTCCTATTAATTTTAGTTAAATGTTTTTAATTATTATTTATTTATTTATTTGAAAAAAAAAATGGAACATTAATTTTTTTTTTTCAAAAAAATTAATGTTCCATTTTTTTTTTTCTATTGATTAATTCATTTACAAAATTAAAATAGGAGTCTGCATCCTAATCTCTAGAAGTTGCAGCAAGTTTCAGGTGTGGGATCCTGCATATTGTTTTTTTGGTACAGATCCTACATATTTTCCATATATGATCTTGCACGTGTTTTTGTCCAGGATTTCAATTTGCACATTGGTGCAAAAATTATTAGGCCTGCCTTTTAATCTTTAGAAGTTGGGTTTCAGATGTACTAGGATCCTATATATGTTTTTTCATATGAGATTTCAATTTACACATCGGTGTAAGATGAATACAAAGTTCATTTTTGTATCGGTGCATCAGTTGAATAAAAATAACATTAATTTAATTATTAAAAAATAATAAAATAAAATAAAAAGTTGAATTAACTTACTAGTTTTAAGTGGTTTAGATCATCAAACTTGGGTTTGTTATTCCCAAAAACTTAGAAAACCTCTAATCTTACAACTTACAAGTGCTTGCCAAGATGGGTGCATGCATAACAAAACCGTTGCCCATATAATCAAAGTTATGAAACGTTTCTACAACATTATGGGACATATTACACTACGTTGTATAATTGAATTCCCGATAATTTTCATATACTAGGTAATTTAGATTAAAGAGAAAATGGCAGTATACAGGAGTGAAGCCAGGATTTTAGCTTTAAGGACACAAACGAAAAACTAATATATAAGGTCATGTAACACAAATTTATTAATATTCAAAATTTAAGTTATTAAAAAACAAAATGTGCAGCACTGATCAAATGCAGAATCTAGCATCTTCAATTAATACCGGTATCTATTGAGAATTTCACTTGAAAAAAAGTACGGGATTCTATATCTGATAATTTTTAACAAAATGTGATACCGTTTTGTAAGGTATTGATACAAAGACATAAAATATACATTAACTTTGAAAATTAAAATGCATACCATTTACATTGCAATTTTTTTTTTTTTTTGACAATAATTTACATATATTTCAATTAAATAGTGAGAAAATCATCTTTCATGCATTTTGTTGCAAAACCTATATGCCTAATCTTAACAATATGCATAGCTAAAAATAATTAATAGCTCTCAACTAATAAAATATAAATTTTAATAGCTTAGTTTTAATATTATATACATACTAGATAAGGTAATAATATATGAAATAATAGGAAATTAAAATACTAAAATGGATTGATTTTATCTCCTACTTTCATTGACAACAAAATTATGAAAGAAATTAATTAATTAATTTAATAAAGTAGTATTATAGCGTACATGTTATATACCTACCAAGGAAAAACTCGATACTCGATATCATAATATATATACAAGTGAAAACTTCTTAGAATTTGATTGGTTGGGGGGCCATGGCCGCCTATATATGGCCTATAGGCCCCCCTTAAGCAGTATATATTGTTGAATTATATATTTATTACATACACTAGATATTATGTAAAATCAAGTGCGCACCATATTGTGGTTGTATAGTTATACCGACAGTGGGAGCATGAACATAATCTGGAGAAAGCTCAAAAGAGAAATTCTGCAGAATCATTGCAAGAGCCAATTTTGCTTCCATGAGTGCAAAGTTCTGTCCAATACAAATTCGAGGACCCCAACTAAATGGGAAGAATGAGACTTCATTATTTGATGATGCCTTTGAAACTCCATGAGAAAATCTATCTGGGTTGAACTCCTCTGCATCATCACCCCAGTATTCATGATCATGATGAACCATAAGTATTGGCAATGAAATTATAATTCCTGGTGGTATACTGATTTCTCCAAGTTTGGTCTCCTTATAAGTTGCTCTGGTTAGAACAGGTACTGATGAATATAATCTAAGTGTCTCATGTAGAATTTTGGTTACCTGCAAACAGTATAACAATATATATACATGTTCACTTTCACATAGTATAACAAATTCTTTTATTATAATCAATAATTTTCTAGTTAGGTTGATCCTGATATTTTTTTTTTTTCAAAATCGAAGTTACATAACGTTGTGAAACTGATTCTACAATGTTATGTAATCTAATTTCGTAACATTATATTGTGGATTGACCCCACAATTAATGATGTATTGAAATAACTGACCTGAGAATGACTCGTACTCTTCTTATAAATTATAATAGTTTGCTTTTTAGAAGAAATGTTTACTGAAAAAAAATTAATAAAAAGAAATTAATAATGGAGTGTAAGAGACTTTTGTCCAAGAGCACAAGAACTCATGATTGGGTATACCTCCTAATCTTTAGAAGTTTCGGCAAGTTACATATGCCGGATCTGCGGGATTCCAAATTGCACTAGTGCAAATTGGGATTAGTTGAATAAGAAAATATTACTTTTGAAACTTTTGCAATTGGTCTTGAAATCGTTTTCACTTTTCGGAAATTGACAACAAATTTCAGATATAAGATCCCGCACATTTTTCCATAAAGAATTTGCACCAATGCAGATCAAGATAAGTTGACTAATTAAGGATAACATTAATATAGAAAAAGTTGAACGGACTTACTAGTTTCAAGCGGTTTAGAAGATCAAATTTTGGTTTGTCCTTCCCAAAAACTTGGAAAACCTCTTTTCTTGCAAGTGCTTGCCAAGATGGGTACATGCATAACAAAACCATTGCCCATATAAGCAAAGAAGCAGTGGTTTCCTGCCCAGCAAGATAGAATAACTTGCACTCCTCAATCACCTCTTCAATGCTCATTCCACTTTCCTTTTTTCCATGATCTTCTTCGATCTCTTTGCGATTTGATTCTATTAACATACCCAATAAATCATCATTATTACTTGCTTCTCCAAGTTTTATCGCCTCTTCTTTTTTATTTATTATTCTTTTAATCAGAGCTCGAGTTTCATTGTAATTGCTTCTCATTCTTTTGTGTGCTGCAGTTGGCACAAACCTACAATATAAATCAAACTGTTTTAGCTAAAAAGTACAGTATCAAGTCACATAATATTGGCTTGGATATAAAATACTTATCCATGTGCATTACAAATTAAAAATATGTGTGGGGAATTTTTTTCGGGATGTTTTGAAACCGAGTAAATATTGCTTGTGTTATGAGAATAATATATATATATATATGGGCTGCAACACATGAATTGTTTGATTTTGGTAGGTTCTGAAAAACCCTTGACTCGGCCATTTGAAATAAAGTTATATTGTAAACCTTCTTGTTTCTAAAGAAAATTTATTGATATTGCTGGTCAGGGTCTGCCGGAACCTAGCGAGATTAGGCTCTACAAAAGTCCAAAAGGCTTGGAAAGCAATACCATGGTTTTGAACAACAACCAAGGCTTGGTGCAAGGTCAAGCAAATTTAATTATAAGAAGATAATGAAAACTACATTAGTTTCAATATATATTAATTACCTCCATCCTGGGATGTAAGAGTACTGATTAACTTCATTGAAATGCTTGATTTGTTGTTTTATGAGTTCAAATATTTTTCTTCCATCTTCATAGCTACTGCCAAATGCTGTCCGAGAAATTACATCTGCTGTAAATGTTTGAATATAAGGCCACACATCTAACTCATGATGGGATGATGAGTTGTGGTTTCGGTTTGACACTAAAATCTTCCATTTACTTATCATCTCGTTGCAACTCCAATAAATGCTTGGAAACATATCCTATATATACACAAAGAATTAATTAGTAGATATATAATAAAAAATTATTAGCTGCAAACCTCAGATGTAATTAAGTCATGATTGAAGTTGCATAACGTTGTATAACTAATTACACGTACAACATTATGTAACGTTGGACCGGTCCTGACATGGTTATATGTCAAGGCTTTGCAATTGAGAAGACTTCCATGTATAATAATAGCTAACTAGGTTTAAGTGGCTTTGCATTTGAGAAGACTTCCATGCATTTGAGATACGTACCTTCAACTTGTGGTTATGGAAAGCTGGATCGGCAATCTTTCTGACTTTGAACCACTGCTCACCCTCATAGGTGGCCATCCCCCTCACAAAAAATTTAGCAAGTGGGTTTGTTTTGGGTTTTTGAAAGATATCATACTTGAATAATATCTCCCTTATCATTTTTGGGTCTGTGATGTTTATCATTGGAATTGGACCGTTCCATATGAATGACTTCTTGCCTGCATTAATTTGGGACATAATAATAATATTATTAATTTGTTCTATCTACTTGTAATTGTTAGGCTTACAAGTATATACATATATATTATTATTAGAAAAAGAAAAAAAAAAAACCGTGACACAACATATATAGTCAATCTTTTTCGTCCACACCATACAGAAGCAAACAAATTAAAGATAAGAAGATAAAGCTCATAGGATTTCGGTCCAATTTTGTGCTGGAATATTAGATTGTTTATTATTTGTTTATGTTGTATTATTTGTTGTAGTGGGTGTGAGTTGTAAGTGATGGGTGTTTATGGTTGTTTATTGTGTAGTACGTAGTATTAGGTGAGATATGAGGTGAGATATGTTGTAGTATTAGTTTCTCTATATATGTATGTTGTAAGCCCTTCAGAGAAATTATCTCTATTATCTCAATATATCGAATATAATTCTTTCCCATATCTTCCCCTCTCAAATTCTATTATTTGTGCATGTAACGTGGCTTTTTTTCTATCGATGCATCTAATCTTTTTCCTAATCTTTTTAGAATATGTGATTAGTTATTATTAAAGTGGTTGTGGAAACCAATCATATCTTAACCACACAATCATTGTAATGTTTATGTGTCATGAGATTATGTGAGGTTAGGAAAAAGATCAAATCAATGGAAGATCTAAATTCCATAAATAAAACACATACATCCTCTTCATATCTATCACTACTGACATTCACAGTTTTGGTGCGGAAAACGATAGGTCGAATTGTGAAGCATATATATATTCTGCGTAATATGTAGTATTAAGACGAGATCAACGCTATAACATTATAGAGATAAATAGATAATATAAGATCATTTGAGAGAGTGATCACTCTCTAACGTAGGAGGCATAATTTGAACGTACCGTGGATGGTGATGATATGGTGGTTGAAAGGCAGGATTCTTGGCAGAATATTATGGTGGTGGTGGGAGTCGGCGGAGGAGATGGGTTTTGCTGTTGCCTGTTTTCTCATAGCTGACATGTCTTTCATGTCTCCATGAAGAAATCTGTAGGAGTTGCCTGAGAAACCTTGTTGTCTCAACCACTTCTCCACCTTCTTGGGCTTCAACCAAACCCACTCCACTGCCATCATCAACATCCATGCTACAATAATAACAATCATAGTAGCCAAACCAGAAAACAACAAGGCAGCTGTGGATGTCTCCATTAATTTTCAGCCAAGAATAGTTTAATTGAGAGAGAAAATGATAAGAGAAATAACTAGTACTCCAAATTAACAAGTAACAATGGTAGATATTATAAACCAGATGCCTATTTATAGGAAAAGAAACGGCCCCTTATTTTTCAATCAGCCTAGTGTTTTGGGTCCCATGTGTGCATATATATATATATAATTTTCTATTGTCGGTTCAGATATACAATATATCAGGACGAAGAATGTGGACTATTAAATTTACATACTTTGACTCAAAGTGTACACTTGTCAAAACTTTTCAATAATTTATGATCTACGTTCTTCATTCTGATATATTTTATATCAGGACGAACTGACAGTAGAAAGACTATATATATATATATATTTAACAGTTTACAAGGAAAGTTAAATTGTATTTATCGTTTTGTTTCTACACTTATTGTGATTATGAATGATAATTACGCCTATAATTTATCGTTTTATCTTATGCCTTTAAGGTAACGGTTAACATTACCCATTATAATTTTATGAATATTATAAAGTTTTGGTATTTTATTATTTTTTGTTATCTATGATTTTCATTGCTGGCTTGTGTAGTATTAGCCAAGGTTTTAGTCAACGTTTGACACTGATCAGGTGGAGATTCGACACCTAGTGCTTAAGCCGACTAATCAATGACTAATCAGGAAATTAATCGGTCGCTGAATTTATTTATTTTTATTTTATTTTCCCTTGCATAAAAATATAATCACTAATAAAATCCTTTCCAAATCACAGATATCAATCAAATCCACAAGTTATTGGCAGTCTATCTCTATAGAGTGATGTCAAAGCTCATAACACATTCAAAATTTCAAATGATGATTTTAAAATAAAAAAGAAAACAATATATAATCTGAGGAAAAGACAAAAACAAAAACAAGTCGTGCACGTATGTTCATATAACCATAATTTTTTAATTTTAAAAAGAAAAATGTTTGGGTATTGACTGGTCAGTACCTAAATATACTGATCACTCAATAGGGTGTTACTACATGGTCAAAACTCTTTCACTTTTTATATTTTTTTCCTTACTTTAAATTATGTGGCAATCAAACATTGAGTTGGTCAGTACTTTGGGTACTAACCGGTCAACACCCAAATGTTGTCCTTTTAAAAAAGAGATCTTCTTTTGACAATCCAATTTTTTCTTTTTACACTTCTTTTCTAAAAACACTCCATTCTTAAAATTTAAATTTTAAAAAATTCTAAAAACACTTCATTTTGTTACAACATTATCCTTTTTATCTTTTTTGAATTAAATTATTAAAAAAAGAAACTATCTCTCCTAAATCATTAAATTAATTATTAAATATTAAATACTCTCTCCTCAATTTTTAATTACCATATTAAACTCTATCCTCCAATACATATCTCTAATTTTCTATCTTCATTCTTTCTCAAGCAAGACTAATAGTTAAGAAAGGAAAAAAAAAAAAAAAAAAAAAAACTTACTAATAAGCTTGATTTTTAGGAACCATGTGTACGAATATATTTAAAAAAAAAAAGTACCCTTTTTTTTTTTTTTTTTAAATCTCTAAAAATCGAAATATGAAGAATGATTTTTGTTATTCTTGTAGGTATGTGATTGTCTAGAGAACCTTTATTATTTCAAGAAATTATGAGTTTAATTGAATATAGTTGAAATAATTCAAGCTTTCATATATCTTTTTTTTTTTTTACTTTTTTTTTTAGAAAATTGACTTTTTAATATATATATATATATATTGTTAGTAAAAAACTAAAATATTCAAAGGTTTTTTTTTTCTTTAACTATTAATCAGAGATTGATCGAGAAAATATGAAAATATGATTATTATTATTATTATTATTTTGAAAAATGGAGAGAGTGTTTAAAATGGTAATAATATATTTAGGAGGAAGAGTTTAATATGTAATATTTAATCTAATGATTTAGGAGAGAGATTTTTTTTTTTTTAATAATTTAATTAGTTTGGAATGCCTTTAATTTTTTTTTGTCTTGTTTAGTAATTTTAATTTAGGTTAAAATTGTCATTAACAAAAAAAATTTAATTGGAGTGTGAATAGATAATTTGTGGATTGTAAGGAGAAGCTCTCTGTAAAAAATAGAGGTTAAGAAGGTGGCGGAGTTGCAGCTTTATCAATAAAAACCAATGTTTTTTTTTTCTCTTTTTTATATTTCTTCACGTCACTCATCTTCTTGACTTTTTCTAGAGATATGTGTTTTTTTTTTTGTTTTTTTTTTAATTTCAAGACACTCTCTCTAGTATCTCCATCTCCCTATTCAAACTCCAAAATTAAAATCATGTAAAGATCCCAAATCTGTGTTTTATATCACTTTTTCAATGCATGTTCTTCTCGAAGAGTTCCAGCAAGATCAGGGTATTTTATTTATTTATTTATAAATTCGGTCCGCTGAGGGCTGACTAGTCGCCCTCTGTCTAATAAGGTCGATTTTTGACTTTTCAGCACGGCAGAAGGCTGACTAGCGGAATTATGGTGATTAATCAACCGATTTTTTCTATTTTTCGAACACTGATATTAGCTTTCAATATTTTTGACAATATCTATCTATTCACATATCTAAACGATGTATTTTTTTTAAGTTTGTTTTTATCATTAATAGAATTCGAACCGCTAATTTGGGAGTCATTTGTCTAAGTCCTAAGCTCGTTCATCTACAAACTTAGCTATGCCCCTGGGGGTTATAAGACGAGATGATATTGTTGGTCTAGTGGTATGTCAATCTTTTACTCCTCACAATAATGTTATGAGTTCGAATTGTGTCTCTCCTCCAAATCCAGAATTTTGTATGTAAATGCTGGTCATACGATGAGATGGGATAGACCCAATGCTAAGAAACAGATGATTATCAATTTTCTTGCTCATATAGGCTTATTTCCTATTTTCTCTATGATTTTGGAGTTTGTAAATGTTGGTCATACGATAAGATGAAATTGATCTAGTGGCATGAGATTCACTCCTCAACGTAATATCATGGGTTCAAGTCATGTCTCTAATTTTCAAATCTCAAATTTACATACGTACCATAAATGCTGATGACCATACAACGAGATCATGAGGTTGGCCCAAGTGATGTGTTTTGCATGATTATATGCGATTTCAATTATGATATTGGTATTATTCTATCTCTGTTACAACATGTGTGTGGCTTTTCCACCACATATACTCTTCTTGGCTTCTTGAGTAAGCCAACCACGTGGAAGCATGATGTGTTTTGCTTCATGCTTAAGTGAATTAGGTGGCAGAATATTACAATAAATACCCCTCTCTTTCTTGCCTATATATATGGCTTTCATTGTAAATATTTTAAGTTGTTGTTTAACCAATACTCTCACTCAAAATCAATAAAAAGGCAATATTCTCTCGCCTATCTCTCTTGTTTCATCTCTTATTTCATTTTATTTCTCTCTCATTAATTATTCACTTTATCATGTTATTATTCTCTCATTTTGTTTCTATTATATTATCTATCGTTTCAATTTAATTTACAACACGTTATCAACACGATGCTGTTATTTCCAGAACTAGAATTTTTGAATTTATTACAACTGGAACCTGAAGTTCTGAATTTATTATTACTAGAACCTGAATCTTCTAGACTTTTATTTATTAATACCAGGACTTGCAGTTCTGAATTTACTTTCCTACATTTTATTTTTACGTAATTTACTTTCTCGCATTTTATTTACTTTTACGCGATTTACTTTCCCGCATTTATTTATTTATATGCTTTTATGAGATTGGCTATGCCAACCTATCAGAACCTGCAGTTCTAGATTTACTTTTTCCGCATTTATTATTACGCATTTTATTTTATAATTTTTATTTAAACAGTTTGGTCACCCATCCAGAACCTGAAGTTTATGGATTTATTTATCATTACCAGAACCTGAAGCTTCTGGATTTATTTACTTACAAATATTCCTTTATATATCTGAAGGTTTAAATTCCTCAGATTTTTGTCAGACCAGAAGTTCTGACTCCGATTATGATTTTCGGATAACCAGAAGCTGTTATAATGTCAAAGCTTGCAAGTTTAAAATTTGCTGCACTAGAAGTGTCTGGGGACAATTACATGTCCTAGGTTATTGATGCCAGATTACTCATAAAATCAGAAGGCCTGTATTACGCTATTGAAAATGGGGCCGAGGCATATGAAAAAGACAAATCTATTGCCATGGTTATTATCCGTCACCATCTGCATGAGGATCTGAAAGCCCAATACCTAGGGGTGGGCACGGTCCGGTTTGGTCCGGTTTCGACTAGAACCAGACCAAACCAAAAATTTCGGTCTTTTAAAAAATAGGACCAGTTTGGACCATTCTTTTTTTCAGATCGGACCAGACCAAATTATATTTATTCGGTTCGGTCCGGTTCGGTTTGACGGTTTGTGACTTGAAATCCAAAATTCCAAATAGTTGAAAATTTAAAAAATATATAATTATTTATGGCATGATAAAATGAGCAATTCATGTATAAATATAAACCAAGTTGTATAAAATAATAAAATATATTCAAATATAATATTTAAAATTCAAACAAAACCTTCATGTTGGACCAAATAAAGTAATACTCTATCTTCCAAAAAAATAAAGTAATACACTGGAAGCCAAACAATGGAGGCTTAAAGACCATTATAGGGTCAAGACAATCTGTGAACATTATTCAAATTTTCGAACGTAACATTTAAAAATCCAAATAAACTAAAAGCTTCCAGGTCTATTCTAATTGGAAGAGAAAAACAAATACAACTAATAAATAAATATAGGTAAATGATGTCCTCCAGATGACACTTCTATGTCCTCCACTTTTCCAAGCATTAAATCTAAAAAAAGAAAAGAAAAAAAGAAGTACAACAATTAATAAACTGAAGATGTTGTGAAAAATATATATATATATTTGAGTAATAATTTAATATATTACTGAAACAACTGATATACATCATACAAATCAAAACTGAGCTCAGCTTGAGTTTTCATACCAAGAAGACATATACATACAAACTTCTTATAGTATAAAAATTAATAAGTAATAAGTAATAATTACTAAAAGTATTCGGTTTACGGTCCGGTCCGGGTTTAATATGCTTGGACCATAGACCGGACCGGACCATACGGTTTTACTATAATAAAACCATACGGTTTTTTTTAAAGTACGAAACCGAACCAAACCAAGCGGTTTGGTTTGGTTTGGTCTGGTTTACGGTTTATGGGCTTTTTTGCCCACCCCTACCAATACCTAACTGTCACAGAACCAGAAGTTCTATGGTAAGAACTAAAAGATTGATTTGATAACCAACCCGATATTGCATTACCAAATGACAGGTATCAATGGCAACATTTACATTTTCAAGACTTAAATTAGTCTCTGAGTATAATTTTGCTTTATTCAAAATGACTGCACAGCTGAAATTGTGTGGTCAGGATGTAATCCGAAATCATCAATAAAAGCAAACGGTAATTTTTCTCCCCTTTTCACTTTATCTCATACTGTTATCTTCTCGTTCTTCTTCATCTTATTTTTGTTATATTATCTGTTATTTTAATTTTATGCATCTATTTAATTTTATGCAATTTATGTATCTGAGTATGCCAACTAACCAGAACTTGAAGTTTCTGGATTTGTATAAATTATGTGTTGAGCCTAACTAGGTTAATCGTTAAGTTTTTGGAATTTAAACCAAGCTCGGCTAGACCGACTAACCAAAATCTGAAGTTTATGGATTTATCATTATAATATTTAAGTTGGCATGGTTTTACAAACAGATCAGAATTTGAAGTTCTAAATTTTAAATTTTAGTAAAAATATGGAGTTCTTGATTCATTACTATGTACATGAATGTCATACTTGGGACCTGAAATTCCAAAATTCGAATTCTACATAGAACCTAAAGTTCTAATTTTGAATACGAAGTATTGAATCTAAACTTGAAGTTCTTAAGTTTTGAATATGAAGTTCTAATCAGACTTAAAACTCTGAATTCAATTTAAATTGTGATATTAAAACTTTTATGTCAAAGTTTATTAGAACTGGAAATTCTGAATTAGATCAAGTTACGATTCTTTCATCTAGAAAGTCAATTTGTAATTTCTATTTAAAACCTGAAGTTTTCTGAATTTTATGAACCCGCAGTTCATGGTCAAGCCGAAAATTCAAAAAATCAATATGATTCATGATTTTGTTTTATGAAGTGATATATTTTCATATTTATATATTTATACTTTTGATCACTTTGTTTAATATGCACTTTATTTTTCTTTATTAATAGATATGTTTTTAAACGGTAAATTAGGTGATATTGAAAAGCAAGATATAAGAGATATATGTCTAGCTGATAGTGCAACGACACATACAATTTTACGGAATTAGAAATACTTTCTGAATTTAACCCTGCTTAAGGCAAATGTTAATACAATATCAGGTCCAGCAAATCTGATAGAAGGCTCTGGTAGAGGCATGATATTGTTACCAAACAATACTAAAATATGCATCAGCGATGCTTTATATTCAAGCAGATCCCAAAGAAATCTACTTAGTTTCAAAAATATACGGTGTAATGGATACCACATAGAAACTATAAGTGATGAGAATATTGAGTATCTGTGCATTACTTCTCATAGTTCAGGCCAGAAACTCATTATGGAAAAGCTGCGTGCTTTATCATCTAGATTATATTACACTCTTATAAGAGGTGTAGAAGTTCATGCAGTTATGAACCAGAAGTTCTCAGATCCAAAAATATTTATGCTTTGGCATGACCGTCTTGGTCACCTAGGATCTACAATGATGCGTAAAATCATTAAAAATTCTCATGGACATCTACTAAAGAACCAGAAGATTCTTTTATCCCATGAAAATTTATGTACTGCATGTTCACAAGGGAAATTAGTAATAAAATCATCCCATTCTAAGGTTGGGTTTGAATCCTTGGCATTCCTACAAAGGATTTAAGAGGACATATGTGGACCCATTTATCCACCAAGTGGACCATTCCGCTATTTTATGGTCCTAGTTGATGCATCCATCAGATGGTCACATGTTTGCTTATTATCAACACGTAATGTTGCTTTTGCAAGGTTACTCGCACAAATTATCAGGCTTCGGGCACATTTTTCCGATCATCCGATTAAACCAATACGCCTTCATAATGCAGGTGAATTTACTTCCAAAACATTTGATGAATATTGCAAATTAGTTGGAATTGATGTTGAGCATTCAGTTTCACACGTTCATATTTAGAATGGATTAGCAGAGTCACTTATCAAGTATCTCTAGGTAATTGCAAGAACTTTATTATTACGAACACAATTACCAATTTCTGTTTAGGGACATGCTATTTTACATGCTGCTGCATTAATTCGTCTTCGTCCCACTTCTTATCATCAATATTCTCCAGTGCAACTTGTATTTGGTCATCAACCAGATATTTCTCATCTGCGTACTTTTGGTTGTGCAGTATATGTCCCATTTGCACCTACACATAGAACTAAAATGGGACCCCAACGGAGTTTGGAAATATATGTTGGTCTAGATTCACCATCAATTATTAGGTATCTAGAACCTTTAACTGGTGATCTTTTTACTGAACGATTTACAGATTGTCATTTCGATGAGAAAAATTTCCCATCATTAGGGAAAGGAAAAACTTCTTCTGAAGAGAAGCATGAATTTTCTTGGAAAGTCCCTAGTCTAATTCATCTTGACCCATACACATCTTAATGTGAGAATGAAGTACACAAGATAGTTCATCTTCAAACAATAGCAAATCAGTTACCAGATGCATTTACAGATGCTACTAGGGTAACAAAATCACACATCCCAGCTGTTAATGTACCAGCACGGGTGATTGTTCCAGGAGAACAATCTAAACAAATAATAGCAAAATAATCATCTGCTGTACGCCAGAAGCATGGTAGGCCACTTGGTTCGAAAAATACTGTTCCCCGGAGGAAGAAAACAAAATATTAGGATCATACTCCTGAAATTATAAATAAATCCACTTTATCTAAATCAACTCCACAAGAGTTAGATGTCCTCGAAAGGACACAAGAAACCCCGCAGGGGAAGGAATCTCTGAAGAGATACAAGAACCTAGAAATGAGGAAATTTCTATAAATTATACAGGAGGAATGTGGAATCGTGGAGAAACAATCATTAATGATATATTTTCGTACACAGTGGCTACTAAAATTTTAAATGATGATTGTGAGCCTCATAACCTCAACGATTGTAGGCAAAGATCTGATTGGCCTAAATGAAAAAAAGCAATTCTAGAAGAATTGACTTCATAAGCCAAACATAAAATATTTAGACCAATAGTTCTCCAGACACTTGAAGATGTCAAACTAGTTGGATACTAAAAGGTCTTTATACGGAAATGTAATGAGAAAAACGAGATCGTAAAATGAGATCGTAAGATATAAGGCACGACTCGTAGTACAAGGTTTCTCACAGAAACTTGGTATTCAATAGTGATGAATATGATTACATTCTGAATTTTTGATAAATTTGGCTGCCTTTAAAAGGCTTGCAATACATCTTCTAAACGTAGTAATCATTTATCTATATGATTCACTCAATACAGATATTTATAATCCCGGAAGGATTCAGAATGCCAGAAGCATACAACTCGAGATCTCAGAATTTATATTCAATTAAATTACAAAGGTTCTTGTATAGATTAAAGCAATCTGGGCGCATGTGGTACAACCGCCTCAGTGAATATTTGATTAAAGAGGGATATATCAATAATCCCATATGCCTATATGTCTTTATAAAGAAATCAGAATATGGATTTGCTATTATAGCAGTTTATGTTGATGATATGAATTTAATTGGAACTCCTAAAGAGCTCCTGAAAACTACTGAATATTTGAAAAAGAAATTTGAAATGAAAGACCTAGGGAAGACAAAATATTGTCTTGGCCTGGAGATTGAGCATAAATCAGACGGAATACTTATCCATCAATCAGCATATATTGAAAAGATCCTGAAAAGATTTAATATGGACAATGCTCATCCATTAAGTACCCCCATGATTGTTAGAAATCTTGATCCTAACAAAGATCCATTCCGGCCACTTGAAGATGGTTAAAAGATACTTGGTCCTGAAGTACCATATCTTAATGCAATTGATGCTTTATTATATCTGGCTCAATGTACTAGACCAGATATCGCATTTTCAGTAAATTTGCTTGCTAGATTCAGTTCAGCACTAACTCGGAGACATTGGAATGGGATTAAACATCTTTTTCGTTATCTTCGTGGAACGAAAGATTTAGGATTATATTATTCAAAATCCAACAACTTTTCAGGTTTAATTGGTTATGCTGATGCCGAGTATTTATCTGATCCCCATAAAGCCCGTTCACAAACGGGATATGTTTTTACATATAATGACACAGCAATCTCCTGGTGCTCCACAAAGCAAACTCTTGTTACTACATCCTCTAATCATTCTGAGATCCTTGCACTTCATGAAACAAGCCGAGAATGCGTGTGGTTAAGGTCAGTTATTTATCATATTCAAAATACTTGTGGATTTCCATTATTTACAGAAATACCTACACCGATATTTGAAAATAATGCGGCTTGTATCGCTCAAGTTAGAGGGGGCTATATCAAAGGAGATATAACCAAACATATTTCTCCTAAATTCTTCTATACTCATGAACTTCAACAGAGCCGACAGATTGATGTTAAACAAATACGGTCTACAGATAATCTTGCAGATCTGTTTACCAAAACATTGCCTAAATCAACTTTTGAGAAACTGGTATATGGAATTGGCATGCGTCGGCTTTGTAAATTACAGGATTGATATTGAAGTTTCATTCAGGGGGAGAGTTCAATCAGGGGAAGCAAATTTTTGAATAGATATTTGTATACTGTACTCTTTTTTCTTATACCGGATTTTATCCCACTGGGTTTTACCGGAAAGGTTTTAATGAGGCAGTTCTGAACACATCCACACCACTTGATCCAGAAGATCATTGTATATATATTTTTGCTAAGGTTTTTTGTCCCACTGGGTTTTTCCTAGCAAAATTAAAATACAAGTGATGAAATATCTAAGGGGAAGTGTTACAACATGTGTATGGCTTTTTCACCACATACACTCTTCTTGGCTTCTTGAGTAAGCCAACCACGTGGAAGCATGGTGTGTTTTGCTTCATGTTTAAGTGAATTAGGTGGCGGAATATTACAATAACCACCCCTCTCTTTCTTGCCTATATATATGGCTTTCATTGTAAATATTTTAAGTTGTTGTTTAACTAACACTCTCACTCAAAATCAATAAAAAGGCAATATTCTCTCGCCTATCTCTCTTGTTTCATCTCTTATTTCATTTTATTTCTCTCTAATTAATTATTCACTTTATCATGTTATTATTCTCTCATTTTGTTTCTATTATATTATCTATCGTTTCAATTTAATTTACAACAGTCTCATATTTATTCTGGATTTTAAAGATTAACCTAGGTGAAGAAAGCATGAGGGCTGTTTGGAGGTGTGATGATGAGTGGGAATCTTGATAGTGTCTCAAAGCTTGGAAGTTGGAATTGAACATCCAACTTGAAAGGAATGTCTTTGTACTAATTGGGGTACATGTCTTGGTGTTGTTGTCTTGATGAATTTGAGGAGGATATGACTTAAATCCATGACTTTAACACAACTTGACTTTTGTGTATTCATTTACGTGTAAATAATTATCTTAATTCTTAGATTTTAATAACTAAGGTCAATTTGATCTTTTTATAATTACTACAATTTTGGGAGTTTTTTTTTTTTTGACAATTCGATTTTTTCTCAATTGAATTGAGAAAAAATCAAATGATTTTCTCCATTCTAAAAATCAAATGATTTTCTCAATTCATACCATTCCTCGTACATGTAAGTTGATGTAACAAAACAATAAGTTTTAGAGTTACAACTCAACAGTATCCAAGTAGACGCACCACTAAGGCCGTGTTTGGCATAGAATTGGACTCCAGTTTTATCAAAAATTAGAAACAAAAACCAAATTCCATCCGATTCCAATTCCCAATATCGAAACATAATCTATTTTCAAAAAAATAAATAAAATTGAAACATAATCCCATTTCACAAAATACAGTCAATAGGAATCTCTAAAACCTACGTGGGCATATCTGTCGAGCGGTATTCTGGATGATTGGATAGAGTATTGAACTAATTAAATTTAGTAGCATACTTTGTTTGGTATTGGATCGTACTAAGACTCGGGATTGTAATCAATTATCATAGTTAGTATAGTACAGTCCATTAATCCGGTCTTACATGTTGTAACAATCATCAATGTACTTTTTGTAAAAATGAAAATTCCTGACAATCAAACACGACCTAATCAGAAATGCCATCAACTTTACACATCTGTAATTTATAATTCAAATCAATAGCAAGAAAACAAATTGGAATCCCGCACCCGATTCTTCCTAAGAAATCTTTTATTTTAACTTTCGTAAGAACCTAATGAAATCCCATAATTTTAAATGCATTTTGATGTAATTTTTTTCTAGGATAAGTTCAATGAATCTAGTTATAAATTTGAATTTTTTTCAGCACTATAATTATTATTTTCTTCCAATTTTCCTATATTTTGCACATTCATCTAATGTTATATATTCAACAAAATTGAAAAAAAAAATAGCCCTGATAATAATAATAAAAATTCAATTTTTTTTTTTATATTTACATATTTAGATTGAATTGAACTTAATATCCACAAAAAACAAATCACAACAAAATTCATTAAACTTGATGGAGATTTCATCATAGTCCATCCTTACAAGAGTTTAAATAAGAGATCACTTAGAAAATAATTCAAACAATTTATTTATTTATTTTTTTTATACGGGATTCAATTACACAAGTTTGTGGAATGTTTCCACAACGTTATAGAATACAAGAGTTTATTAAAAAGGTCAAACTAGGTCAAGGCACAAAAACCACACCACACAACAGAGACAAAAGCCAGCAAAGGCACGAAAACACCCAACAATAGCAAGACTCCCAAAAGCACACAAACAAAACAAAACTAAAACCCCCCCAACAATGAGACCCATACAGCAGCCAAAAAGACAAAGCAGCCTTAGCTAAACCATTGGTGGACCTGGGGTTGAAAAACTACCGTTGACCTTCCCGAACGAAGCAAGAAGCTCCGGATATCATAGATTATTTACACATGGTTAAGGCTACCAAAACCATCGGAGATGATCACCCACTAAGCCCTTTCATTAGACTGCTAACGTAAAAGACAAACAAATCCCCAAAACTGAGCAAAGCGAGGAACTGATTACTTCACCTTCTTCACACTGAACCTCTCCTCATCTTCCATTTCTCTCTCAGATATACCGAGAGTGGGAGCATACCGAGTATGTATGTATATGTATATATATATATATATATATATATATATATATAACATATATTAGATCTTATGTAAAATCAAGTGAGCACCATATTGTGGTTGTACAGATATACCGAGAGTGGGAGCATGAACATAATCCGGAGAAAGCTCGAAAGAGAAATTCTGCAGAACCATTGCAAGAGCCAGTTTTGCTTCCATGAGCGCAAAGTTTTGTCCAATGCAAATTCGAGGACCCCAACTAAATGGGAAGAATGAGACTTCATTATTTGATGATGCCTTTGAAACTCCTTGAGAAAATCTGTCTGGGTTGAACTCCTCTGCATCATCACCCCAGTATTCATGATCACGATGTACCATAAGTATTGGCAAAGAAACTCCAGTTCCTGGTGGTATGCTGACTTCTCCAAGTTTGGTCTCCTTATAAGTTGTTTTGTTGAGAATAGGTATTGGTGAATATAATCTAAGTGTCTCATGTAGAATTTTGGTTACCTGCAACAAACAATATGCAATTCACTTACACATATAGTATATATGACTAGTACAACAAATGTTTTTATTATAATAGTTGGGTTCTGTTTGAGGTGCAAAATTATGCACAATTTTTCATGTGAAATTTCAATTTGTGCATTGGTGCAAAATGATTAGGTCAGCTGCATGCCTACTGAGCTTTAGAAGTTGCTACAAGTTTCAGGTGCGGGATCTTTCATATTTTTTCGTCTAGGATTTCAATTTGCTCACTAGTTAAAATGATTAGGTCTGCCTCCTAATCTTTAGAAGTTGAAGCAGGTTTCAGATGTGGGATCGCACATTTTTTTGTATGGGATCATGCACGTTTTTCCATCCATGATATCAATTTGTGCATTGGTGCAAAATGATTAGGTTTGTCTCCTAATCTTTAGAAGTTGTAGGTGCGGGATCTTACACGTTTTTTTTCGTGCGATATCCTGTATATTTTTTCATATGGGATTTCAATTTGCGTATTGGTGTAAAATGCGTACAAAGTTCATTTTTGCACTGATGCAAATCGAGATCAGCTGAATAAGAATAACATTATAATTTAAAGAAAAAATTGAATTGACTTACTAGTTTCAAGTGGTTTAGATCATCAAACTTTGGTTTGTGATTCCCAAAAACTTGGAAAACTTCTTCTCTTGCAAGTGCTTGCCAAGATGGGTGCATGCATAACAAAACCATTGCCCATATAAGCAAAGAAGCAGTGGTTTCCTGCCCAGCAAGGTAGAATAGCTTGCACTCCTCAATCACCTCTTCGATGCTCATTCCACCTTTCTTCCTTCCATGATCTTCTTCAATCTCTTTGTAATTTGATTCTATTAACATACCCAATAAATCATCATTATTCTTACTTGCTTCACCAACTTTTATTGCCTCTAATCTTTGATTTATTATTCCTCTAATCAGTGCTCGAGTTTCATTGTAATTGCTTATCTTTCTTCTCTTTGTTGCAGTTGGCAAAAACCTACAATATAAATCAAACTGTTTTAGCTAAAAAGTACAGTCTAGTCATCTAATATTTGTGAACATCACCTCTTTAACGTAGGTGGTAGTGCATTCTCCTTCTACGTAGGGGGAGGAATATCCTTGACTTAACTGTTCGCTGTCAAAAGTTATAGTAATCCTTCTTGTAATATTTCAAAATAAAATTCACCAAATAAATTAATTGTTGGTCAGGGTTGTGCCTGCACCCGGTGAGTTTAGGTTCTCAAAGTATATATGACTCAAATGGCCCGGAAAGCAATGCCAGGGCTTGAACAACCACATACCAAGGCAAGTGCAATGTCAAGAAGATTAATGAAAACTAAATTAGTTTCAGTATATATTACCTCCATCCTGGGATGTAAGAGAATTGAGTAATTTCAGTGAAATGCTTGATTTGTTGTCTTATGAGTTCAAATATTTTTCTTCCATCTTCATAGCTACTGCTAAATGCTGTCCTAGAAATTACATCTGCCGTAAAAGTTTGAATATAAGGCCACACATCTAACTCATAATGGGATGTTGAGTTGTGGTTTTGGTTTGACACCAAAATCTTCCATTCACTTATCATCTCGTTGCAACTCCAATACATGCTTGGAAACATATCCTATATATACACATAATTAGTAGATATATAATCGGAAATTACCAGGTGTAAATACAGACATAATTATGTCAGAATCAAGGATGGAGCCACCTTAGGATGAGAGGGGGCCACTGCCCCCTTGAAGTTGTATAATTTTATAAATTTTCCCCAAACCGATTAGAGTTTTATGTTTTTACCCTTATTTCATATCCCTCAAGTTATATATTTTTATAAATTTATTCTCTAAACTTTCATATTTTTATATATTTACTCTTACTTCATATTTAGATTTTCTAATTCTTTTATAAATTACACTGTTAATAATTTTATCTTAACCATGCAGAGAATATATTTCATTCTAAATATATTATTATTTTTACTTTATATCTCAAATATAAATATATCAAATCGCAACATATATGTCTTGTTATGTCAGTTATAATTTTTTCTTAAATTTCAATTTGTTTTCTAATGATTAAATACTATTATTGAATCTTGAATTAATGGCCATAAATTTTAGCCTATATTATTTTCTAAGTAATGTTAGACATACCACTAACTTTATATCTCAACTTGTATTCCAACCAGTTGTGTGTGGATTAATAAATCGATACATAAGAGTTGAGATATGAGTTGGAATACCTAGCGTTGTTCTTATTTTTATTATGTTTTCATCAGTACTATTCGAGATCATCTTAAATGTTTTATATAAGTACACAAATTAAGATAATTTATCTCAATAATATTTTTTATTCATTTTAAATAATTAATGAAAAATAATAATGTTTTAAAATATAAACAACATTTTTAATAATTAATTTTTTTTTTCATGGCACCCCCTCTAGAAAATAATCCTAGCTTTGTCCTTGGTCAGGATCGAAGTTTCATAACGTTGTGGAACTGGTTACACAATGTTATGCAACTTGACATTTTGCAACTTAGGTCCTAACATTGTTATTTCGGGGTTTGCATATGAGAGGACTTCGATATATAATAGCTAGCTAGGTTTAAGTGATCAGTTTTTTTTTTTTCAGAAACTTGTTGTATATGTGATACGTTATACGTACCTTCAACCTGTGGTGATGGAAAGCTGGACTGACAATCTTTCTGGCTTTGAACCACTGCTCACCCTCATAGATGGCCATTCCACTCACCAACAATTTAGCAAGTGGGTTCGTTTTGGGTTTTTGAAAGATATCATACTGGAACAATATCTCCCTTATCATTTTTGGATCTGTGATGTTTATCATTGGAGTTGGACCGTTCCATATGAATGACTTCTTGCCTGCATTTGGTACGTACATAAAACATAATTATAATTATTTGTTATATCTAGCTACTTGTTAGTTGTTAGGCTGAAATGATTAAAAAAAAAAAAAAAAACTTGTAAGGCTTGCAAGAATATACATATATATATTTTTTAATTTTCTAGAAAAAAAAAAATCGTGACACAATGTGTATATATATATATATATATATATATAGAAGTTGGTGCAAGTTCATCAATGCGTTGGATGTGAACCATTATATTTACATACTTTGACTTAAAGTGTATGCATTTATTAAAATTTCTCCATAATCAGTGGTCCACATATATTGTTACTCATGTAATCACATCAGTGCCCACTGATGTGAATGGAATCGATATCATACTTAAAAGTTAAAGCACATGCTTCTTCTTTATATCAATCACCACGTAGGCACACACCGAGTAATATGAAAATTCACTGTTTTGTGTGGATAACGAGCTTTGGCCAAAGCCGACAATGCATGACATGTCAAAAAGAGAAAAAGAAAAAGAAAAAGAAAAAGAAAAAGTTGACAATGCATATGGATTGTGGAGTTGTGAAGAAGAGGAGTGATAGATACACTCTCTCAACCCACTCCCCATTCTCCTTTTGACACTTGTCCTACATTGACTTTTCAAAAATAAAATTTAAAGCCATCATTAATGAATTATTTATGCATGTCATGCACAGAGACATAACTAGGATTACATCCTAGGGTGGGCTAGATTTTTTTTTTCGGCCTACATGATGAATCACCATCAACTTTTTTTTATCGAAATAATGGAATATGTTTCGTTTTTGCATTACGACCTATATAAATAACAAAAAGACACAGAAATAAGTCATTAAATTGATCCTTATTTTATTACTTCTATATACGTCAATAAATAACAGATTATTTACATATACAATGTTCTTATATTATAATATTAGTTGATTTATTCGAAATATACAAATACAATGTTAATCGTTAAAAGAAATCTAATTCGTTACTTCATAAAAATTTATAATTATTTAATTATTAGTTTAGTTTAGTCATGATGGAACATTCACTTCACATAGGGAAATAAATATACACTTATATTACTAATTACTAACAAATCTAAAATAAAAGAATAATTAAAAACAAAAAAATAAATAAAATTAAAAAGCATGTATCTAAATTTTAATCAAAATACAATAAAAAGAATTCATTCAACAATAGTGTTAATTTGTAAATTAAAATTAGAATAATTAATTGATATTAATTCCCTCAAGCAGTGTGCGGTGGAGTGAGAAAAAGTTAGATAAGAGTATTCTAATAATACAATATTCCTGCCGCTATTTATTAAGATGTTCATCACTAATATATATTTCTTAAACTTTTCATTTTCTTCTTTTAAAGCTAGGGAGGGCTTATTCATGTTATTTATTCATGTTATTTAAATAATGGACAAATGACAATGCATGACATGTAAAAAAAAGAAAAAGAAAAAGAAAAAGCGGACAAGTGACAATGCATGTGGATTGTGGAGTTGTAAAGAATTATACAATGAAATAGGATTATATATGTGGGGTCCAATTCGCTTTGAAACCTGAAATTTTATAATGAGGTCTTTTAAAAAAGGGCTGAAAATTTATATTTTTGGAGTGACTTTTGCAATTGGCACCACATTAATAACTCTTTTTTAAATAGTATCAAATATGGGATTGGTACAAAAAAAATATCCTTACTCTTCTACCATTTTTTCTTACCAATCTTTTTTTTTTCAAAAACCTTTATTGGAACTCCATCAATGGAGTTGTCATCACTGACATCATCACCGGTGAATTGACCAAAAAAACCACCCGGAAAAAAGTGACCTATTTTTTACCGCTACCATTTTCTCAATATTTTTATTGTTTTCCTCCTATATTTTTACTTTCTTGATAAAAGTGCCCTTAATAAATATTCAATTTTTAAAAGAAAAAAGAAAAAACAAAAAATCCAGATCTCCGTTGATGCCTTTTTTTTTTTTTTCATTTTTTTTTTCAAATTGATTATACCCATTAGATTGAAATATATCGAAAGTTATCAAAACATTCAAAATCCGATGTCAGATACAACCGACTAAAAACATATAAAATGAGACAACCGATAGTCAATGCAACAAACGATAAAACCTATGAAGAGAGATAGCTCCATTCAGTCTACTTAGATCTCTATCTCATCCCTTCTACACTTCCTCTTCAATCTGATCTCCATTGATGCCATCAATTGAGGTCTCTTCGCAGATCTCCATTATTAGAGGTTTGCGAACAGACCTCTATTCCAAATATGGAGATTTGATTTTTATTTTTATTTTATTTTTTCCAGACCTTATTGATGGAATAGAAATCCATTCTCAACTTTTCCAAACACCGATGTTAAATTTTTTTAATTTTTTAATTTTTTTCTTAGATTCCATTAACGGAGGTCAAACATAAACAATGGAGGTCGATTTTACACGCTACAATTTTACTCCATTGTTGCCTTCGGATTTATTTTTTTTCAATTAAACATGCTAGGATTTTCTGTTTATTAAAAACACGGGGTTTATTATTATTATACATGGAAACTCCATGGAATTCTTGCATTAAACATGCTATAATTGTTTTTTGATTAAACACACTAAGTTTTTCTATTAAACAAGCCAACTTAGAGCATCTCCAATATAAAAATGGTTTGCATCACAATAAATATTGACATGTCAACAGTGTCACTTACTTTTTCGGTGGCATAAAAATATATTTGATAGGCAACCAAATGAAAAACATATCTCCAATGCTTCGGTTTGAAAATACAACTTATTAATGAATTATCTAGTTATTTTATTATTTTATTTTTAACAAAATAAATTGTTGAACTATTTTTTTTGTTGATATTTATCTGCTATTCATCCTACAAAAAAATTGTTCAACAAACATATAAGTTTGTTATTAATGAATGTTGACAGTATCTATAATTTGTTTTATCATATCAGCTTGACATTGAACAACGATGACATATATATATATAAGTTTTTCACAATCCATTGTAGATGCTCTTACAGTCTTACCCTAGCTTGTTTAATTGTGTTTGTTCAAGAAAAAAAACCGATAGAAATAATAAAAACTTTACAAGTTAATAAATTTAGAAAATGTCTTGTTTATATGGTGAAAAGCATGTAATTAATTGCTCTTGTGAAAATAGTTCCACTATTTTAAATTAGATGTTTAGTTACATAATGTGATAGAACTGGTTCCATAGAGTTACGGAACTAGACCTCTAGTTATATAATGTGGTGGAACTAGTTTTACAAGGTTATGTAACATCAGTCCTTAAATTGTTTTTCAAGATTGGCATGACAATATATAGTAATTAATGCTAGGTTTTTCAAAAAAATTGTGTACATACGTACCGTAAACAGTGATGATATGATGGTTGAAAGGCAGGATTCTTGGCACAATATTATGGTGGCCGTGGGAGTCGGCGCCGGAGGAGATGGGTTTTGCTGTTGCCTGTATTCTCATAGCTGACATATCTTTCATGTCTCCATGAAGAAATCTGTAGGAGTTGCCTGAGAAACCTTGTTGTCTAAGCCACTTCTCCACCTTCTTTGGCTTCAACCAAACCCACTCCACTACCATCATCAAAATCCATGCTATAACTATAACAATCGCAGTACCCAAACCAGAAAACAGTAAGGCAGCTGTGGATGTCTCCATTAATTTTCAGCCAAGAGTAGTTTCAGAGAGAAAATGATCAGAGAAATTAATTCCAACAAATAACAATGGTAGATATTGTAATAAACCAGATACAGTATCTATTTATAGGAAAAGAGACAGCCACCGATTTTCCAATCAATTAGTTTTTGGGGGGTCCCACACATATGTGCATAGGAATAGGGAATCCAATATTCATGGACCTTATTGGACCGGATTGAATTATAAATTTTGAAATCCATTAGATCGGATCATATTTTAGATTTTCCTATGAAAATCATTTGCCAAAATATGAAGTTTAATTTAGAGGTAATTACACCAAACTCCCTGAGGTTTGTTCTTTTACACGTGGAAACAACTTTACCGTTAATTGACACTCACCTCCCCTACAGTTAAAGTTTGACCGTTAACTGTGAGAGTTGACCGTTAAAAAATAATAAAAGACAGAAATACCCCTGATTCACCAAAATGAAAAAATAGAAAAGAAAATCTAAAAAAGAAAAAAAATCCAAAATCTATTTATAAAAAAGAAAAATAAATATATTTTTTTCAAATAATATAATTAAAAAAATTTACTTTGTTTTCAATAAATAGATTTTTTTATATATATATATATAAAAAAGATTGATCTCCACCGTCCATCACCATGATGAACGTTGGAGATCAAATTAATTAAAAAAAACGAGATTAAAAAAATAAATTATAAAAAAGGATCATATCATATGTTCTTTAAAATTCTGCATCATCATCATCATCTATCTCCAACATCCAAACACCAACCCTAGCCACCACCATCAACCGATCGAAATCGGTGCTCGATATGGGAGCTGAGAAGATCGTCGATTGATCGGGAGCTCGATTTCCTTCGAACCGCCGCCGCGTCTCTCTCTTCCCTTTCTTCCCTCTTCTCTCTCTTTCTTTCGATCGATCTGGGGTTTCGGGGTTTGGGGTTTTGGGTTTCTGATTTGGGTTTGGTTTGGGGGTAGTGGTGGTGTGTTTCTGGGGTTTGGTTCGATTGATTTGCAGTGGTTGAAGGTTCGATTTAGTGGATGGGTGTATTTCGATCGATCTGTATGTTGAATCTGGTATTGGTATGTTGGTGTTTCACATCTAATCTTTATTCTCGTGGGTTGGAACACGGGGGATCGCTTATGGTTGATTGGAAAACAAAACTATTTACAAAACCTGTCTTGATTCCTTTTTGAAGTTAGATAATCACAATTATTGTATGCTATTTTACTTGCAGAAGGCCATATTTGTTCTCAATTGTTTTGTGTTCTTTTATGCCTCTCATCAATGTTCCTATTATTTGTGTGGACTTATTGATAAAAATTGTGTTGATTTAAGCCTATTTGATGGTTGCATCTTTCTCCAGCAACAGGCGTACAAGTATAAATTGTCTACTGTGAAAAGCAGTCCTTTGGGCATCTCTGTCGGCATCTTCTGGGGTGTGATTGTTGCGAGAAAGTGAGAGAAATTTCTAGGATTTAACAGTGATGTTTTAGGATTTTTCGATTGTGTTTTAAATTTTTTTTTCTTGGAAACATGTTATAGAGGGATTTTGATTGTTGATTTTTATTTTTATTTTTATCGATTATTATTATTTTGGAATTGATTGAAGAAGAGATATGATTGTGGGATGTGATTTATGATTTTTTTTCTTTTTTTTAATTCCGTGATCTCTATCCATGTTCATCTTCTTTTTTTAGTTTGATCTTCTTTGTAATTCCGGGATCTCCCATCTGACTCCATTGATGTTCATCTTCTTCATTTTTCTAATTTTCGTTTTTTTATTACTATTTTTTTTTTAATTTGATCTTTTTCCTATTTTTATTTTTAATTCTGGGATCTCCCATGCGATGGATTTACTCTAGATTATTTTCCAGATCTCTTCTCAAGTTTTCATTTTATTATTATTATTATTATTATTATTTTGTTATTTGATCTGTCATGTTAGGGGTATTTTAGACATTTGCATGGTCCGACAAAGTCAAAGGTTAAATCTGACTGTAGTTGACTGACGATATGGGAGGTGAGTATCAATTAATGATAAAGTTGTTTCCGTGTGTAAAAGAGCAAACCTCAGGGGAGTTTGGTGTAAATACCTTTTTTGACCAATTTATTTTGTCTTATTTAAATGAACGTTAAGCAAATTTTGGATGCTATCGTATTTTGTTATGATAAATGATTATATTTTTATTTATGTTTATGTTTCGAACTTAAATTTAAAATTTATAATTTGTTAGACTTTTTAAACTTTAAAGTGTACAATTATGCAACATGAGGGATCATGGCAATTTTTTTCTCATAGGCACACATTATAGGCATATATAGCATATACATTAGTACTAATATATATGGACCTCTGATTATGGAGAAACATGGTCCACATCCCAGTAAATCTAATCCAATGCAATGTACAGGACAAAATGAAAGGACATCAAAAACAAGAACACCAACTCTGCTCTGTCACTCTAAAAAAACCAAGAAAAAAAAAAAACAGATCATTTCACAGCAATCCAAATCTCAAAAGGGTTCACATTCATTGCAACTCTATATGCCAATCATTTACTCAAAAATCATATACTCTCCCTCAATTTTCTTTATAAAAACCACTTAGAATTTCCAAACTCATTCCATTAACTCTTCATCACAGACAAACTCGAAACATCCTAAAGGTGAGGAATTGGATGGTCTCAATTTTTTTTTAAATATTTTAATCTTATTATTTTGTTGGATAATTTAATTTTTGTTTTTGTTTCTTCCTTTTTCTTTTTCACGATAATCGCCAAACAACTTTATCAAAAAGCCGTACACCATTTTAGCTACGGGTTCGATTCTAGCTTTCGATTTCGATATTTTTAAACTTTTGGTAAAATTTGATTATATATGTACATATATTTATATCTAATTGTGTGTACATATATCTATATCTAATTGCCATCATTAATTTTTATGCAATCTCATAGAGTAAACCTAAAAGTGAAAAACAAATGTGTTGGAAACAAAGTTTTGTTGTGTAGTAAAATTGTTAGATAGTTTTTAGTTTATTTGTTTGATAAGTTGGTTGGTAAAAGTAATAAAAAAGATAATAAATATGGTGAGTGATGAGAGAGGGCATTTTGGGAAGAATATAGTAGTTTTGCTATTGAATTCGATTTTAGGGTAGATTTGCTATTAAGCCCCTAAAATAGGGCATTTATGCTAAAAACCCTATAATATATTATATTTCAAACAATAATCCATATTTAATGTAGTTAATTAGTTATAAAATATAAGAGTCTCCCTATTAATTGCAATTTATAATATGATAATTAGGAGTGTCCTTATAAATTATATTCTATTTATTACTTAAAAAAAAATTATATCATATTTATACAGTATTATATAATATGATTATATGATTATATGATTATATAATATGAAGTGTCATTGTCTAATGATGTTAATTAGTAATATAATACGAAGAATCTATATTTTCTATGTTTAAAAGACATTAATATTAATCAACTAAAAAGAATACATTAATATTTAGAAATTAATCATATTAATTAATTAATTAATTAATTAAAAAAAATATGAACGTGTTGGTGAAAAACAAGAGGCACTCCATATCATATGAAGTCTCACAGTTACAAAATATTGTGGAAATGGTGAGAAATGTCACCTTTTTAAGTTGGTGTTGTAAGAAAGTCACCACTTTGATAACTTAAGTTTAAAAGGCACCTATTATGGTGAACAAACAAAAATGCCCTTACTTTACACATTCTCTTACTTTGAAATTTTCTGAGACTTTATTCTTTCATCTTCTCTCATAGAGGTCTGTTTAACAGACCTCCAATGGAGATTGAACATCAAAACAGATCTCCATTAGTTTAGTGGCGCTACGCAAACGCATTCGGGGGTCGAGCTTTTTTTTCAATTTAAAACCTTAAGCTGGTTGTTCTTCGAATCTTTTGTAAACCTTAAGATGGTTGTGTGAATTTTGATACTAGGTTCGAGCCTTTTCATATTTGGTTCGAGCATTTTCATACTAGGTTCGAGCCTTTTCATACACTGTTGAAAAGGCTCGAATCTAGTGTAAAAAGGCTCGAAAACGAACGAAAAGGCTTGAAAAAAAGTTCAAAAAGGCACGATTTTAGTTCAAAAATGCTCGATTTTTTTTTCAAAAAGGCACGATTTCAGTTCAAAAAGGCTCGATTTTTTTTTTCAAAAAGGCACGATTTCAGTTCAAAAAGGCACGATTTCAGTTCAAAAAGGCTCGAAATTTTTTTTCAAAAAGGCTCGAATTTTTTTTCAAAAATGCTCGAATTTTTTTTTTCAAAAAGGCACGATTACAATTCAAAAAGGCACGATTTCAGTTCAAAAAGGCTCGATTTCAGTTCAAAAGGTTCGAATTTTTTTTTCAAAAAGGCACGATTTCAGTTCAAAAAGGCTCGAATTTTTTTTCAAAAAGGCTCGAATTTTTTTTTCAAAAAGGCACGATTTCAGTTCAAAAAGGCTCGAATTTTTTTTCAAAAATGCTCAAATTTTTTTTTTCAAAAAAGCACGATTTCAGTTCAAAAAGGCTCGATTTCAGTTCAAAAAGGCTCGAATTTTTTTTCAAAAAGGTATGATTTCAGTTCAAAAAAGCTCGAATTTTTTTTTTTTTCAAAAATGCACAATTTCAGTTCAAAAAGGCTCAATTTTTTTTTCAAAAATGCACGATTTCAGTTTAAAAAGGCTCGAATTTTTTTTCAAAAAGCCACGATTTCAGTTCAGGAAAAAGTTCAAAAAGGTTCTCTTAATGTTTGAAAAAGACACAAAGTGACAAAAAGGGGTATTTTTGTCTGATCACCTAAATAGGTGCCTTTTAAACTTAAATTAGTAAACCAATGATATTCTTACAAAAAGTGCCCCAAATAGTGACAAAAAAATTTTGAACCCCAAAATATTTCAATTACGGTATGAAATATATATATATATATATATATTTTAAAAAAAACTGTACAGTTTGATAATGTTTTTAACAAAACCCGTGGTACGGGTTGGCACACTAGTTAAAAATAATGTTTCAAGAAAAGAAATCATAAATTACAATTTTAAAACTGAATGATTTAGTAGAATTAATGGTTCAAGGACATTTATATGGTGGTTTTTTTCAAAATTTTATGGATGCATTCAACTTCATTGAACTTTTGACTTTCATGAAACCAATTGAAGTTTTGTGGTATTATCCCTATCCATCGCATTCATTTGAACCTAGACACAACCTCCGTCCAGGTGAAAACGCCACATAAATACGAAAACAGGGCTTCCATATGCCCACAAATCAAAATAATATTATGAATATCTTAAATACATGGTTACTTAATTCACATATTAATTAGTAAGACCTGAATATATATCAGGAAAAATATTTTACTGCTCTCTAAAAAGTCTTGAATATAAAAATCAATAATATTGATTTCTGCCTCATTCAGTCGGACAATATACCGGTTTGAATCTCCGTATAGTATATAAAAAATAAATTGATTTATGTATATTAAACGAAGATAGAAGATACATCAATGGTTGTATGTGATTTTTATTCTTTCGAATTCTATGCACCTTTATGTCTGTAAATGTATCATAATCCTCTCATAGTTTTTTTTTTTGTTTTTATTTTATTTTATTTTTATACGGGGCTTGTTTTGTTAAATTACAGTAAATATTCAAGCTCGTGTATGTAATATTTAATCTTAATAGGTTTCGGTACACTCCGACCAATACGGTGTCGGATTTAAAAAATAAAATAAAATAAAAATTAGACAAGAAGACACAGAACAAGACAAAAGAAGAAGACATCACAAACAAGAACACCAACTCTAGTCACTCTTCTTTCACTCTAAAAAAGAACCCGCAATAAAAAACCAGAAACAGAAAAACAGAAAACAGGTTTTGAAAAACAAGAAGTTACAGAAACCATGGCAGATTATTTCACAGCAATCCAAATCCCGCAACAAAGAAGCTACAATTCGATCCCTTTCCCTTCAGTTCTGTCTCCGAACCCAACAATAACAATAGCAACAGCAGTTCCGGTTTCGGTCTCTCATTTGACCGAAACAATCAAAACCCAAAAACCGTTTCTCGATTCTCTGCTTCACAAAACAGGGGCAGTGATTTTCAGAGGTTTTGATGTGAAGACAGCCAAGGACTTCAACGACGTCGTTGAGGCTTTTGGGTACGAAGAGTTGCCGTACGTGGGTGGTGCAGCTCCTCGGACCAACGTTGTCGGTCGTGTTTTCACTGCCAATGAGTCACCGCCTGATCAGAAGATCCCTTTTCACCATGAAATGGCTCAGGTTTGTCTTTATTTTACTATTATTTTGTCTTTAATTTTTAGCTGAATTAGAAGTTGTGTATGATCTTAAACTAGCAAGTGGAGCTGAATTGTATGAAATAATCTGGTTTTCTAGCATTTGTTTGGCCTTTAATGTGGTTGAATTTGTTCATTTTTCACATGAATTAGAAATTTTTGTTCTTTTTGTTGAGCTTTACAGTTGATCAATAGTTTTGATTCTCTGAAGTAATACTTTGATATAAAATATTAAAATTAATAGTTCATAGTGGTTTGGATTTGGACACGCATCTGAATCGGCAAATAAGTCTTTTTACTCTGTTGAATTCACTGGGGTTAGTGAACAGATGCCTGAGTTCCCGTCCAAATTGTTTTTCTACTGCGAAGTAGAGCCGGGAAGTGGGGGAGAAACTCCTATAGTCCTAAGCCATGTTGTCTACGAGAGGATGAAAGAGAGGTATCCGAACTTCGTTGAAAAATTAGAGGAGCATGGATTGATTTATACACGGGTATTAGGAGAGGACGACGATCCTTCTTCTCCAATTGGCCGCGGTTGGAAATCAACGTTCTTGACTAACGACAAAAGTGTCGCTAAGGAAAGGTTTGTGACTTGATCATCTATCTAATTGAATTGATTTAGATTGGCCTGCTTTGCTCTAATTATTTGATTTGTTTTTCCATTTTCGAATCAACAATGCCTAAGCAACTTTTGTTCAGATTTATTCATGTATATTCACAATTAGAATGGTGGACAACTGGAGAATTGATGATCATTACTTATGTTGAAACAATGTTACGTATTCTAAGACTCTGATATTTCGACAGGGCTGCTAAGCTAGGTATGAAATTGGAGTGGTTGGAAGACGGAGGAGTGAAATCGATAATGGGTCCAATCCCAGCAATCAAGTATGAAAAGTCTAGGCAACGCAAAATTTGGTTTAATAGCATGGTGGCTGCTTATACAGGCTGGAAAGATGCACGGAATGATCCTGTTAAGGCAGTCACTTTCGGGGATGGTGAGCCATTGCCTGCTGATATCATCTATGACTGTCTGAGAATCCTCGAAGAGGAATGTGTTGCTGTTCCTTGGCAGAAAGGTGATGTTCTGTTGATAGATAACTTGGCTGTGCTCCACTCCCGAAGACCATTCAATCCTCCTCGACGTGTATTAGCTTCACTTTGCAAGTAATGCGGATCACCCTCTTCTTGTATATGATTTCTGTAATGTCTGCAATAGATATTGGATGTTCTAGCTTAAGGAGGCCACCGTCTCTGCTTGTATACTATCCCTTGATTTCGTACTTGCTTATTGCCACTTTAGGCGAGTTAACAATGAAAAGGTAGAAACATGTATATTTGAATAAACTTGGAGTATGATTTTATACATCTGATGTTGGAATCTGATCCACAGCTTGTCAATTTATAGCTCTTTGTACCGCATATGATCAATGAAGTAAATATTGATATTAATATCGATGTATCCTTGATATTTTCTGTATTTTGGAGGTATCGATACCTAAAATATCTTCGATATTTTGAAGATATTAGCGATATTTTCGATATTTCCATAAATTTTGAGACTGATATTTTCACCGAAATTGATATTTACTTGATTACTTCCTCGGTTATGATAGAATGCAGGTGGAAAGGATATTGATTTTGCAACTAAACGACACAGAAACAGACAACAAGAAGACATCACAAACACGAACTTCAACAAGTAAGACACACCAACTCTTCACTCTAGACACACCAACTTAACGGAGTTCACACCTTTAATGTACCATTTGCTGCTTCTCTCATGAGTTCATACTTGTAGCTAGTGACTTTAGATTCCTCAGCTGATAAGCCATACCGGATTTAACCAACCAAATCTTTCATTTTTAAATACATTAATAATTTATTTCAAACATGAAATTAATAAAGTTAACTATTTATTTCACTAAGGCTATTTTCTTCCTTAAATCTTATTTAAGGTAATGGGTTCTCTCTGCAGTTTTTCAAATTGATTTGAATGAGGCTGATAAATTAATGTAAGAAAACTGCATCCTTCACAATTCACACACACACAATTATATAAAGCATTAGTTTACGATTTATTTTACCATCTCAATACATCTTTTGATATCTTCATATTCTGAATGATTTCAATGCCTTGACGTAGCTAGGTTTTGATGACTACTACGGGGCTTGATACCGTGTGGTTATGTTGATCAATCCAGTTGAGAAAACCATAGACCATACCTGGAGCTTCTTTGTCAGTCTCTATGCTCAAAACAAAATTCTGTTTCTGATATTTCCTTGTGAATGTTAGAGTGCTGGGCTCTATTGTGATTTTCATTCCTGTAGGAAGCTTCAAATTTGCATGGTACACTGCTTCTTCATCTCCTACGTTCGTAACAACCCTGCTGAATTTCCTAACTGTTTCATTGTTAAATATGGCCATAAATGATGGGTAATTTAGGTCAGTGGGTTTTTGACTGCAATTCCATTGACTTCGTCGAAGGATGCTTTTCATCTGCTTTTCATCATAGCCTAGACCACACAGGAATTCAATGTAATCTTGAACGTCCATGTCATAGACGAGTCCAGGGTCCATGGCTCTGTTTGCATCGATATGGCCTGCGCCGAAATCTAGAGGTGTAGCTGGAAGACCTGTACTTTCATCTTTCAAAATAGAACCAGTGTTGTCTATGGTATATGCTGTGGTCATTATAGCTGATCGGATGGCTGCTGGGCTCCATTCCTTGTGGACAGCTTTTAGTAAAGCTGCTACTCCAGCAACATGGGGTGTTGCCATTGATGTTCCTGATTTTAGTGCATAATCTGTTACCAACTTGTATTTCCCAATTTTGATGAATGGCCTAATAGGCGTGACTGCTGCCAGAACATCAACTCCTGGAGCCAGGATATCTGGCTTTAGCACACCAGGGTTGATTGGATCCGGTCCTCTTGATGAAAAGGAGGCCACTTGAGGTGCTGGTTTTGCACCCAATTTCGTCAACGTGAACCTCATACCTTTGACCTTTGCTTTACTATCCTCTGTCACATACTTTCTAACCAAAGTCCCAGAAGCAGTGTCCAGAATCAGACTGGGAATGTTGAAGTCATTCGGTTGTAAATCTGATATATCTACCAGAAAGATTCCAGCATATGCACCTGCTCTCTCAACCTCCTTCATTTGGTAATAAACATCAATTTTGGTGCTATTATCACAAAGGACTACCTTTCCAGCAACCTCATTTTGGTCTAGTGCTGAGGCATTGCACATTGCTTTGCTTACATTGTCTCTGCCATAGTACAAAGATGCATTGTTAATGTAAATGCTCTCTGGAAAGTATGAAATACCTTCTAGTGCTAACCCATTTTCTAGAGTCATTGTTGCAGTGAAACTCCGATCAAGCGTGGTGGCTCCCACTGTTGCAATCCAAGGTGCTCCATTGTATGTCGAGAAGAGACTTCCATCATTCCCTGCAGCGCAGACTACAAAAATCCCTTTCTCTATTGCTGAAAGAGAAGCAATAGCAATCACATCTTTGAAATAAGCAGTCTGGTTAAGGCCAAGAGATAGTGATAGGATATCAACCCCATCAGCAATTGCTTGATCCATGCCTGCAAGCAAATCAGTTGCTGCGGACTCCTCTGCGCCTGATACAAAGTGGACCTTGTACATAGCAATGTGTGCATGCGGTGCTATTCCCTGGGCTGTCCCTTTTGCATATCCAAAGTGACTTGCACCAAGTACATGGTTACCAGCAGCTGTGGATGACGTGTGAGTGCCATGACCTAAAAAGTCTCTTGCAGAGTCACCAGATATTTTTATACCTGCAGCTTGAAGCCCTTTGCTAAAAGATTTTGCCCCGATGAGCTTCCGGTTGCAGGCAGAAGGGGGAAATGTCGTGCCATTCTCACACTTGCCATTCCATCTCTGTGGTATTGGCGACATACCCTTTCCACTAAAACTCTCACTCTCTGGCCAGATTCCTGAATCAACAATTCCGATGATAACACCTTCACCAAATGAAGCAGCGGGCCATAGACCAGATTTGCGTTGTAGTCCAAGAAACTTGGGGCTGTAGGTGGTGAACAACTTGCCAAAAGACTCTGGGTATGTGGCAAGATGTGCTGGAGATTTCTCGATTGCAGATAGTTGAGAGGGTGTGAGACTGGCACTGAAGCCATGCATGACATGATTGTATGAGTACAACAGCATTTCTCTGTCATCAGCAGTAGACAACAGTGAGTTTACTATGGACTGGTGCCACGATTCATGGGTTAAGAAAGATGCCGGCTTTTGAGAATGATCCATGTGGATGATATATGTCTGGCATTCTTCAGGTTCTGATATGGCATGGTTGATTGGTAGTAACAAAAGCAATAGCAAACACAATGAATAGTGTGATATCAGGATGGAGAACTGCATTCTTCTGGCCATGGTTCTAGAGATTGAGGAGGTCTGTGATGCCAATATAACAGGTTTATCGTGCTAAAAGGAATCTTCTTCCACTGTTAATTACAGTATGTTTAAGTGTGAAGTTTATGTTACTTTTCGGGCGAAATTTCTGATCACATTCATATATCAAATCAAGACAAGATAATGCTGGACTTTGGAATCCTATTCTTGTGGCTCCATCAAAATCTGAAATTTTGTGTGGCCATGATGGTTTGTATCTGCTTTCCAAGAAAGTAAGTCATCTTCCCTCCAATCACTCTGCTTCAATAATGATAAAGATTTGTGCTAAAAGACAATTACTTTTCCAAATGTGTTATCTTTTGTCTACTTTATTTTTTTCCTATGATGATGACTGCTAAGAGTCCTTTTTCTTCACTGTAATTCCAGAATACTGTTAATGAATACAATTATTGTTAATTGTAGTTTTTTTTTTTTTTTAAACCATTACATTTATGTATTACATTTTGTTTTTTTAATGAAAATAAAATTTAAATATTTAATATCAATTTTTTGTTAACTTTATAATTTTGTTTTCTGGAGTATCTTATTTACAAAACTAGTATAAAATGATATTTTTTTTTTTACCGAGAATAAAAATACACGAAAAGGTTAATCTAAACACCCAAAAAGTATCAAAGGAACATAAAACCGGTTAATAAAATATGTAACTTGGTCATTCATAAACATCAAAGTTGAAGGTGTGCCAGAAACAATCACTTTATTCAGGTGGCTTGAGTCTCATTTCCAACAAAGGAGATTGAAACCATGGCCATCGGAGATTTTAAAAAATCACTTCTAGACAGCTACTTTTGTTTTCCTTTTTTTTTAACGGAGACGACTACTTTTCATAGTGTCAAAAGAGTGTTTTATTGTTTTTGTGTTTGGATTGCACACACTTTCCACGAAATTTGTACAAGAAACGACTTTTTCCCGAAATTGACGATGACTCCCTGCACTAGTCAACCAAATGTTGCCAAGATTAAATGAATGACAACTATGTATTACAAGGATTCAGATGGGAACAATTTAATTCTTTTTTTTTTAATTTAAAAAAAAAAGAAAAAAAGTGGGCCGGCCCCTTAAGGCCCAAGGCCATGCCAACGTACCGTGACACAGACACACACAGCCACTATGAGCCACTACGATAGCCGCTCCATCGACCCCAGCTCGTACGCAACCGCTGGTGGTAACCCTTCATCTGTATCCACATTGAAATTTGGTTTTTGGGTTTATATAGCATTGATGCATTTAGTTATTTTTTTGGTCATTTAGTTTTATTTGGAATTTTTTAGTGATTCTAGGTTTTGTGTGTAATTTTATCTCAGTTGTGTAAATTTGGTGACCTAGTAACTGAATTTTGTTATAGGAGTTGTTGCTAATTGTGTGTTTGAGTGGATGTTAGCTGAATTTTGTAGCTACTTAGTAGTGACACGTTACAAAATCAAATGAGTAGAATTTATGAATAAGTTTATTTTAATCATTAAATATCGATAATGTCCTTGATATATCCCCAATGATTTCAAAATTTTGAGGTAAAGATACAAAAAAATATTGCATGTATGATATATCCCTGAAGATATTAGCTATATTTCCGTAAATTTGGACCCTCCCGTATATCAACGAAATTGATATTTACTTCCTTAGCGATGAGAGTATAGGTTTTGTCCAATGGGGTAAACCAAGAGCCAAACCCTGTTTGAATTTGGAAAAGCAAATTGTTAGTTGATTTTACATGAAGATTATGACTGTTGAATTTGGATTTGTTTTATATTTATTGATTGTGAATGTTGTGTTTGTTTAGTGATTCAGGGTTTGGTGGGGCTTCGGGTTATGGCAGCTCAATCCGCTCATCCTCAAGCAAAAGGGATTACGATGTTGCTGAACCTCCAAGGAAATTGGTTTTGGATGGATTGACTCCTTTCGAGAAGAACTTCTATGTCGAGTCTCCATCAGTGGCTGCAATGCCAGAGAAGGAGGTGGAGGAGTATCGACTACAAAGGGAAATCACAGTTGAAGGCCGAGATATTCCCAAACCTGTCAAGAGTTTCAGCGATGTGGGGTTTCCTGGTACTTCCTAATGAATTTTTGAGAAAGTTCGATATGTTTGTTTTTTAGCTATTGCAATTGTTTTGTCACTGTATATTTGAGTTAGGAGAAAGTGAGCTAGAGCCTAGAGGTTTTTGTTTAAAGTTGCATTTGCTGTGATTCTTGGGTTAAATTGGTGGATAGACATTTTGACAACTCTTGGTTTTTATTTATTGTTTTTTGGTAATAGAAATCTGAAAATATCCATTTAGTGGCTCGTTTCTAAACTTAACGGAGTTCACACCTTTAATGTACCATTTGCTGCTTCTCTCGTGAGTTCATACCTGTAGCTAGTGACTTGAGATTCCTCAGCTGATAAGCCATACCGGATTTAACCAACCAAATCTTTCATTTTAAATACATTAATTACAATCAGAGAGGATTGTTAATTACAATCCCAGCAATCAAGTACGACAAGTCTAGGTAACGCAAAATTTGGTTTAATAGCATGGTGGCTGCTTATACAGGCTGGAAAGATGCACGGAATGATCCTGTTAAGGCGGTCACTTTCGGGGATGGGGAGCCATTGCCTGCTGATATCATCTACGACTGTCTGAGAATCCTCGAAGAGGAATGTGTTGCTGTTCCTTGGCAGAAAGGTGATGTTCTGTTGATAGATAACTTGGCTGTGCTACACTCCCGAAGACCATTCAATCCTCCTCGACGTGTATTAGCTTCACTTTGCAAGTAATGCGGATCACCCTCATCTTGTATATGATTTCTGTAATGTCTGCAATAGATATTGGATGTTCTAGCATAAGGAGGCCACCGTCTCTGCTTGTATACTATCCCTTGATTTCGCACTTGCTTATGGCCACTTTAGGCGAGTTAAACAATGAAAAGGTAGAAACATGTATATGTTTAAATAAACTTGGAGCATAATTTTATACATCTGATGTTGGAATCTGATCCACAGCTTGTCAATTTATAGCTCTTTGTACTGTATATGATCAATGAAGTAAATATTGATATTAATCTCGATGTATTCTTGATATTTTCTGTATTTTGGAGGTACTGATATCTAAAATATCTTTGATATTTTGAGTATATTAGCAATATTTTTGATAATTCCATATATTTTGAGTTTGATATTTTCACCGAAATTGATATTTACTTCCTCAGTTACGATAGAAAGCAGGTGGAAAGGATATTGATTTTGCAACTAAACGACACAGAAACAGACGACAACAAGACATTACAAACATGAACATCAACAAGAAGACACACCGACTCTTCATTCTAGATAATTCTTCAACAGAGAAACAAAAACAAGTTTTCAAAAACAAAAACCACCATGGCAGATCAGTTCTTAGAAGTCCAAATCCCACAACAACGAACCTACAATTCCATACCTTTCCCTTCAGTTCTGTCCCCAAACCCAACAACGACAGCAGTTCCATGTTCTGTCTCTCATTTGACAGAAACCATAAAGACCCAGAAACCGTTCCTGGATTCTTTACTTCACAAAACAGGGGCAGTGCTATTCAGAGGATTTGATGTGAAGACAGCAGAAGACTTCAACGAAGTCGTTGAGGCTTTTGGGTATGAGGAGTTTCCATACGTGGGTGGTAGAGCTCCTAGGACCAACGTTGTGGGTCGGGTTTTTACAAGCAACGAGTTACCACCTGACCAAAAAATCGGTTTTCATCATGAAATGGCTCAGGTTCGTTTGTATCTTTAATAATTAGTTGAAAAAAAATGAGTTTGGCAATGCTTTTGTAGAAAGCGATTTTCATAAAAAGCTGAAAACAGTATTTCTTCACTATATACTCCATGTACTGTCTTGATCTAAATGCTTTTTAGCTTGATTTGGGTTCAATTTCTTGAGCTTTGCTTTCTGTTAGTGTTGCAATCTTTGTTTTTGACTCGCTTGCTTAATCAACAGGCACCGGAGTCTCCATCTGAATTATTTTTCTTCTGTGAAGTAGCTCCAACAAGTGGGGGAGAAACTCCTATAGTTTTGAGCCACATTATCTACGAGAGAATAAGACACGAGTACCCGGAATTCGTTGAAAAATTGGAGAAGCATGGATTGATTTATTCACTTATATTACAAGAGGATGATGATCTTTCATCTCCAATTGGCCGCGGTTGGAAATCCACATTCTCAACTCAAGACAAGAGCGTGGCCGAGGAAAGGTCTGTGATTAATCTATGAAAAGTTTTCTATGTCAAAATTATGTTGTGTTGTGAGCTTGTATTTGTAAGATAGTGATCTTTCAACAGGGCTGCTAAGCTGGGAATCAAATTGGAGTGGATGGAGGACGGTGGAGTGAAAAGAATAACAGGTCCAGTTCCAATAATTAAGTATGACAAATCTAGGCAACGGAGAATTTGGTTCACCAGCATGGTAGATTGGGAAGACGTGGGGCATGATCCTGTTAAAGCTATCACTTTCGGGGATTGCACGCCATTGCCTGCTGATTTATGCTATGACTGTCTGAAAATCATTGAAGAAGAATGTGTTGCCATTCCTTGGCAAGAAGGTGATGTTCTGCTAATAGACAACTGGGCTGTGCTTCACGGACGAAGACCAACCAATTCTCCCCGTCGTGTGTTAGCTTCACTCTGCAAGTAATGAAGATGCACTCTTGAGACTTGTGTGTGATTTCTGCCATGTCACCTTCTCTGGTACACCATTCCCGTATCTTTGCTCTTCTTTTATTGCCGTTTTAGACGGAAAAAATAGAACATGTAAATGTTTGTTAAACTTTGAGCATCTGATCTGATGTTGAATTGTGATCCATAGTTGTGCAATTAAAAGCTCCATGTACCATATATGAAATGCTACACTTCACAGTTCACACCATCATCTCTCATGAAATGCTGCATACTAATCTAATAAATGAAGTAAAAAGCTACATATGATTGCTGTTTTTGATTGCCACTACAAAGTGTGCTCTAATGTTTTAGAATATTCAAAAACAAAACTTATTAACGAGTTGATACTCCTCCGGCATTGGAGGAGATCGATGATCTTCCTCCGACATTGGAGGAGGTGTCTCACCTCCTCCACTGCTGGAGGAGAAACTGGACTCCTCAGGTCTTGATCTCCGGCGATGGTGGCCACTATGCCCATAGTATGAATTATATTTTATTAATTTAATTTAATTTAATTAAAAAATATATTTTTATTGAAACTATATTTTTTTTAATTTTTTTCAGTTTTTAAAAATATTAATATAAGGGTAATGAGTTAGGTTTTCCGGTTTTCAAAAGCAACCCAACCAACTTTTTGAAAACCGATTATAGGATAAGTAGATTATAAAATAAACCGATTTTGAGAAGTTTACGGAACCTTTTTTTCTCCAAACTTATGAATTAAGTGATTATTTCGTAAGTTATAACAATCTCAAAACGCACTGAATAGTGTGTTGGTCCAATCGTATTATGCATTCATATCCAAGTAAATAATGACAAAATGTATGTCTAGAGGATCATCTAGATCATGCATAAAGACAACAAGAAAGGCATCAACATTCAATTGTTTCCACATACCAACTTGACAACAAGGATAGCTATTAGCTACCTACTCTTCTTCACTCATCAATGTAGATAATTCTGCAACACAAAACCCAGAAGCAGAATACAAAGTAAAATCAAGTTTCCAAACAAACAGAACCACCATGGCAGATCATCATTTCACAGAAACTCAAATCCCACAACAAAGAAACTACTACAACTCCGTACCTTTCCCATCAGTTCTGTCTCTGAACCCAACGACAACAGTTCCATGTTCTGCCTCTCTTTTGGTTGAAACCATCAAGTCCAAGAAACCGTTTCTGGATTCTTTGCTTCACAAAACAGGAGCAGTGCTTTTCAGAGGGTTTGATATAAAGACAGCAGAGGACTTCAATGACGTCGTTGAAGCTTTTGGGTATGAGGACTTACCGTACGTGGGTGGTACAGCTCCTCGGACTAATGTTGTTGGTCGGGTTTATACAACCAATGAGACACCTCCGGACAAAAATATTGGTTTCCACCATGAAATGGCTCAGGTTTGTTGGTACCTTGAACGTTTTGAATTGTCTCAAAACTTTTATATTTTTGTAGTGAAATTTGCTTATAAAATAGTGAAATTTTGAATTGTGAACAGGCACCTGAGTATCCATCCAAATTATTGTTCTTCTGTGAAGTAGCACCGGCAAGTGGGGGAGAAACTCCTATAGTCCTGAGCCACATTGTCTACGAGAGAATGAGACAGAAATACCCGGAATTCGTTGAAAAATTGGAGAAACATGGATTGATTTATTCACGTTTACTAAGAGAGGACGATGATACTTCATCTCCAATTGGCCGCGGTTGGAAATCCACCTTCTCAACTGAAGACAAGGCTGTGGCTGAGGAAAGGTTTGTGTTTGATTTCGAATTATAGTCGTACGATTTTGAAGACACTGTTTTATTTATGTTTTGAAGACTTGTATTGTAAGAAAGTGATATTTTCAACAGGGCTGCTAAGCTAGGAATCAGATTGGAGTGGATGGAAGATGGCAGAGTGAAAAGAATAACAGGTCCGGTTCCAGCAATTAGGCATGACAAATCTAGGCAACGGAAAATTTGGTTCACCAGCATGATAGGCTGGGAACATGCTGGGAATGATCCTGTTAATACAATCACTTTCGGGGATGGTACGCCATTGCCAGCTGATATCTGCCATGACTGTCTGAAATTCCTTGAAGAGGAATGTGTTGCCATTCCCTGGCTGGAAGGCGATGTTCTGCTGATCGATAACTTTGCTGTCCTTCACTCGCGAAGACCATCCAAGCCTCCCCGGCGTATATTAGCTTCACTTTGCAAGTAATCAAGATTCATCTTGTGTACAATTTCTGTATGTCTGCAGTAGATATTGAATGTTCTAGCATAATGATGCACTTATCTTGCACTTCTTTGTTGGATTTTAGGCCAACTTAACAATGAAAGGTAGATAGAACGTGTGAATTGTTAGGAACTTGTATTTGGAAGCAATGTACTGTAACTAAAGTAGAGACTTGAGAAAAATAGAGAAAAAAACTGAACACACAGTCTTACGTGGTAAAACCCCCCCAAATTAATCTGAGGGAAACATCCATAGGCAAAGACTAGAAGGATTTTATTAGACCAAAAAGATTACAACTTCTCTCTAATATTTAGGAGAGAACTACAACCTTTCTCTACAAGAGAAAAGAACGAAGGAGAAGAGAAGAGAAGAGAAGAGTTTGGGATGATTTGTGGAGAGAACTTGGGTTGGTATTTATAGGTAAAATCCAACCCCAAAAAGTCATTATGTAATTAATGTGTGTTGTTGGAAGGAGATCAACTTCCACTAGCCAACTACTTCAAAATCTTCATTTTCAACCTTCTTAATTAATTACCATGTGAAAATGTGACTTTAATTCCTTCATTCTCCCACTTGAAGTCATCATTTCATGGTTTGTTTTATCCTTCTGATCTTTGCTCAAATTCCTACTGCTTACGTTTCTGCTAGACCGTAGAAGGATTTACACCATATGAACTTGTCAGTATTGATAGGCTTGGTCATTACATTTGCTAGATTCTCCTTGGTGTGTATCTTTTGCATATCCATACTATCATCTTCCACTACTTCCCGAACAAAGTGATATTGAACTCTGGAATGAAAAGTTGGATTCCTTGCGATGTGCAAGGCACTCTTACTATCACAAAACAGAACGATCTTCTTTTGTTTGTGCCCAAGTTCCTCCATTAGTCTTTTAATCCAAATTGCTTCCTTACAAGCTTGTGTAGCTGCCATGTACTCTGCCTCAGTTGTAGATAGAGCCACAACTGTTTGTAACTTGAAAATCCAGCTCACAGCTCCTCCTACAATTGTAAACACATATCCAGTAGTAGATTCTATTTTGTCGATATCTCCAGCAAAATCTGAATCCACATAACCCATAACAGTAAATTCTGATCCTTCATAACATAATATAGCATCTGAGGTTCCTCTGATGTATCTCAGAATCCTCTTCACAGCATTCCAATGCTTTATACCAGGATTCGCCATGTGTTGACTAACCGCTCTCACTGCTTGTGCAATGTCTGGTCTTGTACATATCATAGCGAACATCAAACTTCCCATTACTGATGCATATGGCACTTGAGACATTTCCATCCTCTCCGCTTCATTGCTAGGACTCATACTTGAGGATAATTTGAAATTCACAGGAAGTGGGGTAGAAATTGGCTTACAATCTTGCATATTGAAGCGTCGTAAAATTTTTCTCAAGTAGTTCTTTGGAGAAAGCCAAAACTTCCTGTCTTTTCTGTCTCGGTAAATTTGCATCCCTAGAATCTTGTTTGCTGGTCCCAAATCATTCATATCAAACTCCCTAGCCAACTGTGCTTTTAATTCTTGGACTCGATCTTTGTTGGGGCCTACTACCAACATGTCGTCCACATACAACAATAAGATAATGAAATCACCATTACCAAACCTCTTGTAATAAGTACAATGGTCTGAACTGAGTCTGTTTTACCCAAGGGTTATAATGAAGGAATCAAATCTCTTGTACCAACACCTCGGTGCCTGTTTGAGACCGTATAGATATTTGGTTAACCTACAAACCAAGTTCTCCTTGCCTTTTTCAGTAAAACTTCTGGTTGGAGCATATAAATTTCTTCTTCAAGGTGACCATGAAGAAATGCAGTTTTCGCATCTAATTGCTCTAAATGTAGATCAAACACAACACTCATAGCCAGGACTACTCTGACTGTTGTAAGTCGAACCACAGGGGAAAATATCTCATTGAAGTCAATGCCTTCTTTCTGAGCGTATCCTTTCACCACTAGTCTTACACGATACCGCTCCACTTGGTCATTGCCATCTCGTTTGATCTTATAGACCCATCTGTTTCCGATGGCTTTTCTTCCATGTGGTAGTAGAACAAGTTGCCATGTCTTGTTCTTGTGTAGAGCTTCAATTTCTTCCTGCATTGCTGTTATCTACAAAGATGCATCTGAACTATTTCTAGCTTCATGGAAAGTTAATGGCTTTCCATCTTCTGTTAGAAGACAGTATGCTACGTTGCTCTCTGTAATACAGGTGGTCTCCTCTCTTGAGTTGATCGTCGAACTTCTAAAGCCTCAGACTCATCTGGTACTTGTGTCTCATGCTATGGTTCTACTTCAGAAGAAACTAAATCTTCTTGTTCTGGATTATTTTCCAACTGAACATCAGTGGTCTCTAAAATTTCTTTTAAAGTGATGTTGTCTTCTTCTTTATGGAGTTGATCTTCTACAGATATAACATCTCTGCTGATGACAGCCTTGTGGGTAGTGGGATCCCACAGGCGATACCCCTTTACTCCATCAGCATACCCTAAGAATATACATCTTCTGGATTTTGGATCCAGTTTTGTCCTTTCTTGGGCATTTTACATCACGTACACAGGACATCCAAATGAATGTAGATTTGAATAATCGGTTGGCTTACTAGTCCAAATCTACATTGGTGTTTTCAACTCAATTGTTATCGATGGAGATTGATTTATTACATAATAGGCGGTTTTGGCTGCTTCTGCCCAAAATAAATTAAATAGGCCTGCAGTCCTCAACATAGCTCTTATTCTTTCAACAAGAGTTCTAGTCATCCACTGTGCCACTCCATTTTGCTAAGGAGTGTACGTGATAGTGAATTGTCTTTTAATACCTTCTTGCTTACAAAATGTAAGAAACTCGCCATCTGTATATTCTCTTCCAATATCTGTCCTCAAACGCTTGATCTTCTTTTCAGAATCAAGTTCCACTCGCACTTTGAAGGCTTTAAACTTTCTCTTGATCGGGTATACCCAACATCTACTGAAGTAATTATCAATGAAAGTCACCATGTACTTTGCTCCTCCTAGGGATATATCTGGTGATTCCCAAATATCAGAATGAATCAAGTCTAGAATGCATTTGCTCATAGCAGTAGAACTGCTAAACTTCAATCTATGTTGCTTACTTGTAACATAATACTCACAGAATGGTAGATTCACTGATTTGAGCCTAGGAAGCAAATTCTGATCAGAGAGAATCTTCAAACTTCGTTCCGAGATATGGCCTAGTTTGCGATGCCATATCATCATTGACTCTTCTCTATGGTTGGTTGATGCAACACATGGATCTGCTTCCTGAAGTGTTTCTCCTTTAAGCATGTATAGATTTGAAGTGATCTTTTCTGCCTTCATAACCACAAGCGCGCCTCTGACAATTTTCAAGATCTCATTTTCTATTTAGGTCTTGCATCCAAGATCATCTAATTGTCCCAAAGACAATAGGTTCTTCTTCAAGCCCTTCACATGTCGTACCTCCAGAATGGTACGAATTGTTCCATCATGCATTTTTATCTTGATGGTGCCAATACCAGTGATTTACAAGGCATGATCATTACCCATAAATACATATACTCCATAGACATGTTCATATTTGTGGAACCATTCTCTTCGAGAGGTCATTTGCCAAGTGGCTGCTGAATCTAGAAGCCAAACATCAGCAAACCATTTTCTACCTTCAACAGCAGTATTGCCCTCGCTGTATAAGACTTCACCATCATCTAAAGTGCTTGCTACACACCTTTGAGAGCTTGATGATTCTAGAGCTCTGTTATCTCCACTCTTCTTCTTGTTATGCCAACACTCACTTTTGACATGCCCTTTCTTGCCACAACCGTAACATTTGACGTTCTTTCTACTTCTTGATTTTCACCTACCATGATTGTGACTCCCACTAGGGCCACGTTCCATTGATCTCCATCTCGTCATCGTTAATGCCTCTGCCTATTGTGAACTTTTTGATCTGTCTTCCTTGTTTTTACGCCTGCTCTCTTCTTCTAAAACAGCGACTGCAACATCATTAAAGACTAGATACTCCACGGGAATATTGTTTGTGAGGTTGATGATGAGTTAATCATACGAGTCTGGTAGACTTTGAAGTAGAAGTTCTGCACGTTCATTTTTCTCTATTTTGTGCCCCAACTATATAAGTTGAGAAAATAGAGTGTTCATGGTGTTGATGTGGTCAGTCATCGATGAAGATTCTGCCATTCGAAGAGTGTAAAGTCTTCTCTTCAAGAATATTTTATTGTGTAGTGACTTGGCCTCATATAATCTTGTTAGAGTGTCACATATCTTCTTTGTTGTCTTTTTCTCCACTATACTTGATAGCACTCCATAAGCTAATGCTAGATGCAAATTGGCAATCGCATTACCCTCTATCTCTTTCCATTTGTTATCATCTGTGATCTCTGTTGGTCTACCTCCAATTGCTAACAAAAAATTGTCTTTCATTAGAATTGCCCTCATCTTCATCTTCCACAACGAGAAATTACTCCCGTTGAACTTCTCAATCTTGAACTTTGTTACCATTTTGTTGATAATGAACTGCTTCTCACTAGGATCGAGTCACACTATTTCACTGTGACAATATCATATGTGTGAATAGTATTGTATACTGGAATAGTGACTGTAGTTGTGACAGTACACCAAGTAGGTTCCCAGGAAAGAGAGGTGGGTCATAATGGACCTTTTAAGTACCAAGTCTTTCCTTAGCCAGAACCTTTCTTAGACATGCACTTTCCACACCACCACACTTATTTCCAGCAACCACAAATACTACCGGACACTCTTAGTCAGTAAACTCAAGAACAATTCTTTTCTTACATGGAAGATTAGTCAATGCTGCAACCACAGGGCATACTAAGAATTTCCTAGAGAATCTGACAACTTAGCAACTTAGAATACAACCGGATGCTCTGATACCACTGTTAGGAACTTGTATGTGGAAGCAATGTATTGTAACTAAAGTAGAGACTTGAGAAAAATAGAGAAAAAAACTGAACACACGGTTTTACATGGTAAAACCCCCAAATTAATCTAAAGGAAACATCCACGGGCAAAGACTAGAAGGATTTTATTAGACTAAAAGGATTACAACCTCTCTCTAATATTTAGGAGAGAAAATCTTTCTCTAAAGAGGAAAGAACAAAGGAGAAGAGAAGAGAAGAGAAGAGTTTGAGATGATTTGTGGAGAGAACTTGGGTTGGTATTTATAGGCAAAATCCAACCCCAAAAGTCATTATGTAATTAATGTGTATAGTTGGAAGGAGATCAACTTCCACTTGCCAACTACTTCAAAATCTCCATTTTCAACCTTCTTAATTAATTACCATGTGAAAATGTGACTTTAATTCCTTCATGAATGTTTGAATAAACATGGAGGTGAATTAGTTTTCTCTTTCTTTTTGTTTTTCTATAAACTCTCAAACTTACACGGGTTATAAAATTTGTCTTTACATCTCTAAATTTTTTGGAATATTACATAAATTTGGGGCTTTTTTAGAAAGGGGGAGGACTCGAACCCACGACCTCGTGGTGTAGGTGTGAGGGCCAAGGGGTTTACCACTAGATCAACCTCATCTTGTCGTCTTTACATCTCTAATCGATACCAAGAAATGACATTAACATATACATTTGGTGTACTCATCCAATCAAAAGATTCTGTAGTATGTCTAGGTGTAGGTGTTTGTTTACTAATATCATATCATATGGCATGGAAATCACATACGATTGGATATTCATATGATATGTTATGATATTAGTGGGTTATGCTTATAAGCCAAAACATATTGGAGCATTTTTCATCCAATCAGATTCTCTTTTGGTTATTTATTTATTTATTATTATTATTATTATTATTTTAATTCTCTTACAAAAATACAAAATTATAAAACTACCATTAAATTTTAAAACCTTTTCACTTTGCTCCCTTTAAAATTTTCTATTTTAGTATGATGGCCCCTGAATTAAAATTTATGGCTCCATCCTTGAGTAGTAAGAGATTCGACAATCTCCTCCATGACCAGGAGAAGACTCGTCAAAGTTGTTGAATATGTTAGTAACCAACGGACCTAAAATCTTAAGCTAATGGAAAAAGGCCCAACAATTGTATTTAAGCTCTTCCAATATACCCCTTTACGTGTAAGACCAAATGGCTTGGCACATGGCCCAAATGCAAACACATATTCAAATTCATAAACAAATGACAATTCAATCACATGAGAGGAGTTAAAACCAAGACTCTTGGGACATCCGAGACTCTGATACCATATTAGTAATCAACGGACCCAAAAGCTATGGGAAATTGTCCAACAATAATATTTAAGCTCTTCTAATATAATCTTCCTTTTTTTTTTTCTTTTAATTTATTTAAATGTTATTATTATTATTATTATTTAATTTTGTAAAAAAAATGACTGATGTGGAATGCTTTTATTTTTATTTTAAATGGAATTTTTTATTGAACACTGCAATTTTTTTCATTCATTTTTTTTTCATATGTTCCATATTCCAAACCGTTAGTATATATGTCTGTTTCAAGAAGATCTTAAATCTTGTCGATGCAACAACACGACAACCGAAACAGCGGACAACAAGGAGATCAACTTAACAACAAGGACTTAATTTAGATCATCACAAAACAAATAATTCCGCAACACAAAACCAAGAATCAGGAAAAAGTCAAATCAAGCTTTGGAAAACAGAACAACCATGGCAGATCATTTCACAGAAATCCAAATCCCACAACAAAAACACTACAATTCCATTCCTTTCCCATCAGCTCTGTCTCCAAACCCAACAACAACAGCAGTTCCATGTTCTGTCTCTCATCTGATCGAAGCCATCAAGTCACAGAAACCGTATCTGGATTCTCTGCTTCACAAAACAGGGGCAGTGATTTTCAGAGGCTTTGATGTTAAGACGCCAGAAGACTTCAACGACGTCGTTGAGGCTTTTGGATACGAGGAGCTATCCTACGTGGGTGGTACGGCTCCTCGGTCCAACGTTGTGGGTCGTGTTTTTACAGCCAATGAGTCACCACCTGACCAACACATTGGTTTCCACCATGAAATGGCTATGGTTTGTTTGTAATTGTCACAACTTTTATGTTTTTAGTGAAATTTTGATATATCATCGTAAATTTACATATAATTTGTTGATGGTTTGATATGAGTTGGTCACAAAATTATTATCTTTTATGATGTCCTTTCTTCAGATCATGAACTATATATGGTTACTTGTTTGGAAGTGCTTTTGTAGATGATAAGAGTTGTTTTCCACTTTTCCCTATTTGAAAATGTAGTTTGGAAGTGCTTTTGTAGATTGTAGACCTTGTTTTCCCTATTTCAAAATTAGTTTGGAAGTGCTTTTGTACATGGTAGAGTTGTTTTCTTTATTTTAAAATGAGTCTGGAAATGCTTTTGTAGATGGTGGAGTTGTTTTCCCTATCAGAAGTGCTTTTGTAGATGGTAGAGTTGTTTTCCATATTTCAAAATGAGTTTGGAAGTGCTTGTGTAGATGATGGAGTTGTTTTCCGCTTTTGATCCCTATTTGAAAATGTAGTTTGGAAGTGCTTTTGTAGATGGTAGAGTTGTTTTCCCTATTTCAAAATGAGTTTGGAAGTGCTTTTGTAGATGGTAGAGTTGTTTTCCCTATCAGAAGATGAGTTTGGAAGTGCTTTTGTAGATGGTAGAGTTGCTTTCCCTATCTGAAGATGGATTTGGAAGTGTTTTGTAGATGGTAGTGTTGTTTTCCCTATTTCAAAGTGAGTTTGGAAGTGCTTTTGTAGAGAATGTTTTTCTTAAAAGCACTTGATTGCAAGCACTTTAAGGCTTTTTGGGATAATGCCTATTAGTTGATTCTCCATAAAACTTTTGCTTGTGTTAGAGTTCCAATATTTATTTTTGACTCACTGGACCTTGTCAACAGGCTCCGGAGCCTCCATCAAAATTGTTTTTCTTCTGTGAAGCAGCTCCAACAAGTGGGGGAGAAACTCCTATACTCTTGAGCCACATTGTCTATGAGAGAATGAGACAGAAGTTCCCAGAATTCGTTGAAAAATTGGAGAAGCATGGATTGATTTATACATATTTATTAGGAGAGGACGATGATCTTTCATATCCAGGTGGCCGCGGTTGGAAATCCACTTTCTCGACAGCAGACAAGATTGTTGCTGAGGAAAGGTTTGTGATTTGATCATCTAATTAATAACTTCAACGTTTTCGAATTGTAGTCATATGATTGTGAAGACAAAGTGTTATGTTGCAGAAGCATCTTCTGTTCAAAATTATGTTGTGTTGTGATCTTGTATTGAAATAAAGTGACCTTTTCGACAGGGCAACCAAGATGGATATCAAATTGGAGTGGATGGAAGACGGTGGAGTGAAAAGAATAACAGGTCCGCTTCCAGTGATTAGGTATGACAAATCCAGGCAACGGAAAATTTGGTTCACCAACATGGTAGGCTGGGAAGTAGCGGGCAATGCTCCTTATAAGACGATCACTTTCGGAGATGGTAAGCCATTGCCAGCCGATATCTGCTATGAGTGTCTGAAAATCTTTGAAGAGGAATGTGTTGCCATTCCCTGGAAGAAAGGCGATGTTCTGCTGATAGATAACTGGGCTGTGCTTCACGCACGAAGACCAACCAATTCTCCTCGTCGTGTATTAGCTTCACTCTGCAAGTAATGAAGATGCTCTATCGCCGTCTCTGGAATAATATTACTTCCCTTGTTTTGTGCTCATCGATTGCCATTTTAAACAAGTAAATGTTTAAATGAATAATGTTATATACACATTCTTTGATGTTGAATTCTTATCCATTGGTCTTCAATTGAGAACACTAAGTAAAAATACTTTTGTTTTGGTACCACCAGTTTTTTTTTTTTTTTTTTTTTTTTTTTTTTGACAGTATCTAGACATCTAGATCAGGTATTTTTTTTTTTAAGCTTTTGCTGATGGAAAGATTCGAACCGTTGATTTGAGAGTCATTTACATAAACTCCAAACTCGTCCATCTACTAGCTGAGTTACAGGGCGGTACTACCCAGTTTACGATGGTATAAATGAACGAAAGGTTTTACAACTTTTAATAAGTTTTTTTCTTCTCTTATGTAACTCCTGTTCATGTTTCTGGCTACCACATTCTTGGATAAGGAGGAATGCTTGATATGCTTCTTGTTAATTATAATTAAATGTACATTAATTCAAACATGTGTATGTAAGTAGCTAAAATATGGTGTAATTAATGTGTCATGTCACTCTAGAAAGAGTCAAAATAGATCTCACCCGATCAACGTGAATGATCAGATTTATGTAAATAGCTTAAGACTATAAGGTAACCCGATTGATAAGAAGAAAGCTCGGTTGTTTTTGGGAAAGATCTATATGAAGAATTTAAGGACACAAATTGTCTGTCTAAAATTGATGTCTCACCTTATGTCTAACCAACCAAATTAAATGTAAATACATATCTCAATTTGATTGGTTGGACACAAATTGGGACACCAATTTTGAACAGGCGATTTGAGTCCATCGATTAAATGCTCGTGTGTCAAGCGATTAAAATCCATTAATTAGTGATATGTGTCTAATTCCACTTGTAAAAGCATGATTAGCTGACGTGGCTAGAATCCAGAGGATCTAGATAGTACAACAACACGACACTGAAACAGTAGACAATAGTCATCAACACAGTAAACATACATGAACTTTACAAGATGGCACAAGAAATAATTCTGCAATACAAACAGAAAAAGTCAAATCAAGCTTTGGAAAACAGAACAAGCATGGCAGATCATTTCACAGAAACCCAAATCCCACAACAAAAACACTACAATTCCATTCCTTTCCCTTCAATTCTGTCTCCAAACCCAACAGCAACAACAACAACAAAAGCAGTTCCATGTTCTGTCTCTCATCTGATCGAAGCCATCAAGACCCAGAAACCGTATCTAGATTCTTTGCTTCACAAAACAGGGGCAGTGATTTTCAGAGGCTTTGATGTTAAGACGCCAGAGGACTTCAACGAAGTCGTTGAAGCTTTTGGGTACGAGGATCTATCCTACTTGGGTGGTACGGCTCCTCGGTCCAAGGTATTGGGTCGTGTTTTTACAGCCAATGAGTCACCACCTGACCAACACATCGGTTTCCACCATGAAATGGCTCAGGTCTGTTTATACGTTTAATGTTTTGTAATTGTCTTAACTTTTATGTTTTTTAGTGAAATTTTGATATATCATCATAAATCTACTTGTAATTGATTGATAATTTGATGTGAAACCATGCAAGGAAACAAGTGTTTGATAGAAAAAGTAAACTGTTAATAGAAATTCCTAAGCTAAAGCTAACTAAGAACAGATCACCTCCATGGAAGAACCAAGAGAGAGAAAGAGATGAAGAATTGGTCACCGAAATTGATTTGTTGAACTTTACATGTTGGTTAGTAATTTTTTGTATTGCTTTTGTTAGTGTTCCAATGTTTATTTTTAACTCACTGAACGTAGTAGTCAACAGGCGCCGGAGCCTCCATCCAAATTGTTTTTCTTCTGTGAAGTAGCTCCAACAAGTGGAGGAGAAACTCCTATAATCTTGAGCCACATTGTCTATGAGAGAATGAAAGACAAGTACCCAGAATTCGTTGAAAATTTGGAGAATCATGGATTGATTTATTCACTTTTACTAGGAGAGGACGATGATCTTTCATATATAGGTGGCCGCGGTTGGAAATCCACTTTCTCGACTGATGACAAGAGTGTGGCTGAAGAAAGGTTTGTGATTGATCTATGAAAAGTATGTTTTCTATGTCAAAATTATGCTGTGTTTTTTTTTTGTGAACTTGTATTGAAAGAAAATGATCTTTCAACAGGGCAACCAAGCTGGGAATCAGATTGGAGTGGATGGAAGACGGTGGAGTGAAAAGAATAAACGGTCCGCTTCCAGTGATTAGGTATGACAAATCTAGGCAACGGAAAATTTGGTTCACCAACATGGTAGGCTGGGAAGAAGCGGGGAATGCTCCTTTTAAGACGATCACTTTTGGGGATGGTAAGCCATTGCCGGCTGATATCTGCTATGAGTGTCTGAAAATCTTTGAAGAGGAATGTGTTGCCATTCCCTGGCAGGAAGGCGACGTTCTGCTGATAGATAACTGGGCAGTGCTTCACGCACGTAGTCCAACCAATTCTCCCCGTCGTGTTTTAGCTTCACTCTGCAAGTAATGAAGATGCTCTTTTGTACTCATCGATTGCCATTTTAGAACATGTAAATGTTTAAATGAATAATGTTATATGCACCTTTTCTGATGATCCATTGTTCTTCAATTGAGAACTCTATATGTCTCTATGTAAAGCTGCTTTTGTTTTGGTACTACCTAGTTTATGGAACACTCAATCCAATGTGGTCCGTAACAAATGTCATGTTTGATTTGTGGAAAGGAAGCCACGTGGGAAAGATATCCATGTCGGAATGGAATCCTTATTGCCTATATAAATTCTTTTGTTTGGTTGTAAGTTGTAACATGGACCAAAATGCTGTTTATATGTATTTGGGATCAGGATCCTCTATTATGCTGATTTTTTTTCTGATCTAAAACAATTGAGAATAGGGCTTTGTATTTAAATGAAATAAATGACAACCATTGATTACACATGTCAACAGATTTATATAGGCCAGGACAAAAATCAGCTCAGCAGAGGATCCAAATTCATATATTTGATGTATTAAAAATATTTTTAAATTAAAATATATATTACATCAAGAGATAATATAATAATCCCTTTTAGTTTTTATATTATATTTGAAAAGGGTAAACGTGGAAACTAATAATAAGGAGGAAAGGAATTAGGATTTGATGAAGGGATGTACAAAGGGTCCACCCCTGTCAGAGTGTCAGCACGAGCTCCCTATAAGGCTAGCAGCTAGCAAGCATTATTGACAACAAAACAAAAATAAATATATAAATGAAAAACGTGTCATGAAAGCATGACCTCTCAAATCTCAATCTCTCTTTGTAAGAAAATCTTTCATGGGTCTATCTCATGGCTAGGTATGGGCATTTCCCTATGGGGCCCCATCCCCCACGGGCCCCCATGGGGTTTTAGAGGGAAATTTTGCCCCCAAATGGATTTTGGGGGTGGGGGTGGGGGTGGGGGTGGGGGTAAACTTTGCCCCCAAACATATTTTGGGGGAGGCGGTGAGAGTATCTTCCCCCAAACCCAAAACCCTATTGGGCCCCCAAAATAATATATATATATATATATATAATTTTTATTTTTATTTATATATAAAAATTTTAACAATTAAAACAAATTATAATATTAAATTATTAAAATTAAATGTTATGGTTGTTCATTTATAAGGTGTAATTAACCCCAAAATAATATATATATATGTATTATGCAATTATTTTGTATTGTATTTTGGATTTTGTATTGTATTTTTATTATATTTTTATTACTTTTTAGATTGAAAATTTAAAATTTAGAATTGAAAAGGAAATGAAATAGGGGAAATAGGTTTTGGGGGTGGGGGTGGGGGAACCTCCCCCCAAAACGTCCCCTTTTGGGGGAGGTGGTGGGGGGAGGTTTGAGGAATGAGGGTGGGGGTGGGGGTACCCTCCCCCGCCCCATTGGGCCCCACGCCCATCCCTACTCATGGCTGATGGGTAGTGAGACGGAACCAAAGAAAGTGTGCCATGTGGCACAGTTATTAAAACAAATATTTACTTATTTTGTTGCCAATCATACATTGACACGTGGCATAATAATCAAGACAAATCTTTTATTCTAACCGTATATTCCTCTGTCAAACTCCATTATCTTCTCTTTCTTCTCAATTCTTTTAACATTCAAAAGATTTCAATAGTAATTTCTCTTTCTTTTCTTTTTTCTCTTTCTTTCTTATTATAATAATGCTAAACATTCCATCTAAAATCTCACATTTTTTCATCCCACTACATATGGCATATGAAGTGTCAAATTGTGAGTGGATATATATTAATGATGATTTATCTCACCTACCCCATGTAGTCACTCACAATTTGACATCTCACATGCCACATGTAGTGAGATGAAAAAGATAAGATTTTAGGTGGAATGTGTAGCATTACTGATATGTATATATATATATATACACACCTTAGTTGACTGTTGACATTCATTTATTTTTTATATTATATGTTAAAACAAGTATATAATGTTTGTGAACAAATTATTGTTTTGAGTATTTATTTTCTAGACAACTTGTGGTGGTTTATGGTAGGAGAAAATTGTGATTTTATATTTTATATTTTATATTGAATTTATTAAATTTTAATTTTGTGATGGTATGTCAACACTTATTGATTGTGAATTTGTAATGATTTTGTTATTGGATTTGGAGTAAAAAATTAATAATAAATTTTGAAGCTTATTCTTTGTTTTCAAATGTTTATTTATGTCATTTTTTTTTTTTTTGGTCATAGGTTATAATGTCAAATCTTCATCATATTTCTAAATTAAGTAAGCAACAAACTATACAATCTTTTTTCAATAAAATGAGAATCAATCAACAAGTGATGCTCTTACTAGTAGTAAAGGTTTTGATGAGTCACGTTCTTTTAAATGTTAAAGGCTTGAATCTGAAAAAGTTGATGTTTCTTTTGAATGACGACATTGAAGTCCTCTACTGTCTTCACATCAAACCCTCTGCTAATAACTGTCCCTATTTTGTGAAGCAAAGAATCCAGATACGTTTTCTAGGACTTGATGGCTTCGGTCAGGTGAGAGACAGAACATGGAACTGATGTTGTTGTTGTTATTGTTGGGTTTGGAGACAGAACTGAAGGGAAAGGAATGGAATTGTAGTATTTTTGTTGTGGGATTTGGGTTTCTGTGAAATGATTTGCCATGCTTGTTCTATTTTCCAAAGCTTGATTATGCTTTTTTTTTTTTTTTTCCTTCGGTGTTGCAGAAGTTGCAAGTTGCAACACCTATATGTCAAAAATAGCTACTCATTTGAAGTCTTGGTTTCTGAATCTCATGCGATAGAAACTACAAGCTAAAACCCTTTGTTAAAGTATCTCCAGTACAAGCGTGGCTTGTGAAAAAAGAGATGCCACATAAGATAAATATATGCTATGTTAATAATTATGTCTCCAATGCAGCCGTGTATATTCAACCTCAAGCTGACGTGGCAAAAAAAATATTGGACATTATCAACATGACCGTCCACTTTCAGATGGTCTGTTGCACAACTATTTTTTAAGTTGACTCATCAAACATTTAAAATTGACATTAAATTTTCATATATTTTTGGTAAGGAAATAAAATGAAAAATAAAACAGGAAAAAAAGATGGACATGTCATTAAAAAAATTGTGTTTTAGACAGAAGCATTGGAGACCAAATTTTGAGTTGATTGTCTATCAAGTCTATTTTTATACCATATAGAAAGCAAGTCTCTTGACATTGTTGTCATATCAACAATTATTGGTATGCAAGCCACTTTTGCATTGGAGATGCTTTTATCTTCCTAATCCATGCCACGCCGCAATCGTCTCTTCCCAGATCAATTTTTATCAAAGTATTTTATATTCACTTTCTTCTCAATTTTTTATCCAAAATATTCTTTCTTTCTTTTTTTACAATAAAAAATACAGAGACCAAACTACAACCGAAAACCAGGAAAATAACACTTAGCAAACATTTTACCATAGAAAATCCTCCAAAGAGGACAAGGCCAAGGAGGCAAGGTTATGGGCCACCCTATATATTCTACTTTCAGTTTTTTTTTTTTTCTTTTTTCTTTTTTCTTTTCTTTGGCTCTGTTTTTTTCTCTCTTGCTCTCACATCTCAATATCATCTGATAATGCAAAAAGAAAAAGAAATATACAAATTTTTATCCAAGTTATTCTATTTCTGTGTTTTTTTTTCTCTTGTTTTTTATCCATCCAGCTCTCACTTCTCAATTTCATCCAATAATGGAAAAAGAGAAAAAAGAAATATAATCATTTTTTACTTTCAAAAATTAAGTATAGACAAGACTATCTTAGTTGTTGGTTGAGAATGGATTAGAGTAGTAAATGATTTATGTTTATGAACAGAAAATTTAGTGTTTGGTGTCTAGAGATATAAATATTTCTTGTTTTTTTTTTTTTTAATTTTTTTTATTATTTTTTTTATTTAAATTAAAAGATATAAATCTTTCACTAAAAAAAAAAGAAATAAATCAAATAATATAAATATATATATATATTTAATATTTAATGATAAATGATAAAAAAAAAAACAATACATATATTATTTTAAGAACCAGACAAAAAAAAAAAAATTAATAAGAGAAAGTGGTATAAAATTTTTCAAATCCACAAATTAAAATAAATATTTGTTTTCCTAAAAATTTTCTCTCTTTTCTAACTTTTTTTTTTTTTTTGGTCTCATAAAGAGGTTTATTGGAGGCTACATTAGTGTACACAACCTAAATCTTAATCATGAAATACAAGACTTAATTAAATATCAATCATATAATATAAAACCTAAAATTAAATTCATTATAAGTAAATAAAAAGAATAAAGTAAAAGAAATTACATTCTTGACTTATGACTTGAGAGATTCAAGAGAAAAAGATAAGTTAAGGTTTGGAATCTAAGATTTGGAAAAGTGAAAAAAAAAAAAAAAAAAAAAAAAAAAAAAAAAAAAGAAGGGGAAAGTGAATAGTGATCGAAGGTTTTATCAAAAAAGAAAAAAAAAATTAGTGATCAAACTATCAAAGAATGGCTGATGGTATGGAGAAAGGGATCTTGGAAACTGGAAAGTGAAAAAGTATTTTATAAATTATAACAAGTTATTTGGGTCGTTTGGGCTAGTTGGGCACTTGGGCTATTGGTTTCATTTGGACTATAAGTCATATAACTTTTTTTTTTTTTAATTAAGTAGAATTTAAAAAACTTGGGTGAGCTACAGCCCACCCAAGCCCCTTAAGGGCCCACCCATTAAGGGCCCACCCAAGCCCCTTAAGAGCTCTGCCCCTGCTGCGACACTTCCTTCTCACCAAACAGTAAACACTACTATTATCATTATCTCTTTTTTTGTTTGCTTTCACTAAACAAGTATAGTATTATTATTTAACTTTGGATTTTATACAATTTTCCTTTATCCTCACTATTTTATTTCCCATCATGCACTTCTTACACATTCCATTAAACAATTTTAATTTAAAATATGGCAACTTGGTTGAGTAATTAAATATTTTAGTAAATAAATAAAAATTAATAACTAAATAGATGGACTAAATTCATATATAAATGACAAAATGAGATTCGTCCATTTGTATACAGAAGATTACTTAAATCTATTAGTGAGTGATGGATTAAAGATTTAAATAAATGTTATTTAAAAAAAAAAAAGATGATTTAAATAAACAAATAAAAATTGACTACGTAATTGAGGGACTATATATGATAGGACCACCTTTGGAATATTGAAATTTAAATACTATAGATTTACTCGGTTAAAATCAAGATATCAATTTTGTAATGTTACATAGCACATAGTTCTTTATGTGACATTGTAAAGTCGAATTCTACACATACAAATCATTATCTAAGATTACTAATCGGTTGCTTTTTCTCTTTTTGAAAATGACAAGAACATCAATTTCAATGACAATGAGAGCATTAACTCTTCACTTAAAAAATATATATATATATATACACTTTCTACTGTTAGTTCGTCATGTTATAAAATATAACAGGACGAAGAATGTTGACCACAGATTATAGAGAAGTTTTGACAAGTACATACATTTTGAGTCAAAGTATGTAAATATAGTGGTCCATATTCTACGTCTGGATATATTTATTGTCAGGACGAACTGATAATAGAAAATATATATATATATATATATATACATTCTGCAACACAAAAATGAAGAAACAGAAAACGAAGAACAAGTTTTCAAAAACATAACCGCCATGGAAGCTCATCGTCCTTTCACAGAAATCCAAATCCCACAACAGAGATTCTACAATTCCATTCCTTTCCCATCAGTTCTGTCCCCAAACCCAACAACAACAACAACAGCAGCAGTTCAATGTTCTGTCTCTCATCTGATCGAAACCATCAAGACCCAGAAACCATTTCTGGATTCTTTGCTTCACAAAACGGGGGCAGTGCTTATCAGAGGGTTTGATATAAAGACAGCAAAGGACTTCAACGACGTTGTTGAAGCTTTTGGGTACGAGGAGCTATCCTACGTGGGTAGTCGTAGTCCGGCTGGTCGGACCAACGTTGTGGGTCGTGTTTTTACAGCCAATGAGTTACCACTTGACCAACCCATCGGTTTCCACCATGAAATGTCTCAGGTTTGTTTGTACGTTTGATGTTTTGTAATTGTCTTAACTGAAATTTTTTATATATCATCATATCTCTACATATAATTAGTTGATAATTTGATGTGGGTTAGTTGTTAATTTGGAGGTGCTTTTGTAGTGAACATTTTTCTTAAAAGCACTTAATTGATATATCATTCATAAATCTACATACAGTTATTTGATAATTTGATGTGTGTTGGTCACCAAATTTGATTTGTTGAAATTTACATGTTGGTTAGTAAATTGTTGTATTTATTCTGGACTCACTGAATTTGGTCAACAGGCGCCGGAGCCTCCATCGAAATTGTTTTTCTTCTGTGAAGTAGCTCCAACAAGTGGGGGAGAAACTGCTATAGTCTTGAGCCACATTGTCCATGAGAGAATTAGATACAAGTACCCGGAATTCGTTGAAAAATTGGAAGAGCATGGATTGATTTATTCACTTTTAGTAGGAGCAGACGACGATCATTCTTATATAGGTAGTCGCGGTTGGAAATCCACTTTCTCGACTGGAGACAAGAGTGTAGCTGAGGAAAGGTTTGTGATTTGACCATCTAATTAGTAACTCCAACAATTTCAAATTATAGAAATTCGAACAATCTAGGTCTAATTTGTTCTTGTGATCTTGTCAATGATTGTCGGACAATGTTGCTTAAGCATCTTATGTTTAAAATTATGTTGTGTTGTGAACTTGTATTGAAAGAAAGTGATCTAATTTCAACAGGGCTACCAAGATGGGAATCAGATTGGAGTGGATGGAAGACGGTGGAGTGAAAAGAATAATAGGTCCGCTTCCGGTGATTAGGTATGACAAATCTAGGCAACAAAAAATTTGGTTCACTAACATGGTAGGTTGGCAAGTAGCGGGGAATGGTCCTTGTAAGACGATTTCTTTCGGGGATGGTAAGCTATTGTCAGCTGATATCCGCAATGAGTGTCTGAAAATCCTTGAAGAGGAATATGTTGCCATTCCCTGGCAAGAAGGCGATGTTCTGCTGATAGATAACTGGGCTGCGCTTCACTCCCGAAGACCAACCAATTCTCCCCGCCGTGTATTAGCTTCATTCTGCAAGTAATTAAGATGATTGGATTCTTGTACAGCATATTGCATTATTCCTCAATCATTTGGCTCCCACCATAGACTTCAAGTACACAAAAATCTCTCTAGATTGATATTGACTTGACTGTTGCATATTGCCAAGTATTCCAAGTATTATCATTTCCATAGAAATCCAATTAGAGATGCACATTTTTCCCCGGATTCCTAAATTCCTATGTCCCCATCTCCATTTAGGGAAATTTTTTTTGGAGAAAAATAGGGAAATTGGTGGGGATGGAGATGATTTGTGTGTCATTGATTAAATGATTTGTGTGTCATTCCTAAATGATTTGTGCCCACAATTGGCTAGATGCCTAGAATGAGATTTGTCTGTTAAGTAATGACATTTTTGTCTGTTTCACTATTTTACTGCTGTTATTAAGTTAGTGCTAGTCTCACAAACAAGTGTTGTTTTTCTCTATTAACTCATAATTATTTTGATTTAGAATAAAAATATTAGGTTGAGTTATTTTTTTATTTATATATTTACTAAAAAAAAGTAACTACATATAATTTGGGATGAGTGAGAATGACACGATTTGAACCACAAACTTAATGGTATAAAGTGAGGGGGGATATACCACATGGCCGGTCTTATCTCTTCAGTTTTTGACTTGTCTCTCAATTATAGTGGTAATTATTAAGTTCAATAATTTTTAATTAATCGGTTGTTTAGACAACCAAACAATCCATCGCCTATTAATTATGAGTAATGCTAAACATCCCATCTATAATTCAACCATTTTCATCTCAACACATATGGTAGTTGAGTTGTCACTTGATTAGTGGATACACATTAATTGTAATTTATCGCACTTACCCATGTATCCACATAACAAATAATGTGTATCTACTCATCAAGTGACAACTCAGCTACCATATGTGTTGGGATGGAAATAGTGGGATGTGTAGCATTACTCATTAATTATTTGTCTAATACTATGTTTAATTAGTCTGGTTGCAACATTTCCTTCTCACCAAACAGAAAGCACTGTCTTAATTATTATTATTATCTTATTTTATTTGCTTTCACCAAACAAGTATAGTATTATTATAACTTTGGATTTATACGATTTTCCTCTATCCTCTCATCATGTACTTCACACACATTCTATTAAAAAAAAATTAAATTAAAAAAATGTATTAATAAATAAAATCGATGGACAAAAGGGGCGGCTAAATTATGAGATTTGTCCAATTGTATGCGAAGAAAAGTTAAGTCTATTAGTGAATGAGGGATTAAAGATTTAAGTAAATGTTGTTTAAGAATATATTTAAATAAAAATTGACTACGTAATTTTTTTTTTTTCATTTTTTGAAAAGGAACATTCAATAAAACAAACAACAAACAGCTTAGAAAAAGCATCTGATTGGATCAACCATTCCACAGAAGGAGGGTTGTCCTCAAGGAGAAACAAATCATCCGAAGATGAAAAGGACAATTGCGCAGGGTTATGCGCTACCAGGTTCGTAGCCCTGGGAACATAAGAAACAAATAAACTGTTACAGCTTAGTAAACAGAGGATGTTAGAGATAATTGTGCAACATCCGCAAGGGACGCCCTACCCGAGTTTACTAAATCAACAACAGCCTTGGCATCGGATTCGATGACAACAGGCAGAAGCCCTGCCTCTACAGTAAAAAGGGCACCCCTAAAAAGAGCAATAGCCTCAGCAATCAAAAGGTGGAAAAGAGCATCCATACACTGGGTTGAAGATCCCATCACTTTGCCCTCAGAGTCTTGAATGATAATGCCGATACCAATCTTTTTTGAACCAGAGCATATTGTCACGGCTCGTGAAATCTAAAATCTGGAATCCAGCCAATGAGCCGAACAAGTCCACAACAAGACCAAGTTGCTGGAAAACTCTAGAGATTTCCAAACATTTCAAGCATGGATGGAAGTTTTTAGTGGATGGAAGATTATAGAGATCTCCGGAAAAGTCTAGCAACGGATGCTTATGGAAGTCTCTAGCAACACAACCATTCTAGGTTGGTCTTGTACATATATGTAGAATAATCTGGAATGATGTAGATACTTGTATAAGATTCTAGAGGCATGTACATACATGTAGAAAATTCTAGATAGGTGTAGATATTTTTGGAGGCAAAACCTCCACCGTTGGATCAAATTGATCCTAGCCGTCTAATGAGAAGGTGGCACTCTATAAATAGCCAACCACTCCCATTTGTAAGGCAATCCAAGCCAACTCTAGCTACTTGTACTCAAAGCCTTGTATAGCTCTCTTATTAAGCAATGCAAGCTTTCCATATTTCTAACCAAGCTCTTCCGGCCCTTTTTCTCTAGTCTCTCTCTTTTGTGTGTAAGAGTGATAAGCAAGACTTTAAGGTTTACTTAGCAACATTCACCCGGAAGTTGTCTAAGTACCGCACGGGATTTCCGCTGCGTAATCTAAGCTTGTGACAGTTGGTATCAGAGCCTGGTCGTCAAGCAACCATGGCGCGAAGCAATGGCCTCCGACAGCGAAGTTGCTGCTAGAGCGGAAGAGCAAGCGTGAGGTCGTAGCGAGCAACGCTCCCACACCAAGTGAAGCAAGTCCAAAGGTCCGTCCATGGATGCTTTGGAAACTTGGATGACTGGCTTGGAGGAAGCCATCTTCGGATTGTAGATTACCTTGAGGAATGTTGTCGAACGTCTTGACGGCCTAGAGACGGACTATGGCACAACCACTCAAGCAATGACCACTCCTAAATTAGCACCCGCAATAGTACGGGGCCGTGGGAATAGCACAATGATAAATAAGATTCGTTCCACAAGGATTGATGTATTGATTACCACAATTGATTGATTTAATTACTATCTAGACAAGCAAAGATTTGATGATAAAATTATACTACTCTAATTTAAACTAGAACAAGCTACAATTATAATGCAATTAATAAAACTAAACAAGCAAGCAAACAAACTCAAGCACTTGATTATCAATATGTGAATTAGGCTAAGACTTTGAATCCACCTATCCAATTATCACCAATTTTAGGCACATCATTGAAATAAAGTATGCTAGTGTGTATGTAGATTCGTATGCCCTTAATTAGTCTCTAACCTCTCTCAAGTGATAAAGACAACATTCATATGAACCAATAACCTATTTCTCAATGGTTATCTGAACTACACACAAATTCATTAAGCATAATGGCACACAAATGGAATCCTACAAGCTAGCATCACATATTTCTATCTTACTAGACTTGTATCGGGCATTTCATCATGCACGTTGTGTGCTTCTCCTCTTGATGCTTCACACAACAACCAAATATCAACTAAGTGTTAGCTAGGCACCTAGAAGCATTGAGCAATTGAAATACACATACATAACACAAGCAATAATGATAAATTGATGGCCTTTACTAATGATTCATGGAAAAGGTTTCATCTTGGCCTTAGCCAAGATGGATTTAGTTCATATTACAAGAAATGGCTAAAAAAGATATGATTTTTATGCAAGCCATAACAAGATACAAATGACAAATAAAATGAGAAAGGTATAGAGAAAACTATATGTGAAGATCTCCTCTTTGGTGACTTGATGTTCTTGGCTTGCTTCCTCTCTTGATGCTTCCCTTTATGCTCCAATGTTGGGTTTTTATGGTGGGAAATGGTGGGAAAGTTGAATATTTAGTGTTTGGTAAAGTGGATTTGGAGTTTGGATGATGGATTAAAGGTTGGATGTAGTGATTTGTGGGTTTTGGGATGTATTGTGGGAGTTCAAGAGGTGTGAAAAATGAGAGGAAAAGGGGTATTTAAAGAGTGGAGAGGCTAGGGCAAGAATTTGGGGTCAAAGGACAAGAAAACCCCTCAAATTCGGACAAAAAAGACACAAAACGAATGCCCAGGGCGCTGTACGAAAGCGCTGTACGTACAGCGCCCAATTGCTGTCCACATTCCAAAGAATTGGCGATGTACGGGCGCTGTACAAAAGCGCTGTACGTACAGCGCCTCTTGTTCTTCAGTGTCTTCCAACAGCGCGTACCGTTACGAAAATGAGTATAACTTTCTCCAGAAATATTGGAATCGCGATCCGTAAAAACTGTTGGAAAGTAGACATTTGGGGCTTTCCGAAAATAGGTGGTGTAGTTCTTTCTAAGGAGAAAGATATGGCCCCCGCAAATCAGGTGTTCTGCACGAGCCTTTTCCATTTAAGCCCTTATAACTTCCAAAACTCATCAATTAAGCGCAAATACCTTATTTATGGCAAATAACCTACACAAAGCTCACCAAACACATTAAATATACAAATATGCTCGAAAACGAGTACAATTGATAAGAAATAGGGGCTACACCGAGTGTACAAATGGGCACTATCAAGCAACCAAGCCTATGATCCGAGAGTTCCAAAAGGGCTTCAAAAAGGACCTATGCTTCCTCACCCAAGAGCTCCACAACCTTCGCACCTTCGTAGAGCATAAGTTACAGGCTATACGTGCAGAAGTTGATGAAATCCGCACCGAATGGGCTTCACACCGGAATAGCCCATCCGTCAGCTTTGGTGCCACCATAAGCACCAACACCATCCAGGTCCCTAAGCCATACACTTACAGCGGCAACCGGAAAGCCATGGAGGTGGAGAATTTTCTCTTTGGCCTAGAACAATACTTTGAGGCCAAGGGAGTTAGAGACGATGCCACTCGGATCACCAATGCTCTCACCTTTCTTCAGGATTCCGCCCAGCTATGGTGGCAATTCAAGCATGGTTACTTCATCAATCCTATTACCACATGGGATGACTTCAAGAGGGAACTCAAGAAGCGATTTTCTTCGACCAACGCCGAGAAGGAGGACCGTGGCCGCTTTCGTCGCCTCAAGCAGTTAAGGTCTATCCACGACTATGTCAACGAGTTCACCACCTTGACACTAGAGATCGATGACATGTTTGATAAAGACTCTCTCTTCTTTTTAATGGACAACCTTAAAGAGTGGCAAGGGTGGAGTTGGAAAGACGGAATGTGCAAGATCTAGATGCAGCCATTGTCGCAGTGGAGTCACTAATTGACTACACCCAATCCAAGGAACAGAAAGATAACCATGATAAAAGTGGGGGAGACGAACCGAGGGGCAACGATCTCAAGGACAAAGGGTGCTCCAAGTCCCCTAATGGCAACAACCGGCGTGACACACAATGAGGCAAGCCCGAGAAGATCAAGCCAAATAGTCCATGCTTCATTTGCAATGGACCACATTGGGTATGTAACTGCCCAAAGCGGAGAATGCTTAATGCCATGGTTACCCAACTCGAGGAGACCAAGGCATCCGAAGGTCAAGTAAGCATGGGATCTATCCAGCAAATCAATGCTCTAAATGGCCACCATATCATGCCTCCAACACTTGCCAAGAAAGGCCTCATGTTCGTAGGTGAAACCATCAAAGGCAAGCCAGTACAAGCGTTGCTAGACACCGAGGCAACGCATAACTTCATCTCAATGGACGAAGCCAAACGACTTGGCCTTCGAGTCACCAATGAGAAATGTGCTATCAAAGCGACCAACACACCAGTCGAGCTAATCAATGGCACGGCGAAGGGCGTCACCATCCACTTAGGCACATGGAGCGCCAAACTTGACTTCTCGGTTATCCACCTAGATGACTACCATGTGATCCTAGGCATAGAGTTCTTCAATTAGGCAAATGCTTTCCCCCCTACCCGCTACCAACACACTCAACATCCTCGATGGGGGCAAAGCACATACCATTCCAGCAGAGCACATGACCAAGTCAGAAATCAAGACGTTATCCGCCATACGTCTCATGGAGACACCCAATTCTCCCACCTCTTCAAAGGACGACAAGCCAATCGAAGACATTCAAAAGAAGAAGAGGCGTGCAAACCATGGGAAGCAATAACCAAGGACAGCAGAGGGAGGCACCATAAACGTGAAGCTATCGTTTCAACAATGCAAACCCACTTGCACCAAGCCAAAGGAGTAGACGTAACACAACACACATTCGATTCCCAACACAAACTCAATCCTTCACGAGAGGCTTCCCAAGCTGAAGTCCAATCATCTGAAGGATCCAACCCGTGATAGACTCCAGCATACATGGCACAAACACGGCAAGGACGTCGCGAACTTAGGTGGGGGGAGGATGTCACGGCCCATGAAATCCAAAATCTGGATTCCAGCCAAGGAGCCGAACAAATCCACAACAAGGCCAAGTTGCTGGAAAACTCTAGAGATTTCCAAATATTTCAAGCATTGATGGAAATCTTTAGTGGATGGAAAATTCTAGAGATCTCCGAAAAAGTCTAGTAATGAATGCTTCTAGAAGTCTCTAGCAACACAACCATTCTAGGTTGTTCTTGTACATATATGTAGAATAATCTAGAATGATGTAGATACTTGTATATGATTCTAGAGGCATGTACATACATGTAGAGAATTCTACATAGGTGTAAATATTTTTGGAGGCAAAAACTTCACCGTTGGATCAAATTGATCCTAGCCATCCATTGAGGAGGTGGCACTTTATAAATAGCCAACCATTCCCATTTGTAAGGCAATCCAAGCCAACTCAAGCTACTTGTACTCAAAGCCTTGTAAAGCTCTCTTGTTAAGCAATACAAGCTTTACATATTTCTAACCAAGCTCACCCTTTTTCTCTAGTCTCTCTCTCTTGTGTGTTAGAGTGACAAGCAAGACTTTAAGGCTTACTTAGCAACATTCACCCGGAAGTTGCCTAAGTGCCGCACGGGATTTCCACTGCGTAATCTAAGCCCGTGATAGTATGGCTACATCCGTATTAACTTTATAGAAGCCTTCATTTGGCTTAAGCCTTTTAACCACCGGCAGCCTATTCGAAATGGGAGAGGGAATTGCACTATCTGTAGGATGGCAAGCAGCCCGAAATTCAAGCATATTCAATGTGCTATAATGAGATTACGTAGGAACTATATACGATGCGATAAAATGAGGTTGGTCTAATTGTATACAATGAAGTCTAATTTGGTGTGGGACTCGAGCACATAAACACTCGAAGAACTTTATAATTATATAAAATCAAGATATCAACTTTATAATGTTAGATAGTACAAAATTCGTTATGTATAATTATATAAAATCAAGATATCAACTTTATAATGTTAGATAGTACAAAATTCGTTATGTAATTTTACAAAATTGGAATTTCGCACATGTAACAATGCTAATTGTTATATTGGTGATTACTTTATAAGTTGTTTTTTGCTTTTTGAAAAAGACAAGAACATCAACTTCAACAACGACAAGAGTATGTCCTTAGAGGCATAGCTCAGGCGCTCAGCTGGTATATAGACGAGTTTGAGGTTTGGGTAAATCACTCTCAAGTCAGTAACTCGAATCCTACCCACGGCTAAATCTTTAAAGAAATGTTTGGTTTAGATAGGATGTCAAATAGATAATGTCTTTAAAAAAAAAAAAAGGGTAAATTACACTGCATCCCTTGAGGTTTGGCCTTAAGACACTTAGATGGAAAAGTTTCGTTATTCTACACTTGGACCCAAATACTTAACGGTTCCCAATTAACTTCTAACAGTGTAAGGCTATTTTGGTCTTTTGAAAATAGATAAATTACACTGCATCCCTTGAGGTTTGGCCTTAAGACACTGCATCCCTTGAGGTTTGGCCTTAAGACACTTAGATGGAAAAGTTTCGTTATTCTACACTTGGACCCAAATACTTAACGGTTCCCAATTAACTTCTAACAGTGTAAGGCTATTTTGGTCTTTTGAAAATGTTTTTATTTGATAAAAAAGAATTCAATAACAAAATAAATTCAATTTTTTACAACCCTAACAACAAGAATAGCAGATCTAATCATCCAACTTCCACTCTCTACAATACATCAACGATGCCACCACCAGCACCGACCTCCATCTTTATCGGCACCGACCTTTGTCAATTTTCACGTTGAATCACGACAAATCTGGGATGTAAAGGCGAATTCTTCGCATGTTTCGTTTGTGGTTTTCGGTGAACAAATCGTTGGTGTTAATGGCTGGGGTTTGGTGATCGGTGATCGGTGATCGGTGAAGCTTTATAGTCCGGTGGTGATCAGTGACTTGCGGCGGCGGCTGTTGACACACATGTCAACTATGACGGTGGCTTATTCTTTAGCTCTCCATCAGAGATTTTTTTTTTTTTTTTTTTTTTGTGGAATTAATGATGAAGATTGTTGGCTGTTGGGTTGGATTTTGTTGTAGATGGAATTTATTTGAATTGTTTTTTCAAAAAATATATGATGATGATTTTTGGGTTGGATTTTTTTCTTCATGTTGTCATTATTTAAGGAGAGAGTTTGGAGAATGATTTGTGGTATTTTGGTATTTTTGAGATGGGGAATTTGAGTTGGGTTTGATGTGTTTGAGGTTTTCTATCTGGAATGGGTGTGAATTTGGGTCTTCAATTTGAAAATGGATTTGGAAGTAGATGATTACTATTTTATTTTGACAGGGAAATCCACCCTCCCACCTATTTTCTCTGTCTTTCATCTTTTCCCTATTTTCTTTCTCCCATCTCCCTTTCTCAACCTCTCTCGCATTTGTCACTGGTCACCATCGATGGGGAAAGACAATCTCAACTTGAAATTTTTGAGTTTGATGTTATGGGATTTAGGTTTTGATTTGAAGGGCTTTGATGTTATGACTTGTGGGTTTTAATCTTGAATTGGGTTTTGGATTATGAAAAATAATTGCAGTTTTTTGTTGTTGGTTGGAATTTGGTGTTGCCATCCAAAGAAGTGGCGTGCCTCCCTCACTGGTTTGCGTCTCAAGCCAATGGAGGAGGAGTCCTACCAAACTGTGCAAAACCACAATTTTTTTTATAATTAATTTGAAGGAATGGTAAATTTTTATTTATCTGTTATTATTATTTTTATTTATTTCCAAGGGTATTTTTGACATTTTCAATGTCAATGTTGGTCAAATTAACAGAACACTTAACCACCGTTAAGTATTTGGATGTAAGTGTAGAATAACGAAACTTTTCCATCTAAGTGTCTTAAAGCCAAACCTCAAGGGGTGTAGTGTAATTTACCCTAAAAAACAACAACAACAAGAGCATCAACTCCTCTAAAACAAAATATAATAATAATACTAATAAAAAATTATTCTTCAACAGACAAATGAAGAAACAGAAAACGAAGAACAAGTTTTTAAAAACAGAACCGCCATGGAAGCTCATCATCCTTTCACAGAAATCCAAATCCCACAACAGAGATTCTACAATTCCATTCCTTTCCCATCAGTTCTGTCTCCAAACCCAACAACAACAACAACAACAACAGCAGTTCAATGTTCTGTCTCTCATCTGATCGAAACCATCAAGACCCAGAAACCATTTCTGGATTCTTTGCTTCACAAAACGGGGGCAGTGCTTATCAGAGGATTTGATATAAAGACAGCAAAGGACTTCAACGACGTCGTTGAAGCTTTTGGGTACGAGGAGCTATCCTACGTGGGTAGTCGTAGTCCGGCTGGTCGGACCAACGTTGTGGGTCGTGTTTTTACAGCCAATGAGTTACCACCTGACCAACACATCGGTTTCCACCATGAAATGTCTGAGGTTTGTTTCTACGTTTGATGTTTTGTAATTGTCTTAACTGAAATTTTTTATATATCATCCTATCTCTACATATAATTAGTTGATAATTTGATGTGTGTTTAATTGATATATCATTCATAAATCTACATACAGTTATTTGATAATTTGACGTGCGTTGGTCACCAAATTTGATTTGTTGAGCTTTACATATTGGTTAGTAAATTGTTGTATTTATTCTGGACTCACTGAATTTGGTCAACAGGCGCCGGAGCCTCCATCGAAATTGTTTTTCTTCTGTGAAGTAGCTCCAACAAGTGGGGGAGAAACTGCTATAGTCTTGAGCCACGTTGTCCATGAGAGAATTAGACACAAGTACCCGGAATTCGTTGAAAAATTAGAGGAGCATGGATTGATTTATTCACTTTTAGTAGGAGCAGACGATGATCATTCATATATAGGTAGTCGCGGTTGGAAATCCACTTTCTCGACTGAAGACAAGAGTGTAGCTGAGGAAAGGTTTGTGATTTGATCATCTAATTAGTAACTCCAACCATTTCGAATTATAGAAATTCGAACAATCTAGTTCTAATTTGTTCTTGTGATCGTGTCAATGATTGTTAGACAATGTTGCTTAAGCATCTTATGTTCAAAATTATGTTGTGTTGTGAACTTGTATTGAAAGAAAGTGATCTAATTTCAACAGGGCTACCAAGATGGGAATCAGATTGGAGTGGATGGTAGACGGTGGAGTGAAAAGAATAACAGGTCCGCTTCCGGTGATTATGTATGACAAATCTAGGCAACAAAAAATTTGGTTCACTAACATGGTAGGTTGGCAAGTAGCGGGGAATGGTCCTTGTAAGACGATTACTTTCGGGGATGGTAAGCTATTGTCAGCTGATATCCGCTGTGAGTGTCTGAAAATCCTCGAAGAGGAATGTGTTGCCATTCCTTGGCAGGAAGGCGACGTTCTGCTGATAGATAACTGGACTGTTCTTCACTCCCGAAGACCAACCAATTCTCCACGTCGTGTATTAGCTTCATTATGCAAGTAATTAAGATGCTCTCTGCACACCTTCTCTGTTATAGTATTAGTTCCCTCGTTTTGTGCTTATCTATTGTCTTTTTAGAACACATAAATGTTGAAATGAACACATAACCAGTGAGATTGTCCCCAGATATCTGAAAAACGTAAACACTTAATCCATCGTGGCTCAAAACATTCAAGTGTTGGCATGATTCGAACTAACAACCTCTTCGATATGTAGGTGTGACGTTTAAGAGGTTTACCACTAAGACAACCTCATCTCGTCGTTACTACAATAATTATTAGAGTTTTTAAAATTTCTACAACCTTTTGGTGCTAATTTTATGGGACTTGAACTTTCACCTATTTTCAACTTGAGTTTTAATAACACTAAAAATATATTTTTGGCAAAAATACCCTTTACACACAAACACAACATAAAGTTTTGCGATTGGTGGAGATTTATTAAGTTTTGCCTTTTTATTTCACGTCTTTTTGTTAAGTTAAGTAATGACATTTTCGTCTATTTCACTATTTCACTACTATTATTAAGTTATTAAGAGGATGCTAATCACACAAAAAAGTGTTATTTTTCTCTATTAACTCATAATTATTTTGATTTAGAATAGAAATATTAGGTTGAGTTTTTTTTTTTTTTTTTACACTAAAATAAAAATAATTACATATAATTTGGGACTAGGGGTGAAGGACACGACTCAAACCACAACCTTAATGGTATAAAATGAGGGACATACCACCAGGCTAGTCTTACCTCGATCAATTGAGTTTTTGGCTTGTCTCCCAATTATAGTTGTAATTATTAAGTTCAATATTTTTTAATTAATCGGTTGTTTGGCCAACGAAACAACCCATCGGCTATTAATTATTTGTCTAATATTATGTTTAATTAGTCTGATTGCAACACTTCCTTCTCACCAAACAGTAAACACTACCTTAATTATTATTATCTTATTTTATTTGCTTTCACCAAACAAGTATAGTATTATTATAACTTTGGATTTTATACAAGTTTCCTTTATCATCACTATTTTATTTCTCATCATGCACTTCACACAGAATCTATCAATTAAAAAATTTAAATTAAAAAATGGCAACATTATTGAGTAATTAAATATTTAAATAAATCAATAAAAATCAATAACTAAATCGATGAACTAAATTCATATATGGGGTGACAAAATTATGGGATTGGTCCAATTGTATGTGAAAAGTTAAATCTATTAGTGAACGAGGGATTAAAGATTTAAATAAATGTTTAAGAAATTATTTAAATAAATAAATGAGTAAATAAAAATTGACTACATAATCTATATGCAATGTGATAAAATGAGATTACATAGGTACCGTATATGATGCGATAAAATGAGATTGGTGTAATTGTATGCAATGAAGCCTAATTTGGTGTAGGACTCGGGCACAAAAACACTCGATGAACTTTATAATATTATAAAATTAAAATATAACTTTATAATGTTAGATAGTACGAAAATCGTAATATTATAAAGTCGGAATTCTGCACTAGCATTGTTATATCGGTGATTACATTATAAGTTGTATTTTTCATTTTGAAAAGGACAAGAACATCAACTTCAACAACGACAAGAGCATCAACTCTTCACTAAAACAAAATATAATAATAATAGTATAATACTAATAAAAAATTATTCTGCAACACAAAAATGAAGAAACGGAAAACGAAAAACAAGTTTTCAAAAACAGAACCGCCATGGACCCACCATGGGAGGTGCAAATCATGGACCTCTAACCTTTGGTCGCACGATTCGTGTGTAGGTGTGTCTTATGAACACCGATTGTACCGTGAGAGTACAACCGAACTTTTATCCTTTTTCCTAAGCCAAACGTTTTATTGATAAGGAAAGAATTGGGTTCACTGGCTTGGTAGGTTGGGAAGTAGCGGAATGAGTGTCTGAAAATCCTTAAAGAGGAATGTGTTGCCATTCCCTGGCAAGAAGGCGATGTTCTGCTGATAGATAACTGGGCTGCGCTTCACTCCCGAAGACCAACCAATTCTCCCCGCCGCATATTAGCTTCATTCTGCAAGTAATGTAGATGCTCTCTCATTATCAAAGTGAATGATTGGATTCTTGTATATTGCATTATTGGTCAATCATTTGGCTCCCACCATAGACGTCAAGTACACAAAAATATCTCTAGATTGATATTGACTTGAGTGTTGCACATTGCCAAGCATTCCAAGTGTTATCATTTCAATAGAAATCCAACTTATCTCTCAACAAAATAAAAATATAATGGATTTTTTTTACTTGTCAAAGTGGCAACATGAAAAGCATGATTGAGAAGTCATTGATATCTAAGGCTTTGTATAATTTTGATTAAAGCAAGATTTAAATTATCACAAGATTGTGTAGTACCATAACTATGCAAGAATGCAATAACAAGAGCACACAGAGAAAACAAAAACAGAACCCATCAACCATGGCAGATCATTTTACAGAAATCCAACTTCCACAACAAAGAAACTACAATTCCAGTCTTTTCCCTTCAGTTCTGTCTCCAAACCCATCAACAACAACAACAAAAGCAGCAGCAGTTCCATGTTCTGTCTCTGATTTGATTGAAACCATCAAGAGCCAGAAACTGTTTCTGGAATCTTTGCTACACAAAACAGGGGCAGTACTTTTCAGAGGTTTTGATGTGAAGACAGCAGAGGACTTCAACGACGTCGTTGAGGCTTTTGGGTATGAGGATTTTCCATCCTTGGGAGGCACAGCTCTTCGGACTCAGGTTTTCGGTCGGGTTTTTACAACCAATGAATCACCACCAGATCAAAAGATTGGTTTTCACCATGAAATGGTTCAGGTTTGTTTGCCTGTCCATTCAATGTTTTTGTAATTGATTGTAGATCATCAACTTACATTTATTTACTTTTTTTAACGATATTTTGATATAATTAGTTGATAATTTGATGTGGGTTGTTAACCAAATTGTCAATGATTTGACTCATTTACTCAACAGGCACTTCAATTTCCATCCAAATTGTTCTTCTTCTGTGAAGTAGAGCCAGCAAGTGGAGGAGAAACTCCTTTAGTCTTAAGCCACATTGTCTATGAGAGAATGAGACAGAACTACCCGGAATTCGTTGAAAAGTTGGAGGAGCACGGATTGATTGTATCACGGTTTTTAGGAGAGGATGATGATCCTTCATCTCCAATTGGCAGCAGTTGGAAATCAACATTTTCGACTGATGACAAGAGTGTGGCTGAGGAAAGGTTTGTGATTTGAACATCTAATTAAAAAAAAAAAAAAAAATCAATGATTATTTTTATGTTTCTGTTGTGGGATTTTGCTTGTATCGTAAGAAAGTGATCTTTGAACAGGGCTGCTAAGCAGGGAAACAAATTGGAGTGGATGGAGGGAGGTGGAGTGAAAAGAATAATAGGTCCGATCCCAGCGATTCGTTATGATGAATCTAGGCAACGGAAAATTTGGTTCACTAGCGTGGTAGGCTGGGAGAACGCGGGGAATGATCCTGTTAATAGGATCACTTTCGGGGATGGTACGCCATTGCCATCTGATATCTGCTATGAGTGTCTGAAAATTCTTGAAGAGGAATGTGTTGCTATACCTTGGCAGAAAGGTGATGTTCTGCTGATAGATAACTTCGCTGTGCTTCACGCCCGAAGACCATCAAAGCCTCCCAGGCGTATATTAGCTTCACTTTGCAAGTAATGAAGATGCACTCAATTGTCTCTTGTATGTGATTTCTGATGTTTGAATAAACTTGGAGCAAATTTTATACATCTGATGATGTTAAGAGTTATGATTCATACGGTTGTTCAATTGAAGTTCTTTGTATCATACGAAGTCTGCTACAGTTCACACCAGCACTGTTTATGGTAATATATCAATTCTTACATTTTCAGGAACGGGATCTCAGGTTCCGCACTTTTATTTTTAACAAACTCTTAATGTTAGAAATTGAATCCTAATGATAAAAATCTACCAAGTTAAATGTACTTTTAACGCCATTGTTGTAAACCTCCGACATCGAAGGTCTGTTTGCAAACCTCCCGACTATAGAAGTTGTGATATTGTAGATGGTGAACATAAATCATGAAAGGATATTGCAAGTCAAAGAGCCTCTTAGTGATTGAAATTATTCTACAAAAAGTTAGGGAAATAGATGAGTTTCGGTAGACTTGCTTCAGGATTTTACTTGAGTTTCCCTAAGGGGTTCCCCAAGGATCGACTTTCTTCGCAGACCTTATGCATAACTTGCTATTGAGGGAATCACTGTAAACAGTGCAACTGACGACGAGTTTCACTTCGTTGTATTTTCGAGGTTTCTGAGCAGGACTATCAAAAGGCCAAAGGATGCTTTGAAGATGGCCCTATTCTTAATTGCAAACCTGTTCAACTAGCATGTAACATTCGATTCAACTGGAATGTAAATTTCAAGTCAACTAACATGTAACATTCAATTTAAATGGCATGTAACATTTGCAACTAGCATGTAACTTTTGTTTCATAAGACATTTAACATTCATTTCAAACATAATTAGTCATATCATCCAAATACATGTAACATAATAACAAAACAAAATAGTATCCATACATATAATGAACCAAACATCATCGCTGCTGACTTGTTTCATCATTTATACCACCAACTTGAGTTGTCGATGGACATCTTGCTACATTATGGCCTTCTTCTCCACATTTGCTGCACTTGTATCGTCTACATGGTTGTTTACATGGTCGTTTGGGTTGAGCATGGAATGCATCAGTAGTGCAAGTGTGCTTCTTCAAGAAAATCCGAACAAACCAATCGCCTTTGTCCTCCCTCTTAATCGCACGTAATTGGAATTCACACTCCTCGTCCTTACATCCGGCCTCAAACCGTGTCTTGCAAGACCTTCTAATCCTGACTTTAAAATGCTCCTTCTGAGCATACATACGCAAAGCTCGCTTAAGATCATTCTTGCATTGAAATAGTTTACCCTTGTAAAAGCGACCATTGTCTGAAGTTGATTGTTCTGTGCTGATGGGTTGGAAGGAATACTTTTCGGATCCAGGGATATGCCAAGGTCGTGGGATTGCAGGTTTGCAACTTTGCCCGACATTATGGCTTGTCCTACCATCACCCACTCCTTCATCAACACCCAATCTGTCATCCCGACAGGTATCACCTCTAAATCTAGCAAAACCCGAAGGATCAGCTCTTGATGGACTAACCCCCGATGGACCAGCTCCTGATGGACTAACCCCCGATGGACCAGCCCCTGATGGACCAGTCCCCGATCCAGCACATCCATATCCTCCAACACTAGCTGGCCCCGACCCATGCTCGCAGTCTTCGTCTTCAATCACGCTATGTGATGCTGCTGCCTTCTCACAAACGGTAACATAAACTTCAGGAACAACCTTATCTTCCCGCATCAAACATGTCACATCCCTGTCATTTTTTATTTTCGGTCGAGCAAGCCTACTATTGGTATTGACCAATGACCATAATTCTATGTTGAACCTAGCAACATCAACGTTGACAACATCTTGTACCGCCTTCACCAAGGCATTGTGGGTCAAACCTCTAGGAACTAGCGCCCACTCTGTCTCACCACCGTCATAATAATTACCCACCCAGCTTCCACCATGAGAGATGATCAATCTGGTTTCATCCATCTTCCTGCACATAAATGTGATATAAGAATAAAGACATCGAAAGTAAGTGGCATGTAATTAAAACTAACTAGTATGAAACTTTGAAACTTCCCAAAATACCCACACTTAATGTACCACTATATTTATTACAATTCATCAAAACCTTACCAACCAAGATGTTAAAAAAAAGGTATAAGACACTACTTCAACCAAAGAAATAGTAAAAGTTTTTTTTTTATTTTTGATGGAAATCACTTGTGTAAAATTTATTAGAAGTTTATTTTTGTTAAAAATACCCCTAACCCGAAGCACAAAATTCATGCTTCGGGTAGGGGTGAGCCAATCTTAAGTCACCCCTACCCAAAGCACAATTTTTTGTCTTTGAGTAAGGAGTGACTCGAAGCACCCCTGCCCGAAGCACAATTTTTTGTTTTCAGGTAAGGGAGACCCGAAGCACAATTTTCAACATTAGTTATAACAACGTCAAACTAATATCAATTAATTATATCATAAAAAATAAAAAAAAACATATGTCAACTTGAACTTATGTTAGTATAAATCCCATCAAGTATGCAATTAAAAAGTTCAAATTTTATAAGAGAATCTAATTAGAAATCCGAGGCTAAAGAAGAGAGAGAGAGAGAGAGAGAGAGAGAGAGAGACTGTACAAGGATCACAATATTCAAATAAAACTATGCAATGGAGTTATGGAATGAGTATCTTTGGAATCATAAAGAAGCCTTAATATTTGCTAATGATATACAAATGAGAAAAATCCTATTCTTAGATTGACAGTGTATAAATCCATGTTTCTTCCAACTCCTCTCTTGGTCCCTAATAAAAAGTCAGCTTCACAATTATTACAAAATTAAGTTTATTTTATAAAAAGCCAACACAGGAATAAATTCCATAGTTTCATTGTGCAATCTTCACTGTATGTGACTGTGTGTGGCAAAAAGGCTTCTATGGACTATGGGGATGGTGAGTCACACCAATTATTACATCCTCTTCATGCATCTCCCACTAACGAAGTCCATCTTAACATCATATGAAACAAATGAACATATGAATAGATTGATATCTTATAGAGATGGGCCCTTTCGAAAGGGTTTTCAAAATGCACACTACTGATAGATCCTAAAACCTCAGTACTCGAAGCACGAAAATTGTGCTTTGGGTCAGGGATGATCCGATATCGCATCACTTTATACCTGAGGCACAAATTTCATGCTTCGAGTATAGGGTGACCTGAAGCACGACTCTTAGCTCACGTTAGATAGGAATTCTTCAATCTTTCTAACAAAAAGAAAAGAATTAATCCACAACTCTCACGCTCACGTGCATCCTAATAACTTACATCAATATATAGGAATTCTTCAATCAATCTAAAAAAAAGAGAAGAATTACGCAGCACATAATCAGGGTGACAGGGTCATCCCTAACCTAACCCGAAGTACAAATTTCATGTTAGGGGGCGACCTATTTCCCTTTGTATCTAATAAATGGACAACAATCCCACACCAATTTATTACATGCTCAACAGCAACAAGAATCTTATCCAATTTATCATAGTTTACAAAAACTAATCAACCCTAATTACAAGATCAAAGATCAATCAAACTCAATTACAAGATTGTTATATTCTTGTCAAAAGAAATCTGACAACTTTTCATCTGAAACCATGATTATATCACAAACCCACCAAAAACTTAGACACTACAACTAAAACAAAACCAAAATCGTCATCTTTGATCACAAAAAATCCACATATATGAAAAAAAAAAAAAAAAAACAAACAATATAATAAACTAAATGCTTGCATGAAGAAAAGAATGAACTAGAACATGAAAATGAGAAAGGTTTACCTTTGAGCAGGAACTGAAGAAACAGTGGAACTGGAATTGGTGCTGGAAATGAGTGTGGACGGTCACCGGTCGCTTACGAGCGGACGGCGACGGCGACGGCGACAATCGGGATGGCTTGGGCATAAAATTTGGGGGTTTTTCTCTGTTTGTTGTATTTGTTCATTAAGGGCAATTAAGTCATTTAGGGGCAGTTTTATAACTTTATTTCATCTGAGTGTACAATTGCAATTCGATCCCTCTAGAAGGGTGTTTTTGTAGAAATTCCTATATTTTTAATGAAAATTTGAGGATATTTAAGGTATGTATTATCATAAATCCACTTTTCAATGAGATTGTTTTTTATGCCATTTTTTTTCTTGAGCTGAATTAGATATTTGCTCAAGTTTTAAGACCAGTAGTTGTTTTACTGCACACTACGTACCAAACTTATGTTTCGACGAATCCGATCATTTCGGTTTGAAATAGAAACAACATAAATTAAGTTATGTTTGTAATAATTGTTATGGAATTTTTATATTGTCATTTTTGTTTCTTGTAACTTGATCAAACTATTGTTTTTGATTGAGTTAAAACTCAATTTCGCAACTTAATTGTAGGTTTACTGACCGAACCCAAGTTTCGGCGAATCTAGTCATTTCGGTTTGAAACCGAAACCGCTGAAACCATAGAAATTAGGTTCGATTTGTAATAACTATTAACATATATTGATTTCCTCATTTAAGTTGCTAATAACTCGATCAAACTTATGTTTTTAGTTATAGTAAAAACTCAATTTCTCAACCTAATCATAGGTAGACTGACTGAACCAAAGTTTCAGTGAATTTGGTCATTTCGATTTAAAACTGAAACAATCGAAACCACAGAAATTGGGTTCTATTTGTAAAAACTATTAATAGATATTGATTTTGTCATTTAAATTGTTTATAACTTGATCAAACCTGTATTTTCAATCGAATAAAAACTCAGTTTCGCAACCTAACCGTATCCTGACTAATCGAATCCAAGTTGCAATGAATCTGATCATTTAATCTTATCATAGTCACATTATCTATGAGAGATTGAAACAGAAGTACCATGCTTAAATTAAAGTTTGAAATAAGAAATCAAAACAATGATTAAGTCATTGATGTCAAGTGCCATATTGTAAATGGAAGAATCATTACTTCTTAACAGCAATCCCATCTTCACTAGCTAGCAGCAGCAGCATTGGACTGACTACTCACTTTCAAAATTTTCCATTTCTCCAGAAATATTCAAAATTTGATGGAAAGTTAACTTGGCCATTGAATTGCTCATTTACTTCCTCTTCTGATATGATTGCTAGTGGCTTTCCAAGAGCTATACAAACACAAGAAATTAATAAAAAATCAAAGTAGGATTCTGTAAAAACCTTTAAAACAGAGGTTATAAGTAACCAAATTGAAACCCAACATTGAACAAGAAATAATAATAGCAACTAAGAGAAGATACTAAAATTACAACTGATTTTGATAGTTATATATTGTCAATCTCCTCCGTTTTTTAAGAAAAAACATGATTCATATTATAATATTACAAGTGACATAGGATGGAGTGATAAAGATTGCAATTGAAATTTTTTTAAGCACGCGATTGCAGTTCAATTTGGCCTAACTATAATCTAAATTCAAAAAATGATCAAGTAATTAGTACTAAAAGAGAAGAAAAGAAGAAAGAGATTACCGGCATGCATAATCACGGTCTGGACTCCAAATCGCGGTCTCCCCAATCTCCATCTTGGAACGTTCTTCTAACTCCTTGAGTGTTGTAGCAGTAAGAAAAGAAGAAGGTGGTCTAGCAGTGACTTCAATTTTGGGCAGATATCAATCTGTAGATAAGAAAAGATGGCATGATTGTAATTTTATATTCCCACTCTTCCCAAAGATGAGAGTCTTTAATTTGGGAAAGACAATATGTGAGGGTGAAAACGATAATCATGATGAAGTGTCAATATTAAATTAATTACCAATAATATTAACTAATTAACAAAATAAGAAAAGAAGAAAGAAATTAATTACCAGCATGCATCGATAATCAGGGGCAGTTTTGGATTGTGTTGGACTCCTCATTGCACCTCTCTATTTTCTCTTTAAGAGTTTCTGAGCATTTCTCCCCTGATCTTGATCTCTCCACCTTGTAAACTAGTTCTAAAATGTCGCAACCCCGATCCATTCTTGTAAACTTACGATTTAGGTACAAGAGAACATCGAAGAGAATGGTGAACTCCAGGAGGGCAGCAACCCCAATCCATTCTTTACCAGAGCATTGAAACCATTTGAGAGAGTTGAAATCCAGTGTCCCCATGACCACCAAACAGGAAGTTGACCTTTCACATGAACATCAGCATTTGTTAATTCCTTCTAAGCATCAGTAAATCAGAACTGATACTTATATTGACATCATTTTCTTGTAATTTGTAAACATGATTATTAAAAAGGCAAGGTAACTAAAAGAGTTTAAAACTTTTGATGATGATATAATTCTGCTAAAATTATAGCAAGGATCATAAAATCCTATTTAATGACGGACCTTTTGGAAGGACAAATCCTCTCAGCAGAAAAGAGATGAGTACGCCTCCACTGTGGACTTGAATTGTACCATCAACTTGATTGCTCAAGGGATTTTGTGAGTTGAGAAGCTTGTTCATCTCAAAGTAGTTATCTCTAGCAACATTTCTCACTATAAACTTGGGCTACAGAGGTAAAGCGAAAGAATTCTTTAGCAAACGCGTTCAGCTCACTGATTGGTTTGATTTGAGTTTTGAAATTATGAAATAAGTTGAGAATCACAAACCATAAGATTATCAACAAGACAGTGGTGAACCTTGATCCCCCGGTGTTTATTCTTGTCGTGTAAGGTGGATCGATGTTGCTGCAACAAATTAAACATGGGGTAGCTGCTAATTTTATGGAACTTTTAATGGTCCGCACCATACTGAGTGCTTCCAAAGCGAACAATACGTACATGTTAGTTCTCATTATGAATCTGTAATTTCACAAGATAAAAAGTATAATGGTAATTCTATGTTGCATAAAGATATCAAAGACTCACATTTGTTATGTTATGAAAAAGCCGCACTGAAAACAACTCCATCATTTGTTATATGTCCCAAAAGATGACACAGCCTACTTGGAGCCGTACCAGTTGGCTTGAACAATCTCAATCATGCCATTTGCCTCAATATCTTAGTATCCGTAACCTAATCACAAGAACAACAGCACAAGGTTAATAATGCAATTTCATTGAAGCTCAATATCTAGTCAACCATGGTCAAAATAGGGAAGACCTGAGTTATTGAAGGGATTTCGAGCAGCCACACATTTGGGTTCATTGATGTTTAAGACTGCATCTGTTATTCATGGAATGTTATACTTATAGCAACAGAAGAATGTTATACTTATAGCAACAGAAGCTCCCACCAACATCTTAGAACTTGTAATTTAAGACTAAACTATAAATATGCATTTAATTTTAATTTGAGAATCCAACATCAATTGATTTGGTATATAACATACATATGACCACATCACTTACATTTCCAAGAGATATGCGCCCCAACCTAAAAGTTATTCATGGGAAGTCAAATCAATAATAACCTCATAATATTTTTTATAAAAAAAAATTCTAACTGAAGAAACATTATAGAGAATACATTTTGTTGCATTTTGAGCATATTCTGCTCTCAGTATCTTTCAACAAGCTTTATTTCAATCGACTACGCCGTTTTTGAGATTATTGAGATCAACTAGCTCCATCTCTTCATCCACAAAAATCTACAAAGCGTATCCAACAAGTCACTTCTGTTTGAAACTAAAACCTAACACCAAATTCAGTCAACAAATTAAATGAAGAGCATGAGGTTTACCGTCTTTTCATTGTAGCTCACTTCTGTTTTTGAGAACATTGAGCTCAACTAGCTCCATCAAGGATTCTTTTACGGTGACTTGAGGAGAGTGAATTCTCACAAATGTGTCTTGCTTCTTGGGGAACAAAGAAATTATGATACCACCTGTCCACCTTCAATTTAAGCACCATTTTTTCCTCCCCCCAGAACATCCATCAGTGTCGTCTTTCCAGGTCCACTGACTCCCATTAGTGCAGTTGTAGTTTCTAGGCCTCCAGCCACTCTCTGAAGTAGTTCTAGTCTTATTCTATCACCCTTGGAGCTTTCATTTCCTGCAAAGTATCTTAACATTAGCTATGTTAACAATGTGGTGTGAAGATATATAGATTCTCACCGAGGGCATGTCCACAAAGTAATTTACACTGTCGATGCACATGGATAATGATGTAAATGGAAGAATCATTCCCTTCTTCACAGCAATCCTGCATCTTCTACTTCATTGCTATCTTCACCAGCAACAGCATTGGACTGACTACTTACACCTAAGCTGGTAACATTGCCTGAGGCCTGCAAAGCAATTTCGATATCTTAGTCATGACTTCATTAGTGCGAAAACAAAGACATAGTCTCATTGTTTGTCAGGGCATTGAAACCATATGATGTAAATGGAATTTGAGCTGAAAGCACCTTGGTTAAATCAAATATCCCCATGACCACCAAACTGGAATTTGAGCTGTTACATGAAGATCGTTATTTGAATCAATAGATCAAGAACTGAGACTTATATTTATTGTAAAGATGAGTATTAGAAAGGATCATAAATGTTCTAACATAATAGGAAGGCTCATGAAATTCCATGTAACGTCTAACCTTTTGGAAGTATAAAACTCCCCAGCAGAAACAAGACGAGCACAGAAAGTGCGCCTCCAGTGTTCTGCACATTGCAGCCATGAGCCTGAACAACCCAGCAGCACTTTGTTGAATCAAGAAAATTACCAGAAGGTGCTTGGAAAACTTGAAATAAGAATGATAAGTTATAAACTGGTCAGTGCCTTACCAGGTGCTTCCAAAACCACAATGTGTAGTTTCCAATACGAAACTATAATTTTGCAAGAGATAAATTTGTACCGGTAATCTTCTGAAAAAGCAATGCTCAAAACTCCATCATTCAGTTACAACACTTCCACCAATGACTGCATCTGTAGCAACAAACTTTGTCTTGTAGCTCAAATTGCGTGGCTTCGAACAAAGGTCCATCCCATTTCCCAACCTAAAAAAAAGTTATTAACAGGAAATCAAATCAGTGCAAGATAAGATGAAAAATAGCTTGAGTGATGTAGTATGGAGAAGGTTGTCCGGCAGTGACTTCAATTTATGCCAAGTAAGAGATTGCATTATTTTAATATCTCCAAATTCACTTCTGTTTTGAGACCAAATCCTAACACCAAATTCAGACCAAACCATCTTTTCATAGTAGCTCACTTATTTAGAATTCTTTTACAGTGACTTGGGGAGAGTGAATTCTTACAAATGTTGCTTGATTCTTGGAGAACCCAGAAATTCCTGTAAAATGCTGTGTCATCCATCAGTGTAGTTTGTCCAGCTCCACTGATTCCCATTAGTGCAGTTAGGACTCCAGGTCTAAATGCCCTGGTCACTCCCCGAAGCAATTGTAGTCTGTCCTCTGTCACCCCTGGAACTTTGATTTCCTGTGAAATATGATAACATTAGCTATTCATGCATTGTAGATTGTGATACTAACAATAGTGTGAAGATAAATATATTCTCACCAAGGGCATGTCCACAAAGTAATTTGCACTGTAAGAGGACATGGATAATGGTGTAAATGGAATAATTATATGCACCTTTTGAACTCATGCTTTTGCTTCCTGCCTTCTTCTTTGGTACTCCCCGGTTGCATTTCTTCCTCTTCTGATATGAAATTAATAAAAATATGTAAAAACCTTAAAGAGGTTGGAATAAGTAACCAAATTGAATAAGCAAGAGTTGAGAATGAATTGTAAATAAATAGTAAAAGAAATTTTTATTAATTTGAGCATTACCTGATTCACAGTAATTGATTGATAGTTATTGTGAATCTCTTCCGTTTTTATATTTTAAAGAAAAAACATGAAAGAAGAAGAGTATACTTATGCATAGTAATATTATATTACAGATTTTAATTTTTGTTGAAGCAAAATGATTCAATTCATATATTAATAAAAGAGAACAAAACATTTGACAAACAATGTTGCCTAAATTTTAAATTAATTACCAATAATATTAACTAACGAAAGGAAGAAATTAATTACCAGCATGCATTGATAATTGCACCTGTCTATTTTCTTTTTTAGAGATTTTTAACCATTTCTCATTTTTTAAAATTTGATGGAAAGTTAACTTGGTCATTGAATTGCTCATTTGCTTTCTCTTCTGATATGATTGCTTGTGGCTTTCCAAGAGAGCTATACAAACACAAGAAATTAATAAAAAATCTAAAGTAGGATTCTGTAAAAACCTTTAAAACAGAGAGGTTATAAAAGTAACCAAATAGAAACCCAACATTGAACAAGAAATAATAATAGCAACTGAAAGAAGATACTAAAATTATAAGTGATTCATATTGTCAATATATTGTCAATCTCCTCCGTTTTAAAGAAAAAACATGATTCATATTATAATATTACAAGTGATATAGGATGGAGTGATAAAGATTGCAATTGAATTTTTTTTAAGCAATCGATTGCAATTGAAAAAATGATTTAAGTAAATAGTAATAAAAGAGAAGAAAAGAAGAAAGAGATTACCCGCATGCATAATCACGGTTTGGCAGTGACTTCAATTTTGGGCAGATATCTGTAGATAAGAAAAGATGGCATGATTGTAATTTTATATTCCCACTCTTCACAATGATGAGAGTCTTTAATTTGGGAAAGACAATATGTGAGTGTGAAAACGATAATGATGATGAAGTATCAATATTAAATTAATTACCAATAATATTAACTAATTAACAAAAATAAAATAAAATAAAAAGAAGAAGAAAGAAATTAATTACCAGGATGCATTGATAATCAGGGGCAGTTTTGGATTGCGTTGGACTCCTCATTGCAAGTCTCTATTTTCTTTTTAAGTGTTGCATTTAATTAACGAAAAAGAGAAAAGAAAAGAAAAAACAAAATGATATGAAATTAATAAAAATCTGTAAAAACCTTTAAGAGGTTGGAATAAGTAACCAAATTAAAACCCAACATAAGATTCAACAAGCAAGAGATGAGAATGAATTGTAAATAAATATCACCAGTTGATTTTTATTAATTTGAGCATTACCTGATTCATAGTAATAATAAATAGAAGTGATTTTGATAGTTATTGTCCAACTCTTCCGTTTTAAAGAAAAAACATGAAAGAAGAAGAGTATTACAGAGTTTAATTTTTGTTGAATCATACATTAATAAAACAGAAGAAAAGAAGAAATTAATTACCAGCAAGCATTCATAATCAGCTGGGGCAGTTTAGTTTTGGATTGCGTTGGACTCCTCCTCATTGCACCTCTCTATTTTCTTTTTAATAGTTGCTGACCTTTTCTCCCCTGGTCTTGATCTTGATCTCTCCACCTCGTAAACTTGTTGTAAAATGTCGCAACCGTCAAAGGTGTCCAATTCCTCGAGTGTTGTAGCATGAAGAAGGTGGTCTGGCAGTGACTTCAATTTTGGGCAGTCCCAGATAGTTAGATGAGAAAGAGAGGGCATGATTGTAATATCTCCTGCTGTAATCTTATATTCCCATTCTTCCCAATTCTCCATCTCCAGGAATATGAGAGTCTTCAATTTGGGGAAGGCAATAAGTGAGGGTGAAGACGATGATGATGATGATGTCTCAATGCCCACAAATTCATTACCCACTCTTTTCACACTCTTCATGCCTGATATTGTGAGATGTTCAAGCAGTGGCAATTTTCCCAAAGCAGGCAAATACTCACAATTGCAACCATTGATGAACAATTTCTCGAGTGATGTAGCATGAAGAAGTTGGTCTGGCAGTGACTTCAATTTTGGGCAGTATTCAATGATTAGCTGAGAAAGAGAGGGCATGATTGTAATATCTCCTGCTGTAATCTTATATTCCCATTCTTCCCAATTCTTCATATCACGAATCCATAGAGTCTTCAATTTGGGGAAGGCAATAAGTGAGGGTGAAGACGATGATGATGATGATGTCTCAATGCCCACAAATTCATTACCCACTCTTTTCACACTCTTCATACCTGTTATTGTGAGATCTTCAAGCAGTGGCAATTTTCCCAAAGCAGGCAAATACTCACAATTGCAACCATTGATGTCCAATTTCTCAAGTGATGTAGCATGAAGAAGTTGGTCTGGCAGTGACTTCAATTTTGGACATCTATAGATACGTAGAGAAGTAAGAGAGGGCATGATTGTAATATCTCCTGCTGTAATCTTATATTCCCATTCTTCCCAATTCTCCAAGCTCTCAATGTGGAGAGTCTTCAATTTGGGGAAGGCAATAAGTGAGGGTGAAGACGATGATGATGATGATGTCTCAATGCCCACAAATTCATTACCCACTCTTTTCACACTCTTCACACCATCTATTGTGAGATCTTCAAGCAGTGGCAATTTTCCCAAATTAGCAGGCAAATACTCACAATTTCTGCATTTGAAGAGTTCTAACTTCTTGAGATGAATTAACGATACCATCCAATGAGGGGACAAACTGATGCTTCTACAGTCCCATATATATAAGATCTCTAAATTGGGAGGTGGTTGTAAGGCTTCAAGAACTGCTGAATCTTTATTACATTCTTCAGCCGATGATATATCACTCCCACCATTGAACCACAATACCAATTCAACCAGATTCTTCTTATTCATGAGTTGTGCATTCTTAGCTTCAGCTTCGTCTACAACTTCTCCCAGCCCTTCTAACTCAACTTTACCTCGAAGCTTGTTCATGTTTTTCAGACATCCAAGACCCATGCCATTTGGATCACCTCCAACAATAAATCTATCCAATGTTCGAAGACAAACTAGTCTCTCAATTTCTTTTGGCATGTATGTGAGTATGATTGTACCCGAATTTAATAAATGCCTCAAATTGATTAGTTTTCCCATCCCTTTAGGTAGTTTTATGAGAGACGTACAATCCCTGATATTCAAGGTTTGTAAGTTATACAAACAACACAATGTCTTGGGTAATTCTTTGATATTTAGTTTTGACATGTTAACGTATCTCAAATGTATCAATTTCCCTATCTCACTTGATATCTTATTACCCCAATTGCTACTTAACTTCAATGACCTTAAACATGTCAACTGTGAGAAATTACTCATCAATCCAGATCTATAGTCACCCTCAATTAAGAGACTACGTAGCTTTTGGACACCAGAGATATTGACATTATACGACGATTTCAATATCAACATTGAATGACGAGCTTTCTCACAAGAAACACCAACGCTTGCTTCTTCACCTCCATAAATTTCCTTTGAAAAGCATTCGTTCTTAACGACAAATTGGGCAAAATCATGCACTATGTCATGCATCTTGCACTTGTAAATATTACCATAATCATCTTTTTGAAACTCTTGGAATAAAGAATGCATCGCTATAGTGTCAAAACACTCATCACCAATTATCTCTATCTCTTCATCATGTTTTAAACCAAGATAACCTTGGGCCATCCATAATTTAATCAATTCATCTTTTTTCATCATATAATCTTTTGGAAAGATGGCACAATATGAAAAACATCGTTTGACCATACAAGGCAAATCATTATAACTCAACAACAGTGGTGGAAAAATACCTTTTTCTAACTCTTTCAATTTCCACATCTCACTATCTAATATTCTTTGCCATTGATCTCTAGTTTTTTTAAACCGCAACAAACTCCCAATAGTTTTTATGGCAAGAGGCAAACCCTTGCACTTGCCAACAATTTCTCTACCAATATTTTCTAATTCTTCACACTCTTCATGAGACCTATCCCAAAATGCTAATTGTGTAAAGAGTGACCAACTTTCATCTAAAGACAAAACTCCAATATTGATAACATCAGTTGATTTCATCATGCGTGCAACTGTCTCCTTACGTGTCGTAACTAAAATTTGACTTTCACCATGAAGACCATCATTAAGAGAGTTGTACAATGGTCCCCATTTATCATCATTTTCTGTCCACACGTCATCTAAGAAAAGAATAAATTTCTTATTCTCAATAGTTTTACGTAGACATTTCAAAAGAGGTTGGAATTCAACTAAATCAGTGGTTTGACCTGTAAGATCTTCAATAATGGCTCTAGCAATCCTAACCTCATCAAATGGATCTGAGACACAAACCCATATTCTATGATCAAACTTGGTCTTAATCTCTACATCATTGTAAGCAAGTTGTGCGAGAGTAGTTTTCCCGATTCCTCCCAACCCTACAAGTGAGATGACAGGGAGGCTTACTCTTTCTTGCTTACTCTCACTCAACAACTTGTTTACTAGATTGTTTTTCTCCTCGTCACGACCATGTATTTCAGATACCTCAATAAAAGAAGTTGTTTTCAATCTTTGAGGCTCTTCCATACTCCTAATGGTCTTAAGATTATACTTATCTTTCTCTATGGCAATAGAATCAAGATTTTCATTTATTTCTTTTATCTTAACACCTATATCATGTCGTAAAACAACTTGTCTAAAACAAATGCAAGGGGAGGAGAACACAAAACATACCTTTTTCTTAGGAACAATTTGTAATTTCAGAATTGCAGTGTTCCATTCATCCAAGACGTCATCCATGTCATAAGATGCATCTTTGAGCTTGTCTAGCCAAACTCCCACGGGTGTCTCCTCACCTGTCTCCACCTGTCTTTTCTCCGCATCAACGAGCACAGCTTTAATGGCTCGAAAGTTGCTGGTGAGCTTTTCCATTTCTTCTCCGACATCCACCACTAGCCTCACCTCTTGCACTACTTCTTTACCAATGATCGAAGTCAGTTGTTCCAGAACGGTAGAAACAATTGCCTCAGCAGCCATAGTTTGAGATGGAAATTGAATGACAAAAGAAGAGAAATATTTTGAGCTATTACTTGTGTTTGAGATGTGAAACTATTAATGCTGCCATTCTTTCAATTTTTATAATGCAAACCAAATGGAATAATTCATGTTATGGGCAAAGTCAAAGCTTGCTTTGATGCTGGTTCAAACATAATGCTTTCTCCAACTCCATGTTATTCCCAATTCTTTCCTTGATGTACATACAAATATTCAATGCCGTTTGGTTTAAGGCAAGTGTCTTGAGGCTGCTTTTCATTGCTTTGATGCTGGTTCTCGTTGTGCTGCCACTAATAAATATTATCCTTCATAAATGTTTATAATTATCCGATTTAAACCAGATTTATAACCGGATTAACAGCTCAAGAGTAATGTTACAAATTTTTAAAAATTAGTTCAAAAATCAATCAAAATTATAATTTATCTGTCTACGTTAATTGATTTATCTGTACCATATAATTTTTGTGATAAATAATACGTTATTGTAACTGCAAATGAAAGAAAAATTCTTCACAATAGTTTTGATTGCAAGACGCGTGTGTTTAGGTTCCCTTACTGAAATAACTACTAACTACTTATTTGGGGTATATTTATTTTAGGGAAAGTATCATTTTCCCCCCTGTAGTTTACCATATTCATAAATTTGCCCCCCTTAGATTCAGAAATGGTTGGTCTTCCCCCTCTAGTTTGCCATATTCGAATATTTACCCCCTACCGTTATGATTTCTGTTAAATAAGGGTTTGACCGTTAAATACAAAGGAGAAAATACATTTTCCCCCCTGTAGTTTGCCATATTCATAAAGTTGCCCCCCCCTAGTTTCATAATGGTTGATCTTCCCCCTCTAGTTTGCCATATTCAAATATTTACCCCCTACCCTTAGGGTTTCCGTTAAATAATGGTTTGACAGTTAAATACAAAGGAGAAAGTACATTTTTACCCCTAATAATAACGTTGATTTAAAAAAAAAAAAAACCAGAATTAGCTTAACAAGGTATATTTAATAAATATTAAAAGATATTAAAAATAATATTAAAAAATTAAAAACATCAATTTCAACTTTCAAGCCTTAATTATCTCTCTCCCCCTTGAAATTAAAAAACAATTATTAATTATCTCCAGATTCAATCTCTACCATCCATCTCAAACATGGACGGTGGAGATAATTATATAAAAAAATATTAATATCAAAAATTATAAAATAATATAATTGTAAAAAAAAAATAATCAAATTATATTATAATAATAATAATAATAATAATTGTAAAAATAAACAAAAACGATATTAAAAAAATCTCACTTTCTCTCTCTCAACATTATCTGTGATACTTTCCCTATTATTATTATTATATTCATTAGCAAACACCACCTAACTTTTTATTTTGTTTTATTCTTGCCGGCGATAGGATGAAGAAAAGAGAGAGATTAATTATCACAGATAATGTTGAGAGAGAGAAATTGAGATTTTTTTAATATCGTTTTTGTTTATTTTTACAATTATATTATTATTATTATTATTATTATTATTATTATTATTATTATTATATAATTTGATTAGTTTTTTTTTTTTTTTACAATTATATTATTTTATAATTTTTGATATTAATATTTTTTTATATAATTATCTCCACCGTCCATGTTTGAGATGGATGGTGGAGATTGAATCAGGAGATAATTAATAATTGTTTTTTAATTTCGAGGGAGAGAGAGATAATTAAGGCTTGAAAGTTGAAATTGATGTTTTTAATTTTTTAATATTATTTTTAATATCTTTTAATATTTATTAAATATACCTTGTTAAGCTAATTCTGTTCTTTTTTTTTTTTTTTTTAAATCAATGTTATTATTTGGGGTAAAAACGTACTTTCTCCTTTGTATTTAACGGTCAAACCATTATTTAACAGAAATCCTAAGGGTAGGGGGTAAATATTTGAATATGGCAAACTAGAGGGGGAAGACCAACCATTCTAAAACTAGGGGGGGCAACTTTATGAATATGGCAAACCAAAGGGGGGAAAATGTATTTTCTCCTTTGTATTTAACGGTCAAACCCTTATTTAACAGAAATCCTAACGGTAGGGGGTAAATATTCGAATATGGCAAACTAAAGGGGGAAGACCAACCATTTCTGAAACTAGGGGGGCAAATTTATGAATATGGTAAACTACAGGGGGGAAAATGATACTTTCCCTTTTAGGGAAAGTATCATTTTCCCCCATGTTATAAATTTTTAAAAAATACGGTATAATTTCTAAACTTGTAATATTTATTTCTAAAGATTTTTAATTTCTAAACGCGTGTGCTTTTTTTTTTACGGGTATTTCTTTTGAAAACTTTTGTTATTGGTAGGATTTGAGCCGCGAACCTAGGAGTCGTTTGTCTTAACCCTAAGCTCGTCCGTCTATCAACTAAGCTAAGCCCTTGTTGGCACAAACTCTTTTGCTTTTATGTGAACACATTGCAAATCTAGGTGTAGATTTATTTTATTTTTTTAAATACAACTACTACCAAGACTTAGTGAAATTAATTAGATTCTGTAAGCATGACCCGGAATACTACTCCCACTATCGGGAAGAGGTTACATATGGACTACAACTCTCATAACTAGAGAGAGGGTTGCTTCCACAAACCGGGAGAAAATACTCTGTTTAAGGTTTTTTTTTTTTTTTTTTTTTTTCTATTTCAAGAAACTACATCAGGTTGTTGAATTGGCTTCTTGTTGGTTGATGCAGAGGAGATGATTGTTGGACCTACAAAAGCTCTATTCATGGATGAGATATCGACTGGTCTAGACGACTCCACAACATATCAAATGTAACAGCTAACAAGTGTTTGTAAAAAGTACTAAAAGAAGAAACTAAAGTTGAAGCTTCAAGAATCACCATTAACGATGGATATCAGAGTCTAGAGCTCTGTTTAACTCCTAACTAACTAGTCTTTAAACAATACCATTCAGCTTTGTGAAAGATTTAAAGCATTAAAGTGTCATTTTCATTATTCTTCATCACTATATATGCTTTATAGAAAACAATAATATGAAAAGAAAAATAAAGCTATACTCTACTCCCGATAAAATCATGTCGCGACTGTACTTAACATTTCTCCTATACAAAGAGAGAGACTGAGAGAGAGAGAGAGAGATAAAAGCTGTCCCTTCCAAGCATATACATATAGACATCTACCAGACAACTTTTTATAAATATTCTACTACAATTGGCTTACTTGTCTTTCAAGTATTTAAACTTTCCTCAGCTAAAACACATCACATTCTATATCACATCAAAATTTTCCCACATAAATAAAATTTATAAAGAAGCAGCAGCAGCTATCAAGATCAAAAGTGTCACCCTATTAACACCATTATATATACCACTTTAGTGGCAATAAGTGCTACTATACACACACATAACTATAAAGATGGAAAAGGCAACAGGTGGGGTAAAGGAAAAATGAGGATGTCTTAAGTAGTGCTATTGAGAAGAGAATGCTCCATCAATAATCACACTATCTTCCTTGGACGAGGCCGCTAAATACTTGGCTGTTCCCGGCAAGAGTTGCTTCCCATTCCACAGAAGACAAGAGGATTTGTGACAGGGAAATTACGACTTGTTTCATGTCTGGCCGTAGGATGGGATCCTCGTCTACACATTGTTTCGCCAGCATGGCCAACTAAGCAAAGATACATTCAAATGAGACAACATAATGAGGTTAGTCACTATATCAAACTTATACATGCATTTCTATTAGCAGTAGAATTGCTTTTTAAATTTTGAATATGTAAAAAAAACACAGGTTTTGGTCAACAGCTAAGTTCTCCTACCAATGTTCGTAGTGGCATGATAGAATCCTTGAGGATTATTCATTCTACTTGCCAAGGAAAAATATATGACCATTAAACCAAGAGAGATCAAAGTTGGTTAGATTTACCTTGAATAAACAATCATGGGGATACAAATTCATCATATTAGGATCGATGTAATCTTTCATGCTTGACATGCTCATCGAGTCGGGTGCGTTTCTAAGCGCTGTTAACATCTGCAATTTAAAAAACACTGAGGTCAGTGATAAAATAGCATTATATCTTGCATGCTTGCTGAAGTAAACAAACACAACATCTAAGTAAACAAACAAAGGTAATGTTCTGGCTTAATGATACATCTGAGTAGATCTAGGATGTTTCACATTGTTTTGTCACTTCCATTTACAATTCAATCTTCCAACACCCCACCCCACCCCACCCCGCCCCACAAACCAAACCCCATAAATAAAATAAAATAAAGAAAAGTAAAGAAAGGGAGAAAGGCAGATATTGAAAATACTGGAGATATTGCTTTAATCAAAACTGATGATACTTTGCTTCTGATACTAAATAGATAGCTGCTCCCTGAAATCATTATTATGACCCACACCACCAATCCAGCCCCACCAGTATCACTGAATCCCAATAGCTTTGAAGCGAAAAAAGTGATATAGTAAGTTTGCTTCATTTTTAGAAGCTGCAAGTCTTAAACTTAGTTTGATTCAATCTTTATCTACCAATACCCCACAAGTGAAACTTTTAGCTGGATTACATATTTCAAGCAAGATTTCCAAGGATTCTGAAATCTCTTAAAACACATCAGACATCAGATATGAGTGAAATAATAAATTGTGGGACATGATACAACAATACACATTCACCTTATCCTAGTCTTCAATCTTATTTAAAACCTTCCAGCCATTTTGGTCAATCACTGTCAGGAATATCTAGTTAAAATGCTATCTTATTAATGAGTTAAAAATCGTTTTACACTTGAACTCGAAACTTGCAGAGTTTGAATATATAATACTCAAAATTTATCACTTTAAGATACTTATGTCTTCTTTCACTCGCAGTCTCCTGTTATTCACTTTTTCACCTTGTACTGAATGCAAATATTACAAAACTATTTGACTTATCTGCACAATTGTCTTGTGAGTACTAGTTAGCTTAGTTTGTAAGGTCTCTTGTCGTTGTATAAGATGTCATGGATTCAAATCTTACTCACACAGGTGGAAAGGGGTTGAGTTTATTTATTGTAATAAAAAAATAATGCTTAGCTGTCTTAGAAGTCCACAATCTTGTGCCCGATGTTAATTAGATATGCCTATTGACCCTTCACAATTCAAGTTCATTTTTCTCTAACTATAACTGTACATATTTATATCAGAAGAAATATAACTGTACATATTAGGTATTCTGCAGGAAAGCAATGAAAGAAGACTCACATGAAAATCGTATTTATATTGCTACATTCAACATAAAAATCATGCCTTGTTGCGAATAAAATTTGACCCAGAAAACAGACCTCAAACCGTTAACCAAATCAATGATCAAGTCAGTTTATGGAGAAGTGTTTACCTTCTGACATTCTAGCATTAGCACTATGTGCATGGCTAAATTATATGAAAATTTTCAAATTAGTTTCCAAAGAAAACATCATTGTCATAAATCGTATCATCATCTACATATTGGACTAAACTCGTCTTATAAAAATGTAACAGTGGAACTTACAACTGATGCTAGTGAACGTCTTTCATGATTTTTTGTCACCATGCCTTCAGTTTGTATGATGGCCTCCTTCCCCGATATGATCTCAAAAAGCATAACACCAAATGCATACACATCACTTTTGGTTGTAGCCAGGCCGTCACTCAAGTATCTGCATATATTAAAAACAAAATAGGTGAACAAATGAAAGTCTTGTCAAGGATGCACAGTAGTCAACTAAGAGTAACATTACTTACTCTGGGGCCAAATAACCAAATGTACCAACAACTTTGGTTGTTGTAGCTTCTCCATCACTTGTTTTTCCAACAAGCTTTGTCAACCCAAAATCTGAAATCTATATGCAGAGAATGGAAGTAACATCAGCAAGAAGAAATCACGTATGCTACCATTCAAAGAAGGAAAAACAATAGGTAAGATGTAACATGCTAGAACCTTTGCCCTGAAAGCACCATCAAGTAAGATATTGCTGGTCTTGATATCTCGATGCACATAATGAGTTTTGGTGTGTTCATGGATGTATTCCAGACCTCTAGCAGCATCAAGTGCAATCTGGACCCTCATGATCCAAGATAAGAAAGTATGACCTTCAAGTTAAAAATTTGCAATTGTAAGTATCATAAATTATATTATGGCTCATGCAGACAATACAACACATGGCCCATCTAAACAATTGCCAGTATAAATATTCTTTTGGGAAAACAAAAAGGCAAAAATTTACTTTGTTTTAGATTGTAAGAAATTTAGCAGAAGTACTTTAAATTCATCTGCAACTCTATTCTAGTGAAGTGGCTAGCAATGGAACTATCAAGGCTACACAGTAACAAGACAGGGTTAATTCTCCCAGAAAAATCCCTGCACAGTAACAAGTGGTACATGTTTCTGACATTCCCCAGATAGAGTGATAAACAGCTAGTCAGATATTTGATATATAGGGAACATTAACATCATGACAAGAATAGCATCTCCTAGTGTTTGAAATATTAACGAGATCGTACTAAGCTAGAGTAATCTAATATTGATCATTGATATTATTATATCCATATTACAATAAAATCTTATACAAAATAAATAGTTAAAAGTAATATATTCTCAAGATAGTATTAACATGTAATCTCACCTTTGTTCTGAGGATCATGTAAATGGCTTCTAAGCGAACCCTTTTGGGCATATTCATATATTAGGAAGAGCTCATCATCAGTAGCCGCATAGCCAATCAATTCTACCTTGATAAAGTTCAACCAAGATGAGAGTCAAAAGCTTCGAAATGCTAAAAGCAACAAACTACACAACTTATAAGAACCGGTAACTATTCAAATGACACAGAGCATTACCAGATTCGTATGATGAACCTTGCACAGAATTTTCATCTCTGCCATGAATTCTTTAGATTTTGTAGCAGTCATCCTTTTGATAGCAACTTCCTGAAAAGATTCAAATTTGTATCACTGATTGCGTGGTGACGAAAATTTACTCTACATAGTCATAACAGATATTTGAAAAATATGTAGACTACTGCAAACCTGATTACGAAGGACACCATAATACACAGAACCATATGTTCCGTGGCCAAGAAGACTTGCATCAGAGAACCCATCAGTTGAGTAAAGAATTTCATCATATGTGAAAATTACTGGCTTCTCTGGGTCAAATACATTAGTTCCAAGAGCTGCAAAAGGTAGGATAGGATACAAGTCAAGCATCTCAACTCAAAATTGAAAGGTAATCATCATGTGGTGGATGAAGGAACAGAAAAGCAGAGCTAGTGTCAGATGCCAAATGCAACATTCTATATTTAAACTAGCTTTAATAACAGAAGAAAAACTTCTATTCACTATCCATTAGAGTTTGAATTGATGGTGAACAAACAAACAAGTTTACATGAGTTCACCATATGACATCATAGAAAGATAGAAGTCAGGTAAACTTTACTTTGATGAACCAATAAACCATTTTTTGTGGAAGAAAAAAAAATGAGGCATTTATCTATCAAAATTCTTAACATAGCCTTTAGACAATGTCAATGAAAATTGCATCTGAAAGAAGTTTTTGACTTCTAGTGCATGCATGTTTATGAACATTGGTGAACGAGTCATATAACAAGCAATTACTTATATGATACCCCTTTAGACAACAAGGCCAAGAAGAGTATTCTTGGGAAGTTGAAAATAAAATGATAATGTTAGGAACTAAATTTAATTTAGAGCAACCAACAGTCTGAAGTCTGAACACTACATACCTTTGGGAATGGCAATCTGGGGGATGCTAGCTTCTCTAGTGGTCTGCTTATAATCCCCAGACCTGCAGCAGATGTACCTTCCTGACGCACGACAGAAACTTGACTCCCGAAGAATCTGAAACTGATGACGAACCTTGCCATCAGAATCTTTAGCATCTCCTCGGGTATCAGTAAAGCAGCTCAATGTTCTCAAGCAAATACAAACAACTACACTCAATACAATCAGAGCAAGCCCAAGCCCGAGACCCCCTACAATCCATACATATGGCGCATGAGTCTTATGATCTACTTCACCTGCTGCAAACAAACAGCTAATGAGTCATTATGCTTTCACCTAAATGATGTAATTTTGAGGGGAAAAAAAACATGGAAGACTTATAGAGGAAATAAAATCACAAAAAAGGAACCAGTTAAACTTGTTACCGACATTGAAGTTTTTTCCATAAATGAAACATCAATAAATTCATCATCCCATTACTGTAATTCTTATCTACAAGAAATATTGCCAATATTGTCTTATTAATCGGCTTAGTTGTAGAAATTTTAATAGCATCTTACTTTATGATACTCCAAATACATTTAGACAACATCAGTATCAATTTTCTGAAATTACCAGTTCCAACTCAACATATTATCTCTAACTAAACTAGCAACTAACACCACCATATATTTAAAGCTCTTATTTTCTTGCTACGCGTATGCTAAAAACAGTTTCATTTATTTCCAGCAAATTTGTTTGACTTCTTCAATTAACATTTACCAAAACATACCTGTGGAATTATCAACAGATGGTGCGGGAGCAGGGGCAGGACGACTGACATTCTCCACAGGATAAGGGTCACCAGGAACTACAATGTAAAATAAATTGTTAAAGCAATAAATGAGGCACTGCTAGAAGAATATAAACAAGAGAAGAGTATAAAGGTTAAAAAATACATTGCAGCCAATTCTTCTTCTTTTTCCACCTTTGCTAAGCATGAAAGAAATCTAGGTTTCCTTCTCTCATTTGTATTTTCTTGACTCTTTAACATTATTGCTTAGGGAAAAACCAAGATGTGACAGCTGTTATTGTTTCTTTATTTGTGTTTTCTTAGCTGTTAAGCTTTGGAAATATACAATTTTAATTCTTCTTTCAATGTACAAGTAAATGAACTCACCAGTTGCATTCAAATAATCTTAATAAATCTAATTAATTTCCAAAAAATTCAACAACCAGAACTCACTTCCCAATCACATCTTTGAACCATGACCAAGCTTCCAACTAAAAGCACAACTTATTGTATTCTTATGAGTTATGATCCAGCTAAATCTACTCATTCTGCAATCCACTATAGCATAGATTAAGGGAATATACCACTTATTTTGGTTGACTTAATAAGCATAATATAATTCCAACTTCCAAATCATAGGATTCTTCAAAATTATTCCAATACCATCTTGTAATCTACAAATTTCCCAACAATAACAACACAAAATTACCTAATCCTTCAAATTTATACCCAAATTTCAAACCATATCTAGCATACAAAATTGCAGAAGTACATCAAAAATTAAAAAAATCAACAAAGGAAGATTGAAATAAAAAATACTAACCTGAATTCAATGGAATATAGTAGAGATCACCAACAGTGACATTATCAGGATTCTGAATCTCATTCACTTGTTCAAAGCTATCCATACTAATCCCAAACCTACTAGCTAGAGATTGCACAGAATCCCCATCTCTCATCACATAACTCATCAAATAATTCCACAGCCCACTTGAGCACCCACAAAACAGCCTCAATGAAATCACTGCCCCAACTCTAGACTCTCTAGTGGTATTGTCCAAGATAGCAAGGCCTTCATAAGCATCCATGACCAAATCATACACATACCCACCATTGGATTTCACTGTAAATGTTGTGTTGCTCACATAATTCTTGGGTTTAGTCAAGCAAGAACAGTTCTTTCTTATAAACACATAGCCATTACCATTCCCTTCAGTGGTCACATCTCCTGGTAACACATCGAACATGCTCTGGATCACTGACAGTGTCTGGTTTGGTTCCATCTTGAAAGCCAAAAACGATGTGCACAACCGAGTTGTGTCCGTACAGTTCATGGGTTGTGTGTAGGAGTATAAAGACTCCATTTTGAAGACAATAACAAGAAAAAATAACCAAATCATGAAATGGGAACTCAAAAAATTCATTTTTTTTTTTTTTCAGCTTGTATTCAAGCTCAGAATAATAAACAATGAATTAATGAACAAAATCAAAACTTTGATTTAAACTTGGTAAAAACAGCAACAACAAGAAATAAAAAACCAATCTTGAAAAAGAATCAACAAAGAAAACAAGGGGGCTTGATCTATAAGTGAATGACAAAGAAGAATGGTATAGTTTTGGAGGTAATACAAAATCCAAGAAGGGATTTTGAAATGAGAGAGAACTAAGGGGGTTTGAAGGACAGAATAAGAAAGGAATGAGGAGGAGGAATTGAAAAGAACATGTTAATGTTTTTGTTGTGTTGTGCACTCTATCTGGTAACAGCAAACACTGTAAAAAAGAGAAAGCGACTTTCAGGGACAGAGTGATATGCAGAGAGAGAGAGAGAGAGAGAAAAGATTACAGAGTTACACAGCACTGAACCACCCACTCGCCAGCAGATATTTGGACAGCTTTTTTTATTGAACAAAACTGCCCTTGATCTTTTATATTTTTCTCTCTTTTTTCTTTTTGTTGTGTACTTTATTTTTTTTCTTTCTATTTTAATATATAAAAAAAAAAATTCTTTTTTTTTTTTTCTCAATTTTAGAGAGTTCATCAGATTTTTTTTTTTTTTTCTCTTTTAATATAAAAAGTTTTGTTTCTATTCCATTTGGATGGTGTCACATTAAATTTGTAAGGTTGAGTTAATATTGATATAATTGGAAGTAAAATTTAAATACCTATAATTTTATATAAATATGTTCTTGTAACTTATTCAAAGTTTTATTATGTACTATTACAATAAAACGTTGTGATTCTATTTTTTCTAAGTTGATTAAAAGTCTTAATAGTTTTAATTATTCTTAATACTTTTTTATCTCATTTGGCTAATACATTAATAAAACAATACTTTTAATAAGAAAATTTGATTTGTCAAAAAAAAAAAAAAAAAAAAAAAAAGAAAAAGGTGATGCTTGGTGTTGTAGCTGTTGTTGAACTTCACAAACTAACATAAAAAGTGATGTTATACCTCACTATCTACCTTTTTGATGGGTGGTTCAAGTTTACTATGTACAATTATTAGTGTAAACAATTTTTTCTCAATATTAATGTTTATTTCAAAAAAAAAAAAAAAAAAAAAAAAGTATCTCGAAAATGGATACTGTATATTGCTTAATAATAACGATTTTGTTTTCTTGAGGGTGCGTTTGGCATAGAGATAAGACATGAAAGGATGGGACAGGACAGGACGGGACGGGACAGGACGGGACATATTGTGTTTGGAATGTTTGGGACAGAACTGCTAACTGTACTGTTATGCGTTTGGTATGGACGGGACAGGACGGGACAAGAGGTTCAAATGACCAGAGTGCCTCTCATATGTATATATATATATATATTATCTTATATATGTATTATTGTATAAGTAATACTTTTTAATAAATTATATATTATTATATATAATAATAAAATAATATATATAATATATATATATATATATAATATTATACAGATCTTCTATTATCAGTTCGAACTGACAATAAATATATCAGGACGAAGAATATGAACCACTAGATTTACATACTTTAACTCAAAGTGTATGCACTTGTCAAAACTTCTTTATAATCTGTGATTCACATTCTTCGTTCTGATATATTTATTGTCAGTTCAAACTGATAATAGAAAGACTGTAATATTATAATATTAAATATATTTATATATTATTAATATTTATAATAATATATAATCAGTGAGTCTCTCATGAGGGATCCCTTATTATAATTTTGGTAAGGACTATGATGAAAACACATCGACTTTAATGAATTTTAATCTGAAATTTTTTGTAGATGATGATTTCAATGAAATTTACATACCAAATATTTTTGAGAATTTTCAGAGTACTAGAACTATTTTTCTTGAATTTTTCTATATTTCGCATATTTTCCGATGCCTTCATATTTAACAAAATTTGGATAAATAGTTCTAGTATTCGAAAAATTCTCAAATTTTTTTCATATATAGATTTCATTGAAATCATCATCCACAAAAAAATTCAGATTAAAATTCATTAAAGTCGATGTGTTTTTATTATTGTCCTTACTGAAATTAAAATAAGAGATTCCTCATGAGAGACTCACTGAATATATAATATATATATATAAGAGGAAAAATAAAAAATTAAGTAAATTACAAATTATCTTATAAAATTCAATAAAGAAAAAAAAATTATATTTTAAGTCTACAATTGGTAGATTTTTTTTTTTTTTTTTTTTTAAGAAAAATAGAGTAATGAATATTCCAAAAATAGTAAGGGTAAAATTGGAAAAAAAGGATCACAAGATAAGTAATGAAGGCTGGTTTTGGGGAAAAGGACGGCACAAGTTGCGAAGAGCTGGAATTGACGCTGACAGTTTTGTGGGTCCCCCGCCAAAATAACTCAATTCATCGCCGGTTTATTGACTGGTAATCGGAGACTCACGTAGTCACGTGTATGATTGTAAAAATTCGTGGACTTTTATCTGTTTGACCTTGTGTTACCGACAGCGGAGGATTTATATACTTGTAATGCATTGGTCTGAGTGAAAAAAATATGCGTATTTAGAGCCGTTGATTGAAGATCATGGGTGAACATACACTCGAGCCACTCATTAAATAGAGTTGTAAACTTGTAAACTTAGCCCGCGGCTTAATTTTTATAACTCTGGCCCATTATTTCTAGCGGTGCCAATTTTACCCAAACCCGCGGGTACCCACCCAAACATGAGTTGTGTGGGTTTGATATGAGTTTTGTTATTCGAGTTACAGATTAGGGTCAGTTGTAAAATGTAAACTCGAAACGGGTTTAGGTTCAGATTTGGGAACACAAATTCAAAACGATATTGTTTTGAGTAAATTAAATCATAAACTCAAAACGACATCGTGTTGAGTTCGCGAGTGTGTAAGTCAAAACTCGAACCTGAATAATGTCACGGATTTGAATTTCATCAAAACTTACAGGTGGAAACTTGAACCCACAAAATTATTCGAGTTCACTGTTGGATTCGGGATGAAAATATTACGCAGGTTTGAGTTTAATAACACCCGACCCAATGACATCCATAATTATGACCCACAATATAACTCGAATCGAGTCCTCACAAGTAGAAAATATTTTTGTAATTAATTATCAATTGTTTACGAAATAGAAAATATGATAATTTTATTTTACCTTTAAAATTATTCAATTTAGGATTTTTGATGAATAGATCCATAGGATAAGGTAATGAAGCCAAAAATATGAATTAAATAGGAACCCAAAACGTTGCGATTTTTTGAAAGGCAAATAATCGGAGACTCTGGTTTGACTAGGTAGGGCCACACGTGGACAGAAGACAACTGTAAAATATTGAGATCTACTCATCCCCATAAGATACCCAACACCTACCTTCATTATCAAGACCCCTATCATTAAAATAATCATTCATCAAATTCCCCTACTATTTCTTTAATTTATTTTTTATTTTTAAATTTTGTTAGATTGATTTTATCAGGCCGAGGATATTATCATACGGTTTCATTAATTCACTCTACCGAAAAATATTCTAAATTTTTTAAAATTAATTTTCGATAACAGGAATTAATAAAACCGCATGATAATATCCTCAGATATACCTGGTCTAATAAGTGCGGAGATAGATTTAGATGTTAGCATGCAATTTACATGCATTTCTTCTTATATCAGTAATGGTAGGAGGAGGTTCAAGCCTCATCATACATATTGTTCAAGATGTGTAAAGAGTTTTCTTCAAATATAATAAAAGAGTTTTTTCTCGTTGAAGTGAAAATTAATATTCGAACTGCACGTATAATGTTTTGATTAAGATCATTCCATAGATTGCCGAACATCATAACTTGTTTTGTCTTCTTTCTTTTACTCAGTTTGGTTGGTAATGTCAGCCTTATATTAATTGCTCAATTTGGACTTCAACGTGGTTCATCGTATAAGTCATAAGCATGCATGATTTCCCAATTTTGTACAAACATGAAGTGAATTTATTGTGTTCGTAGGAAAAAACTTTTTGAGGAGGATCCAATAAAAATAATAAATGATGGAAGTGTGAAGGGAAAGTTCAAAAGAAACCATCATTGTGTTTTGTATGTTGTTTCAATCTCAAACAAGGGAGACTTCCAGGCTCCAGCTCAAAGATTATAAGTTTAAAAGTTTTCCAAAGCCATGCAATGTATAATAACTAATAAGAATTTCATGCTCACTTTTTTGTCTGTTGAAATTTGAGAAGCTTTTCATGTGTGGAGAGTTTTCTTCCCGATTTGTAGGAATAGTTATCTCCCGTTATAGGAGTAGAAATTTCGACCACATAAGTATTATTTGATTTTAACAGGTCTCAACAGCCTATTGTAATAATTTTTGTAATACTTCAAAAAAGAATTTGAGAAAGCTTTTATTAATATATTTTTATTTGACGGAGGGGAAATTTGAAATTGGGATCTGATCAATTTTTGTTGAGCAAAGTGGTTACCATCAGGTTATACCGACTACAACGAAAAAAAACTTTTATTTGGAAAAGTAATAGATATGAATTATGATTTAGGAAAAAAATAACTTAATTTCTTTTATAGAAAACAAACAAAAGCTTATACTGAAAACAAAGTTGTTATAAAAGTTTGACTCCTATATCAGATTGAATGATGCTTAATCCAAAAGGTTGAAATTTACCGACAAACAACTGTGTTAAGTTCTTACAAAATTTATCAAATATAACAAAAGTATACATTTAAACCCTTCAAAATTGAATTATCAGTAATTTTAACTGAATTATGAGTTTAAATAGTTAGGTAAATTTTTTCTTCGAACAAAAATCTTTCCGTATCATTCATATGAAATTGATTTTGTCTTCAATGTTTTATATTATATTCATTGTTAGTTACTAGGTATACCTTAAAAAAAAAAAAAAAAAAAAAAAAAAAAAAAAAACTGACACAAACAGGTAACACTGTGACTCCGCGAGAAAATTATGTACACATACTTATAAAGTGCACATGATGAGACTACATCTAACATAAGAGGGGAGATACATGCCACGGGGTATAAGAGGGGATGTGCTAGGTACAATTTTCTAAATTCTAAATTTCTAACATTAAAAAATGAGTGTCTTAATATATATTAATATTTGAGGTTAATGCCACTACGCAAGATTTCAATTTAATATTTTAGAAAATAATATAAAAACTTACATTTTAACTACCTTGTATAATTACAATTATATTTCTTATATAATAACAAAACTCACTCATAACAAGATGATACTAGAATCCAATAAACTCACTCACTCATTACATTTTTTTTTTTTTTGGTTATTCTTCATCTTCTTCGTTGGACCTCCAATAGAGGTCGATTCGACCTCCAATGGAGGTCGAAGTCGTTTGACCATCATTGGAGGTCGAAATCAATATTCAATGGAGATTGAAACGGAGGTCGATGAAGAAGAAGATAAAATAATAATAATAATAATAAGTCTCGGTTGAGACTTATTGGGTATTTCCGAGACTTATTGGTTTTTTTTTTTTTTTTTTCATCTTCTTCTTATTGGAGGTCGAACTAAAATAAAAAATAAAATGGAAAACTAAAATGTAAAAAAAAAATTCTAAACTGTGGGGTATTTTTATCTGTTCACCATAATATATGTCATTTAAACTTAAATTTTTAATATGGTGATGGTTTTAAAATGCACCATATAATTTTTGAACACACCAATACTATCACCAACGCAACCAATATCATCAGTAGCTACAACAAAATCGTCCTTTTTGCCTACTGATTGGACAGTCCACAAGAAGATTTGGAAGAGCGGTGCCTACTGATGGGATTGTCATTTGTCAACAACAAAGATTAGGAAGAATTGTGCAATTTTTTTTTTAATTTTTTTAAATTATTTATTTATGGGATTTTGGATAGGGAATGACTCGAACCCGGTATGAGGGGTATACCATCAGACCAACTTTAACTTATCAAGGTGCAATTGCTTGTCAAAGATCAATACATTATACATAATCTAAGTGTGTTTCCTTATAAAATATTTAGATAACAATAAAAATAATATATTGAAAATATGGATTTGTCTATATGTGTATGAAATAATTATTATCAGAAGTTCTTCTTCTTCTTTTCCGAGTTATAGATTTATAATAATGTGATACTATAATCCACTAATTTGAATGTAAGTAAAACCTAATCCAACCTAATCAACTTATTTTCAACATTGCAAAGAAAATCTAAGGAGGAAGAATTGGTGGGGCCATTGTCCACATCATATGCTAGTGGATTTAGCTGGAGTATTAATCATATGATTTAAAATAATATAACTTTCTCATATGATACATTATAACATCATTATTTACTAAATTGAGTCATATGATATGGACCCATTATAGAATAATAAATTAAAGTAATAGTAACTAATACAATATATTCTCTCTCTCTCTCAAAAAAAAAAAAAAAAAAAAAAAAAAAAAAAAAAAACTAATACAATATAAAAATGTTTTAATTTGTTTTTTAGTTTTGTGTTTGGATATTACAAGTGATCTATCAAATCTTGACTGGATTTATGGTAGTAGAATAGTATAATATGTTAATTAGTCTGCAATTCCTTAGGACCCCACAAACCTTGGATCTTATTATAAACTCTTATATTGCTTTATAATTTGGATAAAATAATTAACCCTTTTAAAACCTTTCTATATGACTATATTCTAATGTAGTTGATGGTATAAGACGTTCATTCAGTCTGATACGCACTCTAATCTATAACCCAGGTTCGAATTGCCACCATTGTACCACCACAGTTGGCATGGTATATCAAAATAAATAAATAAACGTGTGTAACGACTTTTTATTATTGTATAATAGATTTTTTTTTTTTTTTTTTTGAAAATGACTGTATAATAGATTTTTGATTGAATTTCACTCGAATTAGTATTTAAGATAGATTTGATCATTTTCATTTAACTAATATAACCAAAAAAAAAAAAGTATGAATAATTAATTATAAAGGTAAATTCCTTTCAGCTCTTATAGGGTTTACTTAAAATATAAACGAGAGCCTCATTAGTTTTGGAATATTGAGACGGAGAATCATCTCTTAATAAATTTTATGAAATAATCATGGTAAGTCTTTAACATTTACAGAAATGTTTGTAATAATTTTCAAAATCCTAGAAAAAGTTTTTAATCAATATCAAATTTAGAGTAATACACTTACATCATAGTCAAACCTTCAACAAAGAATTAAAAATATATATATATATATATATATATATATATATATATACGGAAATTATCCTATCAATGCATCTTGATAAAATTATATAAAGATATTGAATGTGAACCACTCGTTTTACATACTTTGACTTGGTATGTATGCACTTGTCAAATCACTGTTATAAATGAGTGGCTCACATTCAATATCATGATAAAGTTATATCAGTGCATCCTGATAAGATCGGGACCGTATATATATATATATATATTTATGTAAAGGTTCGTGAATCTTTATGCATAGTTGTGTAAAAGAACTTTTAGGTATGAGATCCCAATCTCTATCGCTATAGAATCGGGATTCTTAAAAATAAAAAAATAAAAAATAAAAAAAAAACAAAAAAAAAAAACGTATAAGATTGCACAAGTAATCATTTTCATAGTTTTCGTAGTTGTGTATATGTGAGTGTGTTTTGGAAAAATAAAAATAAAAAGCATAATTGTTTGAACTTTAGGTTTATATATGATGAGCCCAAGCCCAACTAACAACGACCAAATAGTGTTCTGGCCCAACCCAAGTTTGTTATTTGTAATTATACGGATGTTTTAATTTATTTTAATATATTATTTGTGGTCGATGACTCGAACTTTGAAGTCACATTGGGTACTATCAACCAGTCGAGGACGAAGGGATCTCGTCAAAACACAGGGGAGTCCATTTTTGCTCACCCCCTCGCTTACCCCCCTCCCAAACACATGACATGTGTCTATAGAAAGGTAAAATTGTCTAAAAATTTACCCCTCTATGGACACATGTCATCCATTTAAGAGGGGGGTAATGATTACCTCCCTTAAAGGGGGTGAGCAAAAGTGTTCTCAAACATGGGGCTATATTCACCATTACCAATTCCTAATTCCATTTGAGAGGACATCTCTATGGATTTTGTTTTGGGTCTTCCGAAAACCCAACGTCAGATCGATTCAATTTTTGTTGTGGTTGATTGCTTTTCAAAAATGGCATATTTCCTACCTTGTAAGAAAGTAGCCGATGCTAAATTTGTTGCCCACTTATTCTTATGTGAAATTGTCCGACTCCAAAGACGATCACTTCTGATCGAAATGTAAAATTTGTCTCTCATTTTTGGCAAGAATTATGGCGCCGATTTAATACATACCTTCAATTCGGCAGCGTCTACCACCCTCAAACTGACGGGCAAACGGAGGTCGTCAATCAGAATTCAGACACTCGGGAACATAATTCGAAGCCTTGCAGCAGACCATCCAAACCAATGGGACACAACATTGCCTCAAGCCGAGTTTGCTTATAATAGCATGGTTAATCGCTCTACTATCCCCTTTTTCTATAATCTATACCAGGCCCCCAAATCACATTGTTGATCCTGTGAATTTTCCTTACCCACGATGCAGAGCTGCTGGAAACCTTGCTGAGTCCAATTCCAAGTATAACGCTTATCTGCATCATCGTCACAAGGTATTTCAAGTTGGTGATTTAGTTATGGCTTTTCTTTGCAAAGAGCGCTTTCCTACTAGTACTTACTCTAAGCTCAATGCCAAGAAATTAGGACCCTTTCGAATCCTTCGTAAGATCAATGATAATGTATATGTGTTTGATCTTCTCACTTATTTACAGATTTCAGCAACCTTCAATGTCTCCAACTTATAAGAGTATCACCCTCCGGACGATGCTCCAACAATCACTAGTTGAACTCGAGGTCAAGTTTTTCCCTTATAGGGGCGGAAGGAATGATGTAACAAGGTCGTTTTAGTGCTGTTACTTATATGTTTGTAATGTCTTTTATTTTCCTTAAGTGGTATTAGAGACCTACCATATTTTATTTGTTTGTAATGTTGTTTTTTAATTCTAACAGACTAGCCTTAAAAAGGTAAGATAAGTGGTGCTATTTTGTCAGCTTGGGATAGTTCATTTGATTGTGATTTTGAACTCTCTGGAATGTAGTGAAATTCCTCTGGATATTGTCAACTTTTCTAGTTGAGCCCAGGTGGTTTTCCGACGACTCTTTTACATCAACATATACTTTATTGGTAAGGCTATTCAGATTAATATGGCGGATTTTAAATCAGATTTCCCAAGATATGAATCTATTTTAAATCGATAACAATTATTAAATTTCATTGAAATCTATAGAATTAACCTCATAAATTCCACCAAAACTCCGTTGTAAATCTTATTTTCTAAGTTGTGATATGATATTTCAAATAAATATTATAGTTTTGGATTTTAAAGGGTAAGAACAAAAGAGAGATTCATGTGAAGTAGTATCGGAAGTAAGCAAATCAAATGAAGAAAAAAGGCGGTCATGGATGCAATTTGAAGTCATGGGATCAAAGATCAATAACTTACCATAACTTGGTATCCATAATCTTTGCTAGAACCCATATCGTCGGTATACTCATCAGAAGCACACCACTAGAATACTCATCAAAAGCACACCACAACAACCGCTTCCACCAAACACAATTATCATCACACCGTCACCACCCACTGTCCCACACCAAAAACCTCAAGCACCATTGCCAACCAACACCACCACCTACTCATGATGCTAATGCTTCTCAAGCCAACAAAAAACGAGTGCCTAGAATGATAAATGATTGGTCTGTCTACAAGAATTGTGTAAGTTCTGGCCAAACGATATTGTATATATAAAATCCGTGTGTTCTTGGATTGATCATAAAAAAATTTTCTTTTCTAGTGTTTAATAATTATTATCATTATCGTTCCCTTTTTTTTTCTGAGTCATAGCAAGATGAAAAGATGATGATAGTATAATCTCCATTAATTTGATTGTACGTAAAACACCTAATCAAATCCAATCAACTTCTTTTCAACACTCTGAAGAAATTGTCCACATCATGATCATGTGGATTTAGCTGGAGTATTAATCATATGACATAAATTCAATACAACTTTCCCATATAATTACATTATATCGTCATTGTCTACTCAATTGAGTCATATAAATCAAAGCAATAGTAACTAATCCACATTGGATTTACGGTACTTAAATATGTTAATTCATCTACAATTTCCTTAGGACCCACAAACCTTGAATCTTGTTATAAACTTACGATGCTTTAAAAATTTGGAAGAAATAACAAGTCCTTTTAAATATAACGCCCTTTTTTTTTTCACATACCACATGCAATACAGCGACTCAAACTTGAGATGTTACCAGAAACTGAAAGAACGCCTTTTACCACCAAGCCACATCGGGCAGTGGTACAAGTAACACCTCAATCTAACACATGTAATGGCATTAGAAGTACCACATATATGATGTTACCAGAAACTGAAAGAACGCCTTTTACCACCAAGCCACATCGGGCAGTGGTACAAGTAACACCTCAATCTAACACATGTAATGGCATTAGAAGTACCACATATATACTCTCCAATGAACCTGAAGGAATCCTCTTTCCAACTTATATTTTTCATATTCTGTCTCATAAACAAAACTTTTCGTCTCAAAACCAACATGAACATATCAGAAACTAAGTAGAAATCAAACAAATGTAACCATACTTCTCCAATAGGAATTCTTACGGTAGCTACTAAAGTATATATGATTGATACCTTGAACAGCAAAAATGCCAACAAATTAATGGTTTTTCTATTCTACTGCAAGTTTTGAGATCTTCAACACTGATAATTGGTGACCAAATCAGAATATAGCTAGAGTATAACAAGATAGGTTAATAATATTGCACTAAGAGCATCTAAAATTTCAAACACCTATATCATAAACAACTTGTTTATTTAAAGATGGAAATTCAAAAATTGATGACAAAATCTTATGTAACTCTAATTATGCAAGATTCTTCAAATTCTGTAACTTCAGATGGATTAAATTCAGAAATCTCTAAGCTCTTATATAGAAGATAGAAGATCCTGAATCTAATTACAATCCTTTCAGTTTTTTTAATCAAGTTACCGTAGTAAATATAGAATTTGATCCTTTAAAAGTAGGACAAAAGTTTCATGTTAGATCATCTTGTACATAGAAACCCTAATTCTTAAAGCCATTTCAGGGTCCTAAGTTACAAAATACAAATACGAGTACCATAAATGTACCTTTTAATTTAATCTTCATATCCGAAGATTTACTTGAATAAAAGAAGACAAATCATGACTATTAGTTCATGAAACTCAAATTAATTAGTCCTCTATATCATGACATCATAAATTAAGTAAATATCAACCCATAAAAAAATCATGCCGACAAGAAAGGCAAAGTGATATACAATGATCGGACTATCTACCAAATGGAATTATTGATGTAGATAGCACAAATGCAAGCTCATGTAAGAAATACTCCATTCAAATTTATAAATTACACTTTTAGGAACACCGAATAGATTTACTCGATGCACAAATCATAAATGCAAGCTCATGTATGGAAAATAAATTAACCTTTATAACCTTGTCCTTAAAATGCTCAATTTCAAAAAGGCACTAGACTTACCTGGTATCATTCACAATCACCATGGAACTTCCCAAGCACATTGTGGGATTCATCATCCCATTTCATGCGACCAAGACCATAAAAAGTTCATGATGCACCGCTGCATGGCAGAAGCAAGATAATCCTAAACTTCCCTACATCTTTTCACCTATAGACACAACTTTTATGAAATATATTTCATATAATATAGATTTTGCAGAGAAGACAGACAGAAACTAAAGTCTAAAAACATATCCGGCTAATCTCTCTGATGCTAACCGGAGAACCAAGTCAAGCTGGACCTATATATAATTCAATACAAATAAATTACAAGATAAGGGAAACTTCAAGCAGTGAGTCTATTAGGCAAACCAAAAAGAACATGCCAATTACTATAGAAAGATTTGATTGATTCCAGGTCAATAATTATAAGACAAAGAAAACTTCAAGCAATGAGTCTATAGTGCAACCCAAAAAGACAAGCCAGGTACTAAGAACCTTCTTTCCACTTGCCCTTGTTAGAGGCCTTAAAAGAAAACAATCAGCGGTGCTGATTAGCCCCACTGATGTCAGCTTAATAATATCAAATGTTAATGCGAAATTGCCAAGAATGTCAAAAGATACTACCAATTCAAAAACATACAAAGTCAAAACTCCAAAATACACCAGAACCTCATACCTAAAAATAAAAGCACCAGGACATTACTCCATATTTGGTCAAGCTAACAAAACTTCATCCAAAGCAGATGTACAACAATAAAAAGCAAATAATCAAGCATCCGGCATCCATTACAAAAGTTTAGACAATAACCAACATGCAATTTCAAATGACAAATCTGCATTAGCAAAATTGGAATAGTAATTCATGTAACCATAAATAGTTATAGGCTAATAACATTCTATAAACCACCTTATACAATCTCTTGGTAATTCTGGGAGCAATTATTTTCAAAATTCACAATAAGGATGAAATAAACTAAGGATACCACAGAAATATGAGTGAACTCTCATTCTTACTAACATGCACTGAAGAAAGGGCAGCACAATATCCATTATGTTACAGCTTTTATTCCAACCTTGGGAAACCTCACTGCATTATGCAAACATCTCTTCCATTCAATATCCTAAACTTTATGGTATCAACCAAGTTATTTATTGTGCTACTGTTCATCAACATATCTTTTTTTTTTTTTTTTCTTTCTATATTTCAGATTTAATGCCGCTGGCATTCCCATTAGAGAATTCCAGATTTTGGGAGTCTCTTCGCATCACATCCACTGGTAAAATTCAAATAGAAGGTATATGATGATAACCAACAATAAGAAAAATCATCATAATTTCAAATAACTAATCTTTACAAGCAACATTAAGTTGTTGAAGACAAAAAACTTCTAACAGGAAATTGACCAATTGCCATAATTTAAAGAGAGAAATGATCTTTGTATTTGTAATCATTATCGGCAATGTATTGACAATTGATCAGGGTACTATACTAGATAATCCTGTGAACAATAAAATATAAGGATTTACATATAATACCTAGGTACTTCCAAGCAACATCATAGTGGCAATCATCAAATATTCAAGATCAACATAAACTTGCACTACAAGGTGAAAGAATATACGTTAATAACAATTAATATCAAGGTAAGATTATAATATAACATCCGAACAAACATATACCAGGACTTTTGAGGAAATGCAACAAGAAGCAAGAAGATAGGACCGTTAGATGGCTTCTCAAGATAACTTTGGCATTATAATAGTATATATAGCCCAATTAAAAGATACTAAAAAGGCAACAATACCCACTGAATTAATTTGGCATCCATAGTATGAAAGCCGGAAGTATTTTAACAAGATAGCATTTGAACGTCAACTCTCAACTGCATGGCAACCCAAAATCTCGCCAAAAACATTCATCACATAATTTTAGGATACTTAAAATTGATGATGGCTCTCAGATACAAATAATGTGATTTGGAAAGTAGATACAATTTGGGAACTATAAGGTATTACTGATTCTAGCTCATGTCAATTCAATGACCAATTGATGCATCATGTTAGAAAACAATGTATTATGAATCCAAAATCATACAAGCAAAAAAAAAAAAAAAAACACCTTTACTAAACCCGCAAACCTTTGGTTAATGGCTAATTAGTCAAAAATGGCTTCAGTTCTGGATTTTAACAAGGGTAGCCCAACAAGACAATGAGCTAGGCAGCTTGCATCCATCTCTTTCTTTTTTACTTTTGGTATTAAGGACACATCGGACACCTCACAAAACAAAATAATATTCTAGAAATCCTACAAATTCATATGTAGAACTTCCAAACACGCATTTGTAAACACAAGAAGACACTTGAAATACCAATTGTTGCAATTTGAAACAAAGCAGTATCCAACAAAAATCATCAAGAAAATTTGAATTTTGAAAAACTTGCATATGCCAGTACTGTTGAACAGTAACAAGAAGCTGGCTACATGTTAACAGTTTCAAAATGTTGTCAAAAGGCATTCATAAGAACAATGAATGAATGTACCACCCAAAGAAATATTGTGGTTTTTCATATAGAAGTTGTGCAAGTACTCATTCCAGTAAAAAAAAAAAAGAAGATAATCGGACCATTAACCAAGTTGTATAGACTATCAAGGGCACTGTTGCCACAATACTGTACTTCATATAACTATGTGAACCTCTTCGAATATCACAATGAAGTGCCTGTTAAGAAAATTCACTTCCAATCAGTGTTAACATTTTCCAATAAGGATGGGTATCTGATGATCTCTGATTCAACTACTAAAGTTGGACTTGGTATGCAACTAAACAAAACAGCATTAAGGTGCGTTATTGTACTTACAGAAAATTGAAGAGGCAGCCAAAATTCAAAGCATATAGTCCTATGAGCTAGTTTTACCCAGTAAAGCATATCAAGAATGCAAAAGAATGCCATCGGAGTGTTTTTATTTTATGCTCTAAGCCAGTTCATATAATTCCCTCACGAATTTTTTTTTTCTGTTACATAACGGGTAAGCTGGAATTAAAGACCTACTCTTACCCAACATGCCACTTAAGGTGAAGCCAAAGGGACCAACAAAAAGAATAACGATGAGCAACAACACAAGAAGTGTGTAGAATTTAATCAGCAAAACTGATGACTTGGAACATATAAACAGCCCAAGATGAAAATCCACAGTGCCACAAGCATATCCTTCAGTGGATACTTCAGCTTGATAGGTGCAACTCCTTTTGCACTCTCATGTGTGTGTGCTTGTTTGTTTGTGATGTATAACAGCACAAAAAGAGAAATTTCTAGTTTTAGAGATGTGAGAAACAAAAAAACCTTGGGTTTACAGAATTGTTAAAAAGTTTGAAATGTATAACTACTGGCAAGTAGTTTCACATTCTGCACACTAAAATGATTTTAATATATATACATATATATATAACCACATATCGCCAGGATGGTGTACAACAGAGGAAGATAAGTAAGCCCAATCCGTTGAGTTAACTTCACCAGATACTTGCGAAGCAAAAGACTCGAGATGCAGAACCAGAATTGAATAAAGCTGATGCATCATTCCAAACATCTGGAACCACATTAAGCAACACTTTCCGACCACCGGCCTGACTATAATAAATTATAATTGAGAGATCCAGTCATACAGAAGATGAAAAGTAGGCACTGTTTAAGATATAAATCCTAATGGACTAATCAAAATGAATCACAATTACTTGCAACCCACAAGTAATATGACCAAAACCAAAATTTCCAAAAGCTTCCTTTACAATAACATTTCCTTTGTTTCCTACCAAATCTGAAAACTGGTCACATATCTATTGTGACAACAGATAATCTAACTGTCAGCAAATTGACAGCATAGGGCTACTTAATAGAAAGAGAGTGTCCAACATTCACTCCCTCTATCCAGAAAGCGGAGAATAATGAAATTTCTGAGTCAAAAAAGCTATTAATGTGATATGCAGCCTTTCATATAATACAATTGAGGAAAAAATTGATTTCAAGACAATAGTCTTGTAAATATTTATTTTGCAAAGGGTTAGACTTGAAATGCCAAAAACAAACCTTGAAAATGGCAGCCAGTGCTTCTCCACAGCACCAATAAAAAAACCAACAATCTTCTACCAGTTGTTCAACATAATAAACAATTTGTCACTGCTTTTACTTTTTGAAAAATTTGAGGCATGCAATTTAAGATGCAGATTAACATTAACTAGAAGGAAACCAACAACAATCTACTTCCAATTGTATAACATAATAAGCAATTTGACAGTACTTTTTCCGTAGAAAATTCGAGTTAACATGAGATCCATATTATCTAGAAGAAAACCAACATTCTTCTTCCAATTGCTTAACATAATATGCAATTTTTCGAAAATTCAGGACAGACACCATGAGATCTAAATAAACTAGAATAGAAGAAAAGCAACAATCTTTATCCAGTTTTTTGAATAAAAACAAGTTGCCGGTACTTGTTTGTATTTTCCTGAAAATTCAGGGCATATACAACATGGATCCAGATTAAACTAGAAGAAGACCAACAATCTTCTTCCAAGTGTTTTGACATTAAAAACAAGCTGCCGGTACTCATTTTTATTTTCCTGAAAATTCGGGACAAGCACCATGACATCTAGATTAACTAGAAGAAAACCAACAATCTTTTTTTCAGTTTTTTGACATAAAAAACAAGTTGCCGGTACTTGTTTTTATTTTCCTGAAAATTCGGAGCATACAACATGAGATCCAGATTAACTAGAAGAAAACCAACAATCTTCTTCCAGGTGTTCGACATAAAAAACAAGTAGCCGGCAATTGTTTTTATTTACCTAAAAATTTGGGATAGGCACCATGAGATCTAGATTAACTAGAAGAAAACCAACAATCTTTTTTCCGGTTTTTTGACATAAAAAACAAGTTACCAGTACTTGCTTTTATTTTCATGAAAATTCAGGACAAGCACCATGAGATCTAGATTAACTAGATGAAAACCAACAATCTTTTTTCCAGTTTTTTGACATAGAAAACAAGTTGCCGGTACTTATTTTTATTTTCCTAAAAATTAGAGCATACAACATGAGATCTAGATTAACTAGAAGAAAACCAACAATCTTCTTCCAGGTGTTCGACATAAAAAACAAGTTACCGGTACTTGTTTTTATTTTCTTGAAAATTTGGGACAAGGACCTTGAGACATGAGATCTAGATTAACTAGAAGAAAACCAACAATCTTTTTTCCAATTTTTTGACATAAAAAACAAGTTGCCGGTACTTGTTTTTATTTTCCTGAAAATTCGGGACAAGCACCATGAGATCTAGATTAACTAACCAACAATCTTTTTTCCAGTTTTTTGACATAAAAAACAAGTTGCCAAAATTCGGGACAAGTACCATGAGATCTAGATTAACTAGATGAAAACCAACACTCTTTTTCCCAGTTTTTTAACATAAAAAACAAGTTGCCGATACTTGTTTTTTTTTTTCCTGAAAATTCGGGGCATACAACATGAGATCCAAATTAACTAAAAGAAAACCAACAATCTTCTTCTAGGTGTTCGACATAAAAAACAAGTTGCCGGTACTTGTTTTATTTTTTTGAAAATTCGAGACGGGCACCATAAGATTTAGATTAACTAGAAGAAAACCAACAATCTTTTTTCCAGTTTTTTGACATAAAAAACAAGTTGCTGGTACATATTTTTATTTTCCTAAAAATTCGGGACAAGCACCATGAGATCTAGATTAACTAGTTGAAAACCAACAATCTTTTTAAATTCCAGTTATTTGACAAAAAAAAACAAGTTGCTGGTACTTGTTTTTATTCCTGAAAATTCGGGGCATACAACATGAGATCCAGATTAACTAGAAGAGAACCAACAATCTTCTTCTAGGTGTTCGACATAAAAAACAAGTTGCCGGTACTTGTTTTTGTTTTCCTGAAAATTCGGGACAGGCAACATGACTCCATGAGATCTAGAATTCTAGATTAACTAGAAGAAAACCAACAATCTTTTTCCAGTTTTTTGACAAAAAAACCAAGTTACCAGTACTTGTTTTTATTTTCCTGCAAATTCGGGGCATAAAACATGAGATGCAGGTTAACTAGAAGAAAACCAACAATCTTCCAGGTGTTTGACAGTGTCTGACACAAAAAACAAGTTGCCTATTCTTGTTTTTATTTTTCTGAAAATTCGGATCCAGATCAACACTAGAAGAAAACCAACAATATTATTCCAGTTGATTGACATAATAAGCAATTTTAATTTTCCAGTACTTTTTTCAAGAATTCGAGGTATTAAAAGATTTAGAAACCAACAAGTCTTCTTCCAATTGTTTGACACACAATAAGCAATTTGCCAGTACTTTTTTCCGAAATTTTGGGGCATGCACCATGTCAAGCAAAATATTCCTTGCAGAGAAATCATATCGCAAAAACACATTAAAATCACAATGGACTTTACTTTTATTTTATAAAAATTTATAAAAGATCAATTATTCACAACTCCGATAAACTACACTAAACGAATCAGGAAACTACTTGTACCAAAAATTCAAGGACCGAATCTAATTCAATTGCAAATCTGATGATTTTATCATCTCAATTAGAAATCCGAGCCAAGATAAGCAAATTAACAATTTCAAGAAATAACAAGATTGCAAGAATCAACTCAAATATACAATAAATTTATATAAACAGATAGAGAAAGGGAGAGCGTACAATAGATCGGATCTTATGAACAGAAGAGGAGTCCGAGACACGGCCGTTGGAAACAACCACCGCCTCTTCCTAGAGAAAGGGAGAGCGTACAATGGATCGGATCTTATGAACAGAAGAGGATTCCGAGACACGGCCGTTGGAAACAACCACCGCCTCTTCCATTTTCTTGTACAGAGACGGCGGAGTTTGATTATAGTCTCAGATCACAACGGTAAAAATAAAAGGATTTTTTAATGTTGGTGGTATTTATAGGCGCATTAGTCGGTGTTGTTTGCGTGAAAGTGAAGAAGTAAAAAGTGAGTTGGTGTTGGCGTAAAAGTGAAGCAGTAAAAAGTGAGTTGGTGTTGGCGTAAAAGTTAAGTCAGCAAGTATTCGGTAAAAATTCAAAAAAGATTCCGTTGCCGGGACTTGAACCCGGGTCTTTCGGGTGAGAGCCGAATATCCTGACCAACTAGACTACAACGGAAACTTGATTTCTAAACGGTTACGTAAGATTTTAATATTACAGTTTTACCTTTTTTAATTAATATTTAATTTCCAAAGTAGGGTCTAGACTATTATGGACAGTTTATTTATTTAAGTTTATTTTTTAAGCAACCGTTTTACCTTTTTTTTTTTAATGAATTAATAAATGAATAATAATTTCCAAAAAATACTTTAGAAATATGCAAAAACATAAAAGTCAAATTTATTGGATATAAAAGAGGATTATAGACTTATAGTAAATACTAAGTTATTAATTTTAATTTTACAACACATAATGTTGGTCTAGTGGTATAACCCTCATAAGTCACATTTACACCATAAAATTGTGGGTTTGAGTCACCACTAACATTGTAGTTATGTAATACTTTTTAAAAAAAAAAAAAAAAAAAAAAAATTATTTACTTCATAAAAATTCCAAAGAAAATATTCATAAATATTTAACTATATGATAGTATCTCACGATGAATCTTGTGTAGGTGGTAAAAATTTAGGAATAGAAAAGTACTTACCAAAAGACCAATACTTTTGAAGTAAAAAATGGAAAAAAAAATTACATACCACCCAATGTAGTAAGTGGACCAAGTGGTAAGTAGGGACAAAGCTATGATAGGGGGCCATGGCCCCCCACAGCCTTTCAAAAAATTCATTTTTTTAGTCTTCATAATTAATTGAATTTTTTTACTTTGGCTTCACTAAAATGAAAATTATAGAGTTTGGCACCCTAAACTTGGAGAAATATAAAATCCTGGCTTCATCTTGGTGCTAAGAGCACTCATTCAGTAGGGTAATGTTCCAGATTCAAATTACCATTACTACAAATTATATATCAACAAAAAAAAAAAATAGAAGCTATATATTAATTATATTATAAATTAATATTTTTCTACAAATCTAAATAGCTTATAAAATTTACCCTACCAGTAATGAAGATAAATTAACAAGTAACATAACCAGAAAACTTTAAAATTACGGAGAGATTTTTGAAAAGCCAATCGACTTTTCATGCACCTTAATTTTCTTGTTAATTTCTTGATGCGTTTCCGTTTTGCTCTTGTCAGAATCTTAGAACTTGTTGCTTTGATCTTGATCTGTATTGTGGTCCTTGAAGATCATAAAAGAACTGCAAAATAATGATAGTAAAAGTAATTACCTGGCAACCAATTTTTGAACCAAACAAGGTAAAAAAAATGACAACAAATGATGCGTCCAATTCAAACCAATTAATAATTTTTTTAATATGAATCCTGTCTAAAAAGTAAAAACCACCCAAATTTAGTTAATATTTAATGGTGGATATTTAAGCCCTCTCATTTCAAGATATCATTAATATACTAGTAAAGGACAATGATTGATATTAATTTGACTATTACAATATCAATATCAAATTATTATTTAAAAGTACATTTTTTTTATTTGAATTGAAAAATAAAAATTAATCTTTATATTTTTTAATCTTCTTTTTCTCAAAAGGAACAAAGTTTTTGTACATTTTCAAATTTACTTTAATTCCATTTTCAAGAGAAAAATTATGTCTTTTATATATTACAAAAATGCATTTTTTTTTCTATTTTAAAATTGGTAAAACATAAAAATGTTCTCAAAAGTTATAAATAGAAAACAGCTTTTAAAAACAATATACATCGGAACCTAAAAATTAATAATCTCTTTACAACAATAAATTTTTCCGTTCCCGACATAGACCAATGAGATAAATTAATAATTTTGATTGAATTATAAGAAATACTCTTATAAAATAAATAAATAAATAAATAAATAAAACAAAAAAAAACTCTTATATAAATATGTGGTCCCATTCTTTTTATAAACCAATAATTTACTAAAAATTACATATAGAATTCACTATTACACTTACTTGAAATATGAACCTATTGTTACTAGTTTTTTTTTCTTCTTAAAATTGAAGTCTAGTTGGATATCATCTCTGACTTTTTGTAATGCACCTATGAGCTCTAGGGTTGAATTTAGATTGATTAATTGAATAAAATGTATGAAATTAATAATAAAAAAATAATGATTTAATATCTCCTTAAATTAATAAAATATTAAATTATCGACAAATTAATATCTAGATTAATTAATAGATTTTATGTGGTCCCAACATTATTAATTTATTAAACTATTAAAGTTTAACTCTATAACTAATAACGGTTTTTCAAATAATATATCGGCCTTTGAAAACAAAATATAACGAACAACGGTTTTTTCAAATAATATAAAACGAATAACGATTTTTTTTAAATACAATACCAAACATGACCTCTCTTAAAATAAAATTATAACTATTTTCCCAAATGATCTAACATCTGTAGGTGGTCGAACTACGTGGTATGTCAATTGGGTCGGGTTATATTGGGCCCAAGGCAACTCAGTTAAACCGTCAGATGAGTGATGTCGTCTGCTCGTTTGGACCTGCAAGATTTTGTCTATCGACCTAAGTCGGGTGCCTTGCTGAGCCTACAAATAAACTTAAAATGAAAATAATACAAATAGAATGAACACAGATAGAATGAAGAAATTGGGTTTAAATAATTTAGCCTTAGGTGTGCTTGGGCCGAGCAGTATTTTCTAATGATTGTGATATTGAATCCGGCCAAGTTCTGGTTGCTGGAATATTAATTGGGTAGAATTTCAATACGCTTTAGTAAGCTTTGTATATGAGAGATTTCATAGAGCTTTCAAGTGAGGAAGCCCTCTTATTTATAGTGGAAGGTGTAGTTCCAACCTTTACTGATCACCTTTTGATTGTGGGCGAGATATTTGGGGATTCAGGCATGATATTTGGAGAGATACTCTCTTCAAGTTACCTACAACTGACGTCTTGACTTGATCTTTGAATGACCAAGTCATGCTGCTGCTGATATCCGTGTTGAGTCAATCCAACACAATGGGCTAGGATAGGATCCAATATTACAAAGTCTGGGTTTTAGCACATTGGGCCAATGGGCCATTTTTGGCTACCACAACATCTACAAATCAAACCCAAAACAAAAAATCAAGAATAGAGATGTCATGAATTAAACAAAGAAGAAGTTGCCGAATTCAAGATCCTTGAGGTAGCCCATACAAATTCGCATGTAGGGATCGCAAGACAAGTAAAGATTCTTGACCAAAAAGGCCCCTTTTCGATTTTTTGGAATCTTGAGTCTCATGATAATGAAGTTGATATACATGTCTAATTCTTTTGGAAAACAAAACACATAATCTTATAGTATCACCAAAATTATTGGATTTAGATTTATCTGATCCGCACAGTATTTTTCTATACCATATATGAAAATCGGATTTAGGTATTTTCAGATTCAGACTTTTTTATCCGAAACTTCAGATCAGATTCGGATTTGGATTGGAAATTCTCAATCTTGCTTCCGCCATAATTCATTGCGTCAAGCTTAATTAGACAGAAATTGGGATTCTGCTTTTTATATTTAATTTCACAACTCACAAGTGGCTCAACATGACTAGAAAGAAAAACATATGAATTTTTTTTTATTAAGAAGAGTACGATTGATTACTCTCGAGAAACTTTAATAACTTTTTTACCAAAACTTTGGCCTGTAAATATACCAAGAAGAGCTGATGGACCATGCAAAATTCCTTCTGTAATGTCTTCCACATAAACAAGCTTCCCTTCTCATAAGTATGGAAGGACCATGCCCAAGAACTTGGGGTAAATACTACAATAATCGAAAACCACAAATCCTTGCATCCGAATCCTCCTAATAAAGACGAGATACATCAAGTTTTGAATGCCGTCAGGCTGTTCAAGATTGTACTGGGAGAGCAATCCACTTACAGCGATTCTACCATTTACTCTCATGTTTTGGAGCACCGCATCCAGCAGTTTGCCCCCGACATTCTCAAAGTATATGTCAATGCCTTCTGGGAAGAACCTGATTGATACATTCAAATAAACAATGAACAATTGCTTACGCTGATACAAAATGAAATCTAAGTAGACAATCTGATTAAGTCTATGATCCTCTCACAAATATGAATTTATGAAGATAATCAAGTTGTAACTGACCTTTTCAAGGCTGCATTCAAGTCTGGCTCCTCTTTGTAATTGAAAGCCCCATCAAACCCAAGTCTGTTCTTTAATAGTTCAACCTAATTAAATTTAAAATAACATTTTTTTTTTATAATAAAAATATGATTATACATGCATGTGTGTACGTGGAGAAGAGGGAAACCCAAAATATGATTATGCATGCATAGATAGACTCACCTTTTGACACGATATAGCTTACCTTTTCTCTACTTCCAACACTTCCAACAACATGACAACCCATAAATTTTGCGAATTGTCCAACAAGCTGACCAACAGCACCAGATGCTGCTGAAACGAAAACATGTGCATGTTCTCCTGTTTTCGGAGGACAAATCTCGAAAAAACCAACATAAGCAGTCAAACCAGGCATTCCTACAAAAGAATACAGTATGGTAAACAAAGGTTTTTTAATGTGATTCTACGAGTAGTTGGTGAAATCTCTTATAGTTGCGTGAAAGGTTTTCAGATCAAATGTTATTATTCATAACTTACCAAGAATTCCAGTGTAGTAGGAAAGTGGTACATCAGTATAATGGATTTTAAAGAGTCTTTCAGGAGTTGTTATGATACTGTACTCTTCCCATCCTGTTGTTCCCCACACAAGGTCACCTTAATTCCTTGAAGCTTAAGTGGGTTGAATCTAACACTTTTGCCACTCCAAATCCATTTATTGGCTACCGAATTTTCACCATAAAATTTGACAAAAATCAGAAATATATACCATCTTAGTTAACAAAAATATAATGGTCAATTGCATAAATAACCATAGAATTATGGTAGTTTTTAAATTTATCAATTTGCAGTAGTTAGATTATTTTTATCAAATAACATCAACTTTTTAGACGAAAAAAATTGGAGGTCACAGACCTCTATTGTTGGAGATCTGCACACCTCCATGGATGTCTACACAGTACACACATACCTACATTGGAGGTGTGTAGACCTCCCAACAATAGAGATCTGTGACCTAAAAAAAAAAATTGGTTTTGCATAATTGTATGTTTAATCTTGAATTAAAAACGACAACTTTTTTTAAGGTTTGTTGGAATGTTTCTGGATTGGTTAAACATTTTATTTTATTTTTCTGATTAAACATGCTAGATTTTTTTTAAATTAAACATGGCAGGGTTTTTTTTTTTTAGGATTAAACACACTAAACTTAAACACGCCGGGTTTTTTTTTTTAAAAAAAAAATCATAATTTTTTTTTCACAGACTTCCATGGAGATGTGATATAGACCTCCATTGAGATCTGTTCATGGAGGTGACAGACCTTCATGGACATATTTTTTATAAACAAACATTATTTAATAAAATGATATAAGTAAATAAGTTCGATGATAATTTTATCAGTTTAGTAAAAGGTTGATAAAAAAAATGAAAACAATTATTTATGATAAAAATAGAACACCCTTTTTAAAATGATACAAAGGGATGTTCCCTCAAAATAGAAAAAAAATGAATCAGCTTTAAAAGAATAAATCATCCTTTTTTTTTCCTGAAAGTTCGCCAGGAATTAAACATGACAGGATTTCATTGGACAATAAAATGACATCAAAGGTCTTTAAAAAACAGATGTAGAGCAATAGATAAAGGATTACAAAACCAGGAATGAAGTTTCCGAATTCACGATCCTGGTGGTTCCCCATACGAATCCGCATGTAGGGATCACAAGCCAAGTAAAGATTCTTTGACCAAAACGACCCCTTTTCGATTCTCTGGAATTTTGAGTCTCATTCTAGTGAAGGTGATATACATGTCTGATTCTTTTGGAAAACCAAACACATGATCTTGCATTACCACCTGTCTGTTTCTAACTACTTCTGTACTTCCCATCTTCAATATCTATCTCTGGAATTTGGTTGGTAAGATAGATATTGTCTGCTTCTCTTTTATTGAGGTTTGTTTTGGTGAGCTGGAGTCCTTGTGTGAGTCTTTTGATGGATGAAGGACATGTGGATTTGTTTGTTTGTGGGTAGACAGACCACCGTCTTTGACCTTAGTCTACAATGTCTGATTCTCTTGGAAAACCAAACACATAATCTTTCATTACCACCTGTCTGTTTCTAACTACTTCTCTGGAATTTGGTTGATAGAATGATAGGTTAAGATATGTCTACTTTTTTTCTTTTTTTATTGAGGTTTTGTTTTAGTGAGCTAGACTGCTAGAGTCCATGTGTGATTCTTCTGGACTATGGTGGACATGTGGTTTTGTTATGGAATTTTGTTGATAAGTTTAGAGCATCTCTAATGGTAATGTGGCTTGTATTTGAAAAAATGGTAAAATGTCAATATTATCAAACCAATTGTTTTATATGTGGCATGTAACTAAATTTGATAGATATCCAAATGAAAAAATTGTCTCCAATGTTTCGCTTGTAAAATACATGTTTTTAATGACATATCAATTTCTTTAAATATACTTTAGAATTGTTGAATAAAATAAAATAGAAAAAAAAAAAAAAGTGGTTACTGACTGGGCCAATAAGATGACTGTCCAATAGACCCTCTGAAATCAAAGAGTCATGTTGACAGCCTCTAAAAAAAGGTTGTCAACTCAACTTGAAGTTATACTAGAGAGGTTGCATTGGAGATGAATTTTTTTAACAAAGTATCTGTTCATCGTACGTGGCATCTAATTTTTTCATAACCCATGTTACTATTGGAGATGCTCTTAGATACGTCTACTTTTTTTTTATGTTGAGGTTTCGTTTCGGTGAGCTGGTGTCCACGTGTGATTCTTATAGACTATGGTGGACATGTGGATTTATTTGTTTGTGGACAAGCAGACCACTGTCTGTGTCCTTAGTCTACAGCGCAAAACTCCAAACCCTACCTCTATGTAAATCAATTAAAATAAAAACAAACTCACACTTGTGTTTTTAGGACCAATTTAAAAATGTGCACAAACTTTAATTGCTAATACTTTTATCGGCATGGAAAATAATTTGGAAATACACTATTCCACATCACCAAAAGTTAAAGAAGAATAAACACGTCATCAGGCACGTGGTAGGTCCATGTCCACGTGGAAGGCGATTGCAAGTAAAAATCAACTCGCCAAATAGTTTACCCGTTTGTAAGAAAGAACCTGCTCCGATCTACTCAATAAACTTCAATAGTTAACTATGCTATCAATAATCCTAATAAGACAATAAACAAGTTAATTAACACTTTCAATTAGGGGTGTACATTTTCGGTTTGGTTTGGGTTGAAACTCAATGTCAACCCAAACCAAACCAATATGTATCGGTTTTGCTATATTTCAACCTAAACCTAAACCAAACCAATGTGATTTGTCAAATCAATTCAAACCAAACTAAAAAAGTCGGGTTGGTTTGGGTTGATTTATCGGTTTAGGTTTGAATTCAAAAATCTTTTTTTTTTTATATTATTATAAAAATATTAAATATAGGTGTTATTTAATTATTTTAAAAATTAAAAATATGATATAATTAACAAATTAACAATAACAGGTATCACAGTAGGAAAATAAAACATAATAAAACTTATATTCTAAAATGCATAGGAGTAAGGAAAAAAAAAAAAAAAAAAAAAAAAAAAAAAAAAAACTTATTTATATGAGAAGTAAATAAGTATAAATAAAAGTAACAAAAGCTCGGGGAATATGAATTTAACTTTTATTAAATGCATGGGTTGTATGAATTTTATTTTTAACAACCCTAACCGAACCAATCTTTGAATAATAATTTTTTTATATGTGAAATCGAACCAACCCATAAAATTTGGGTTGGGTTAGACGGGTTAATTCAGTTTGACGGTTTTTTACACACCCCTACTTTCAATCACAAATTAACCAAGTCCCCAATTTTAAATTCTTGTTCCACCTTCAAAGAAATCGAAGCAGTGCTCAAATACATTTGAGATTCTTGTGGGACACCGTTGACATAATTGTTCAATACCAGTTGCTTGTTGTTGGCCATTTTCCATTTCCTTTTCTCTTCTGGGTTTCTCTCTATTTGATTGTTCTGTATCTGGGGTTTGTGATTTTTTTTTTTTTTTTAATAGATAGACTCGTAGACACATATGGTTGTTTTGATTTTTCTTTTGCGTTTTTTTGTTTTGGTTTTGCTTTCGCAAACCAGTTAATCAATTGGGTCATTTTTATGACTGTAAGTGCATGCCCATATTTTAATTTCAGCTTCTGATTCGCCTGTAAGAGGCGAGGAGACCGCACAGCGGCAGCGGCGGCGGCGGCCACCCCCAACCACAGTGCCGCTTCATTTTATTTTCTTTTGTCGTGTTTTTTTTCCTGTTTTTATGACACGTGGGTTCTAACAGAAACGGCAGCAACAACGGATCCAACAGAAATCACCCAAACCCGTTTGAAGCCCAATGGACTTGGTTGGGCCAACTGAGGACTTGGTGACATCCCAAAATCATTTTTGAAAATCATCCTAGTTTACGCCCGTGCGTATATAGTAAAATATAAATTGAAAATCATATTTATATACTTTTTATTATGGAAAAAAAAATATTAGTTAAATTAAAGGTAAATTGTACAAACATTCTTCGAGATTAGACAAAATAACTACACGTTTATGCAATTTTTCTTTTATAGTTATAGGTACACAATATAGATATACTTATAGTATAATCATACACATCACACAATATAGGTATATTTATAGCATATTAATTCACATCACTACATTTTTATGTGTATTAGTATTCTATAAATATATCTATATTGTGTGCATACTAGAAAAAAATTGACGTATATGGCACTTTTAGACATAATGATACAAACATTACTTGACGTTTGAGAAAAGTTACACCTACATCCTCCACCGTTAGATTTGGACCGTTAAATTCTAACGGTCAATGGTTAAAGGTACAAAATGTCTAAAATACCCCTAATTTTTATGTTTTAAAATTTTTAAAAATAATAAAATATGAATAATACATCACTGTTTTTTGAAATGGAAAAAGAAATAAAATAAAAAAACTCATAGATCAGTAAAAAAAAAAAAAAAAAAAAAAAAAAAACCACAAAAATTCATCTTCATCCAATACTCAAAGCACTTTCATTCCTCACAATGTAATAAAATATTAAAATACATTAATTTGAAAGGAAAAAAAAAAAAATTGGATCTAAAAAAACATGAAAAATTCATCTCCGTCTTAATCCGACACTGTAAATTCCTCACAATGAGCCCGTGAACACACTAACATATGTGGCCTCATTTGGTCTCACCAGACCAAATCCTCATAATTTTCATTTTCTTTAAAGTCCTCTACCAAAACTCATCAGATTTTCATTTTCTTTAGTATGCAATTTAATTAATTGCATAAAATATTATTATAAAATCATAATTTCTTATAACTTTTGTAGGGGGTCAAACTACAAATTATGTGGATCGGGTCGGATCTGAGTTAGGCCCAAGGCAACTTGGTTGAACAAGGGATGTCGTCTCCTTGATTAGCCTATGTCGAATGAAATTCGTTGTCTCCTTGGTCGAACATGCAAAATAACAACATAAGAAAGCAAAGATAGAAGAGAACAGTGAATGTGGTGGTTAGATTCTTAGTCTTAGGTGTGCTTGGGCTGAGTAATTGTTGTACGTGACTCGTGGTTATGATTCAGATCGAATTCTGGTGGCCGGAATGAGTGTGATCAGAGCTTCAAGACAATTGTAAGCTTTGTTTTCAGTCAAGAATTTCAGAGAGGGTCACTGTGACTCTGGCTTTCTTATTTATAGGCCAAATTGATCCTCCAAAGTTCACCTTATCAATATCAGTTAGGGAGCGTGATTCAATGAGGGATTTCCTCTCCTTTGAATCAGCTGTTACTCCCTTACTGTAATCGACGTTCTGACCTGGCTTATAATTGACATTTTTGACTTGGTCTTCAAACGGCCAGGCTTTGTAGATACAAGCCTTGGGTCGACCCAAAGCATGCGAGCCTTGGCTAGTCTAAGTATGAAGATTTGGGTCTTTTTACGTTTGGGCCCATGGACCATTTTTTGCTACCACAACTTTATCGGTGTTCTTCTCTAATTATTATAAATTTAAAGGGAGAATTCATAAAGTACCAGGAAAATTATTGATTTATTGTTTTTAGCCACTTGGAAAGATTTTATTATTTTATTACTTTTATCCATTTTAAACAAGTTTACCCCAAAATGAGTTGAAATTAAAAATAATAAAAAAATTAAAAAAAATTAAAAAAAAAAAGGGAAAGGGGGGGTGGATTTGTGATAGCATAATCCAGAGTGATCATATTTATTTAGCTATCTATACTCTCATAATGTTGTCGTGAGGCTATTGGCTGCACAGGTCAATGGCTGGATGCAAAGGTCGGACGTACGTTATCCTGAGGGTGTTGGTTGTATATGATATACAGTGAGGAAAGTGAGATGATACACAGACGTTCATATAAGAAAATAAAGTGAGTAAAGTGAGGTGTGCGGCCAGAAATTGAGGGATATTATTTTCCGATCCCTTCATATTTAACAAAATCGAGATAAATAGTTATAGTGTTTGAAAAATTTTCAAATTTTATTCATAAGTACATTTCATTGAATTTGTCATCCATAAAAAAATTCAGTTCAAATTCATAAAAATCGATATGATTTCATCAGTGTCCTTATCGATATTAAAATAAGGGATCCATATATATATATATATATATATACACCATGGAGACGACTCGAACCTAAAACATTGACAGACTATATGAGCGGAGGTGATGATGGTAAGAAAGTGGTGTTGTATCAAATATACTTCATCTTCTTCTTCTTCTTGATGTTTGAGCAAACCAGTTTTTCTATTGTTTTCACTAACAGTTGGGTCGGGTCGAATGAATCAGACCAGTTTTAAGCCCAACTGGAATTCTAAGGCTGTACTGTTCTAGTTTTAAATTGAATAATTTCATGGAAGAGTTAATTGTTTATTTGCATTGATTTTTTTATTTATTTTTTAATGGATAGAATATTATATTTAATAGGTAGATATATTTTGATTTGAATGTTCTTTGAATCATTACATGAAACAAGATTTAAAAGTTCTAGACAAAGGAATATTTCTGCAAAAAAAAAAAAAAAAAAATTAATATTACACTATTATATAAATTCGGGGCTTTTTTGAGAGAGGAATAACTCGAACCCACAACCTTGTGATGCAGTCGTGAGAGGTTTATCATCAAACCAACCTCATCTCATCATTTATATATACATATAATTGAGATTTGAGAGTCACTAAAAGTACTTACATGGTCTATTTCGTAGTTTTTAATTTGTAATTAACAAATAGATTTGAGATTAAAGAGATATTTAAAATGATTTTTTTAATATTTCATAATTTTATTTTTAAAAAAAAAAAAAACTATTTTAGAAAGCATTTTAAATTCCAACTTTTTTTTTTTTTTTTTGAAAACAAATTCCAACTTAAGAATATATTAATGTTTACGAAAAGAAGACTTGAAAAGAAAAATAAATTTAAACAAAAGTAGGCCCATTAAATCTAACTTTTAAAAGGCCCATTAATTACATAACCATTAAAACACATGAACATCTCTATTAGGAGAAACTAATATACTGACACGTCATTATGATTTATGTTTTATTTATTTTTTTTATTTTTTTTTATTTTCAGTTTCTCACTTTCTCTATTTCCATTTCATTCAATTGATTTTTATTTATTTTTTTAACTTGAATCAACATTTAGTAGCCGGTACACTTGTTGCGGCGGTGCGTCGAAGATTTTCTCCACCATTAAACTTTTTTTAAAAAAAAATATTACAATAATCCAGAGTTTTATGGGGTAGGGGGAGAGACTCAAACTCACAACCTCGTGATGTGGATATAAGGGATTTACCACTGGACCAAGCTCATCTTATCAATATTAGATTATTTGTCTTATCATTCCTCAGTCAGTCAGTGCTAACAAAAAAAACCTTTGGAAATTTTAAAGCCTATGTCAGACTTTGTTCTTCACTCCAAGTAGAGGTGTAAACTAGGTCGGGCCAACCCGACCCAATATGATTTACGTGTGGTATGATATGATATATGTGTTAGGTTGGGCTACGACGTTAAGCACAACTAATATGATACGAAACGATTTATTTTTTTTTACTAATATTTTAAAAATATATTATAAATTTATATGATAAAAGGTTATTTTCACTCGTGCTATCAAAATTCACTTTTAAATGTAAGTTTGAATGATATGACATTTTACCAATAAAAAATTTCATAAGTAACCCATCTAGAAAAACGTTTATAATTCCATCCCTAATTTACAACTCATCTCATATTGAACTTTAATTAATTAATTAATTACTAGACCGTTGGTTTTCGCATTTCTTTGTTTCTTTCTCTAAAAATATATGTGTATGATCAAATCATCAAAACCCCAATTGAAAAAACCTTTTTGCTTTGGGTAGAGGGGTCTCTTTTGAAATGACTTTATAAAGAAATAAAAAAAGAATAAAAATGTCCTATTTTGGTAGGAATGTAGGGGAACTTATATGTAAGTTTGTATATTAGAATACATATATTTATGGGCAGTTGAGGTTGCAATACAAAAAGATAATGTTGGGTCTCTTCAACATTCTTTCTTTTCAAAACATTCAAAACCATGCCAAACTAACTTTCTTATGTGTCCAAAATAAAAGGACCACGTTTTATTATTAAAGAAATATATGAGAGGGACCCTTTTGTCATCCATCCCTATCTTTTTTATTATTATTTTTTTTCCTCTATATATATATATATATATATATATATATATATTTGAGTATTGGATTGCCAAAACCCTTCAACTACATGTCAATTTAACTCCAATATAAAGATTTTTATGTTTGGATTTGGTCAAAATTGAGTAAACTTAGCTAGTGGTTCATTGACCTGTTCAGAGTAATTCAATCAATTTAAAGGCATCATACTAAAAAAGAAAAAAAAAATCAGGAATGTCATATGCAGAATCATACACGAAAAAATGTGTGGAATCTCGTACATGAAACTTATTGTGTGTATACATTGAAATCTAACATTGAACAAATTAGAGATATGCCGAGACTAGTCGATATCAAACACTACGTGTGTGGCCCGGATAATTTCCATAATCGAGAGTTATCTACTCCTACATCATTGATAAAAAAACTACTAACATGTACTTATAAAATGCATGTGGAAGAAGATGAAAAGAACCGTTGTCGGTGAGAAATCCTTCCATTCATTTTTTTTAAATACTATCTGTGGTACAGCAACTCGAATTTCGAACATTGTTAAATTAGATGAGCGTTGCTTACCATCGAACCACATCAAATGATAGTCTTTCATTTATTTTACTCACAAGCATTATTGTCAGGATTCATGAATGAATGAGATATGACTCATCAGCGAACAATTATTTGTGACGGCACAAAATGGGTTCACACAATCACACTAGTCCTTCCAAGCATAAAGGCTTTTTCATTTCACATTAAGGGGAAAAAAAAGGATTAGATACTTGATAAGAAAGCACTTCCTGGTTTTCTTTTCTTTTCTTTAATTTTCTTTTTCTAATTCGGTAAAATTCTCCAATGATTAAGAAAAGCACTTCTAAATATGTCAAAATTAATTATAATAATAAGGGAAAGAGAAATAGCTTAATTAACTTTCACATGACAAAAAAGTAATAAGACATCATTGAAAAAAAAAAAAAAAGTTTCTTTTATCGTTTTTATTCATCTAGAATTTCAATTGTATCTTAGACCTGCAAATTTTATTGACAATTATAACTTTTCTATGATATAAATTACGTTATATATTATGAAAACAAAACTTATAGTTAATACACATAATTTCAAAAATGTTTCTCTTTTAAAAAAATCATAAATATTTTAAGAAAATATCAAATACATATCCATAACATTCTATATTTACTTTTAACCTTACTGGGACATGTACGCGTGCATATAAAAGATAGAAAAGAGTCTTTAATTCTATTAATGTAATCTTGACCTAATCAAGAATCTAAGACCCATAAAGAGGTAATCATAAAATTCAAAGTGATCAAGGAGACCCCATAATCCCTAATCTAATCATTCATAATAAGAAGGATCCTTAACTAAAATAATAATTAGTTTAAGAATAATCTAATAACCCAAGTTGAAGACTTTAATCTCCTTTTTGTACAAAGAAAAATTGGCTTCTTTTTTTTTTTTTTGGTTAGCATTTCATCATCATCATCATCATCATCATGGTTGATGATGGGTACAAATCATATAAACCACATCCTAAACCAATAAAAACAATAATCTAAAAGAGAGTGAGAGGCTTTTGTGGTGGTTGTTATCAATATCTTACTTTAATTTTAGTCACCAACCAAACTATCATGCTCCTCTAATTATCACTATCACAACTCCAATTCATTCTATCTTCAATGAACATTCCTTTCCTTTTTCATGGTAGCTCTCTTTCAGTCTTCCACTATCAATCTTACTTCCTTTTTTTTTTTCTTTTGTATTAATCATAAATTCTAATAAAAAAAATTGAACTTAATTCATGATTTGTTGTGATTATAATATTTATAAAAAATTGTAAACTTGAAAATTTTATTTGTTAATAACAATTTCAAAAAACGCACATTTATTGTAACTCAAATGATTGTGAACTTCCTTTTCCAACCGTTGTCTATGGACGGATGGATCACAGAATTACAAAGTGTACGTGCATGGACTCATCTCTCTGTAGTGAGAATTGCTTTCCGAACTATTGTTCTCGCCGGTTCTCAGTAGACCCTGATCCAACTAATGTAAACAAGTAAAATCTAGTTATATTATAATTCTGCTAAACTTAGCATGAAACTACTAATTTATTTTTTTTGATAATTTTGATCTTTTACATTAGTAAGATATTAAAATCCCAAATATATTTTTTTGAAATGAAACTTAAAAGTATATTTTTTTTAAAAAATTGAGAGAAGATCTGTAGAATGGGTCCAGATAATGATCTTGTAGTAAGCAGAAGAACAGCGGCCGCGTGGAAAAACAATATATAAACAAGAAGAAAAGGACACAACAAAAACAATCAAAAGAAAGTGATAGAGTAATCAATGAAATGAAGAATAATAATAATACAATAATAAATAAATAAATGATAGATTTAATTATAGATAATAAAAGTATAGTGGTGTGGTACTGGTGGGGTCTGCCCACAAAACCAAAGTCTGATCTCATGATCATGATATGGATCATATCTTATATGGCTCTTATTGTTCTAGTTGGTGTTAGTGTTGTGTTGTGTTCCAATTTTTGATGTTTTTAAACGTGTTCAAATTAAAACAATAAATTAAATAGTGAAAATGGCCAAATGGGTTGTTCTAGGTTATAACCAATTGGGCTAAGGTAGTGTTTGGTATTGCTTTTTAAGTAGAACTTCTATAGTAGATCTTTTTTTGTAGTAGAACCTCTAATGAGTAAAGCTTTTAATAATAAAAAAAGGCTTTTAGTTGTGTAAATTACAAAAAAAAATGTTGACAAAGTATTTTTAGAAATAGCTTTTGGTTGAGTGAATTACAAAAAAAAAAAGTGTTAGACAATGTATTTATAATAAAAGAGTTATGGTACCAATCATGTATTGGTGTGAGTGGTTCGGCGCTCTCATCCCTTAAGTAAGGTCGTGGGTTCAACTTCCCTTGTGAACGGAGCTACACATATTGGGAGCACTTTACCCCTTAGTGGGCCGACCCGGTGCTAGTCCGGATTAGTCGGGGTGTGGTCTGGGCTGATTGCACCATATGTTGGATCCGCTCCACCCGGAAACCGGATGGTGTAAACCAAAAAAAAAAAAAAAAAGTTATGGTGGAATATCTAAAAAGGGTAGTTGAGACAATTCATATGTTTTTAAAAAGCTCAAAAAAGGCTTTTTGAAAAAACCCAAATTTTAGGCTTCTCTAAGTAGACATAAAATGGTTTTTTTTTAAAGGGTAATTAAGACAATTCATATATTAAAAAAAAAACTGTTTTGAGTTTTGTCAAACAACTAAAAAAAAAAAAACTTTTAAATAGCTTCTAACGTCAAAAAAGTGCTTTTGATCCTTTCAAAAGTCATACCAAACATACACTAAGCAGCCTTTGCAGAAGCTTCGTGGAGCCCTCCGTGCGAATATATCAAATCATCATGTTTCGATAATATGTTCGTCTGATAATATTTTAAGATCGGTATATGAATTATGTACATGATTAAATAACATAACTTTAGTATGAAAATTTGTGTTAGTTTGTTTTTAACTCTTCATCATTGTGACGGGTTTTGTTATATTCTTATAAAACATGATAATATTCTTGTAATTCATTAAATATTCACATTAAATTATATAAACTTATATAAACTTATATATATATATATATATATATGTGTATATATATACAGAAATTATCCTTTCAGTGCGCATTGATAGAATTATATAAGGATATTGAATGTGAGCCACTCGTTTTACATACTTTGACTTAGTATGTATGCACTTGTCAAATCACTGTTATAAATGAGTGGCTCACATTCAATATCCTGATAAAGTTATATCATGATGCATTGATAGGAACGGGACTATATATATATATATATATATATATAGAAAGACTATTCGATACATCCAATCCGATCTGGTATAATATTTAGTGACTCTCGAACCATATCGTAATCTTAAAAATTTCAGGACGGTTTTCGAGACACGCAATTTACGCGAAGGGCTCTCAACTTGCAAGTCTCAATCAGCAAACCAAAATTTTTACAATGCCAAATGCATGAGAAAGAGAGGGAGAGGGGTGATGATAAGGAAAGCACAAGAAATGAAGGGACATTGGAAGTGCTTTTTAATAAAAGCCACCTGGGATAGGTGCTTGGTGTTTGGATTTATAAAAGCTAAGAAATTGCTTTTTGATTTTGGCTTCTACAACTGGCTTTTTAGGGCATATTATTATTGCATCAACAAATGCACATGACTTGTTCCTTTTCATGCTTTTATATATCAATTGTTGTCAAATTTTTATTTTATTTTATTTTTTAATTTTTGTCATTAATTGTTTATGTTTTTTTTTTTTTTTTAAATCATTTAAGGTGTATATTCTGTTAGTCAATTATTTTTTTATTTTTTTATTTTAATTACAGTATCTACGTTGAAAAATATATATAAAATGTTTCTTTAACATATTTATAAGAAATACAATTTTAGCATTTTATAAGATAACATATTGAAGCATTTTAATTATAAATTATTGGAAAAATATTATATGTACATGCTAATTGGAATTTCGAGTTTTTACATTTTCAATATATTCATTCCATTGTTATTACATTTTCATTCTTTCGAAGAAGAAGATTTCTAACAATTATACAATAAGTTTTTCTTAAAATAAAAATAAAAATAGATTGAGCTAAAAATAAATAAATAAATAAATAACTCATTTTATTTTTATTATTTTTTTAGATCCTTAATAAGTGATTTTCTTTTCTTGTTTTTCTACTCTTTTTTATTTTTATTTTTTATTTTTTAAAGGAACTTAATATGTGTCTTATTGCATGTTAAGATAAATCTTTACAAAGTCATTAAATACTTTCAATTACGAGAGAAAATGAGTCAAACTAGCTAGCACCATTTGGATTATTTTTTTTAATTTTTTTTTTGACAATATCTATTAATTAGGGACCAGGTATTTTTTTGAAAGTTTTCGCCATCGGTAGGATTCAAACCGCTGATTTAGAAGTCATTTGTCAAAGTCCTAAACCCGTCAATCTACCAACTAAGCTATGCTCCTATTGGCCACCATTTGAAATTTGTTATTTTGTCTTTGTCATTAACTTAATAATATGAATTTTTTATTTATTACCAAATCAAATGAAGCAACAAAAATGCTCTTCTAGTTCTCCTTCTCCATATTCATGCTAATTTATCTTTCTCTTGCCATTATTGTTCACTTTTTCTCATATTCTTTGCATGATCGGTATTTTTCAGTTTGTTTGCTTTTTCAATTTTCTTTTAAAATATTACATTTGACTAACAGGTGGAGTCTTGACCGAGTTTAGACTTAATCAATACTTAATTTTAATTTTTGAATTTGATTTTCAGATTTCTAAGTTACTTTTTTTTTTCTTTTAGATTTGTTTTCATGTCTATTTTTTATTTTATTTTTTCTAGACTTATGTTATTTATTTTCTTTTTGTTTTTCTTTTCAAATCTTTATTTTTCTTGTTTTAGTTTTATAATTTACTTATACTTCATTTTTCCATTTTTGTTTTAAAAAAATTATAATCAACCGTTCGTATTTTTATCACAAATTCATTTTAGATGTTATTAAATGTTAAACTCATCTTAACTAGGAGCCACATAAACAAAATAAACACCTATAGGTGCTAAAAATTGAAATATCCCTTTTAATTTAATTAAATTTTAAATGAAACACAAGATAATCAGAGAAATGATTGTTGAATTTGGATGCTCTGCTCTATTGAACTGATATTTGTCATGACCTATATAGATATGTTGATATATGTAATCCATGGTTGTAATTTATTTCATTTTCATTATTTTTAAATGTAGTCTTATTCTCACGTGTCAGAAAAAGGAGCCATCATCGGTGTACCAAACTGGTAGATAAATGAGCTTGGGATATAAACAAATGAATCAGTAGTCAACTGCTCGGATCCTATCAACGATAAAAAAAAAAAAATTAAAAAAAATCAACAAAAAAATTCAGCATACCAGAGGATCTTGATCTATAATTGTTGCCTCACAAATTTCATTTTTAACAATTTAATTCAAAATCAATCCAAACACGTTAACAAAACCAAATCACAGGCTCACAGCTTGGATGATACCTCTAATCCAATCACGGATCAGACGGCCATAATTCAAACCATCAACAATCATGAAGATGATCACAAATAATCGGACGGTGTAAATGAACCCATCAAGCTGACAATCCCATGATAAGACTCAGGAGATGAGTGCGCCGTGTCTGAATTCCAATATAAAAAAATAAAAAAATTGTCTTTGTCCAGACAAAGCATCATTACCATTCTGTGATTGACATGACATACACTTCACGAGTTGTTTCCCTTTAACCCTTTCCACTGATCCGATCACGGCCGTTGATTTGACAATCAACGGGCTCCTGATCTTCTGTTTGCTTGATGGAATCGGATCTTTTGGTGGGAGGAGGAGATGGTGTCCAGATCAAAAGAGATGTTTGTTGTGATGGTGATTGATGTGATTGGAGAGGTGCATAATAATATTTAGGGAACATTTGAATAGTGTGGTACGCGAAGCATCGGATTTAGCCTAATTAAAGGACAAACAGATTCCAGATTCTATTGCTTTCACGCGACCTCAGTCGCACGTGGGAAGAAGGTTGGATATTTAAGTTTGGCAAATGCCAATAATTGGTGAGGTTTTTGCCCTAAAACATTTATCCGTAGACAGAAGTATAGAACACACTAATATGTAATATTTTTGTTATAAACCCTAAACCCTATATCTGAATTGTTCTATTGGATCTCGACATATCTTGATCCGACCATTTAGTGTCAGAATTTATTATAATACTTCAAAATAAATAAACAAACTAATATGAAATATTTTTGTTATGTATTTCATAAAAAAGTTTTTACTACGTTATTTTGATAAGTTATTAGAAACATTGTGTTATCTTTAATTCACGGACTCTCAATCGAAGTTTATTAATTGAAAACGGAATAAGAGATAATGAATGGGGATGATTTATATGTCAACAAAAAAAAAAAAAAAAAAAATGGGGATGATTTAGATTACTTATTTAAAAAAATTCATGATATTACATATTGGTATCGGTATTAATCAAATTAACTTCCATAGAAATATAATATATTTCTCTAGTAATTGTTAAATTATTACACAAAGTAATATACAAAATTAAATTATAGTGCTAAAGAGATTCAATTAGGGAGATAAGAGTCGGTAATATGCAGTGTTCGAGAAATCAGCCGTCTAGGGCGATTAATTGGCTCAATACAGCTAGTCTACAGCAAACCGAGGTGAAATGGCTAAAATCGTTCTTATTAGTCGGTGACCAATTAATTGGTCTAGTCGGTCAATCGCCGATTAGTTAGCGATTAATCAGCCAAAAATGAAATAAAATAAAATTAAATTAAAAGTGATTGGATTTTTTATGCAAGAAAATATAAAATATAGGTCTAAATTCGCCAACTGATTAATCACTGACTAATCGGCATACGCGCTAGGCACTAAGCGTTGGGTCTCCGCCCGATTAACGCCTAGCCGCTTACTAGAAAACTGGTAATATGTACGATTTTCTTAATTACATAAGAGATATGTTGCTAGTTGCCCAAATCTAACTAACAACATGGTTAGGTTTAAAAAGAATTTGAGAAAGAAAACACACATGAAAACCAATCTCATATATATATTAAAAAGACCAATGTCAAATGGAGTGGATCTTCATTCACGACAGAGATACAAGCAACGGGATCTCCAATCTAGCGGAGTATTTCAACTGTTCATTCACTTATTGACACTGTCAACGGTGGGAACTATCCAATTGGATAGAATTTTGTGTCATTATGTTTCATTCTTACAAAATAACATATAACTAAATGAATTGCAGCAAGTTAGAGATTTGTTGTTATTTACTTATTTGCTCACACTCAAGATGTACTATACCCCTTTTTTATAAATAAATATTAAAAATGAGATGAAAAAGGAAAATATCATCCGTATGTTATTTTTAAACCAAATTTAATTAACTAATTAACGACTAGAAATGAATGTCAACAGACATATGAATGTCATTTTATGTTAAAGTTGTCGGTTTACTTTACGAGAAAAGACAAATCTCATGGAAATTGAGTTAATTTGTTGTTTAGAAAATAATAATCATGCTTTTCAAAGTTATCCTCTATATTTACATCGTACTATATCGTTAAACATTTATTCAATGTGTACATGAAGACAACAAAAAAAAACAAAAAAAAAAAGGAGGGTGGATTTACATGCAAATTTGGATCAAACTTCACTAATCCAAGAAACTCACAACAACACGCGCTCAACAGCGAGTGAGGATAAACAAAAATTAGATCCCTATGAGACCGTACCGTATTGGAGGAAATTAATAATAGCGCCGACTAGAGTTAAATGTCGAACATGTTGCGTGGTCGGAGGCCAAAACTCCTTTTTCTTCGAGCCACTGCCTGACTTACTCTGACCCGGGCCCACCTCGGGTCTTGTGGACCCCACGATATACGACACGTGGAGGTCGGTCTGCCCAATAAAAATAAGAAAAAAGAGAGGGGGTTTCGTCTAAGAGTGTCCAAACCTAGACCAGCAGCCGACCACTGGTTCGCTCACAGTCACACCACATGACTCATGTTCGAGACTAACCATGTGGTCTGTTTATATTACTTTTTAACTACGACTGATTACACCAAATATTACACCAATTTATTGTAAAAAGAGTATCTTTTTTTACACTAATTTTTTTTTCTACTTCGATATATTCAAACCAAAATTTACACCAAAAGAGCATCTTTAAAGAATATTCTTTTATACACTAAATTAGTTAAATGTATTAATTAATAATTAAATTTAATAAATCATATATGTATATTAATATGGTATCATTTTAAAGATCACAATAAAATCTTTTCAACAATATATTTTTTAAGAATACATATTGTTATAATTAAATATAAAAGTTAAATTAATAATTTTAATAAATAATAATCGATTGATGTGGCATTTAACCAAAAAAAAAAAAAAGATAGCTATGGTGCACATCAAATTTGGTGAGTACTATAGCTACGTTATTTATTTATTTTTATTTTTTTATTGTGTTGGTTTGAGAAGATTTTTACGTTAGAATGGTGTGTTCGGTGTGATGGTTGGAGATGCTCTGAGCAACTCCAACCAACACACTATCTCCACCAAACACATCAAATAATCTCTTATAACCAAAACATCAATACACCAATTGCACCAATTAAATTTGGTGAAGCTACAGTATTCACTAAACCCGATGCGTACTGTAGCTACACTATTTTTTTTTTTTGTGGGTAAAATGTCACATTAGCTTTTAATTTTTGTTAAAATTACTAATTTAACCATTTTATACTTAATTATAACAATATATATTCCCAAGAAATATAAAGTTGAAAAGATATAGTTGAGATCTTTAAAATGATACCCACTTTGATATATATTTTTATGTCAATAAAATTATTGAATATTGTATAAATTAACTAATATAAATTAATTGGTATTATATAAATATTTATTGAGAGAATATTCTTTAAAGATGTTTTTTTTGTGTAAAATTTGGTGTGAATATATTGGAGTGGAAAAAAAATTGATGTAAGAAAGATATTCTTTTTATGATAAGTTGGTGTAATATTTGGTGTATTGAGTTGGAGATACTCTCACCAGTTAAAGTTAGGGTTAGGCCATTAGGGTTAGGGTTAGGGTTAGGGTTAGGGTTAAAACCATTTTTGGTTTTGGGTTATTAAGGTTGTTTGCTGCTCTTGTCAGTGGATGATCGAAAGTCACTTTGGTGACAACAATTGTGGCTTTCTAGGGATATTATTATTTTTATTAAGCTTATAAAATATTATATAATATTATTGCTTTTAGTTTTTGTTTTTGAAGTATTTATTGTTTTATAAATTGGATAAATAATTTTGAGGTTTTTGGATAATTGGATATGTCAACGCGTTAAGTAATCCATCAAAATCTTATCTAGATTTATTATTTTTATTTATTTTTTAAAAATATGTTAATTTTAAGATAATTTTTTTTTTTAAAACACAACAACGATAAGTAGACTATTCATTCAAGTCGTATCCTTCTACTTATCGAAATCTCAAATCACAATAGATTAAATGAATTTGATTGGAGACTCAAAGTCTCGAGTGTAACTAATTATAGGTTGATTTGATTGATTTTAAATTTTATTAAATGTCTTTTTAAAAATTTAAATTCATTAAAAGTAATATAAATTCATAATTTCCTCTATTTTTTATTTTTTTTAAAAAGCTTTACAAAAGGGCAATGTATCTTTTTAATTAATAATCTTTCAACCTCATTAATATGGTGGATTATATGTATTTATTTTATTTTAATTATTATTATTTTTTTTTAAGTATTACAATAAATTTTAACATCAAATAATTTAGGTGTTTGTCGGAAAAAACCCAGGACACGAAAAAGAAAATGCACATAGTTTGACTCAAACCCCCACTAATAATGTGGAAGATAAGTTGCACTACCACAAGAAGTGTGGTTTGCGTACAGATTAATAAAATATCATAAGTGACAACAATAACATGTGTTGTTGTTTTTTTTCCGGATAAAATACCGAAAATGTTAGATAATGTTGTTTGTAAATTAGTACAGCTATGAAATCTACAAATTTTGAATTCTAACCTAATAAAAACGGCTGGAAAATATGTTCCCTATTCAAGAGAACAAACGAATTTTGTTTTACCAAACACTAGAAAAAAAAAATACATATGCATAAACATCATTTTCAATATTTGGTCCATGGCATTATTTTTGTCACTCTTAATTCTTAAAAGACAATTTAAATGATTGTAACATGCAAGAAAAATACGGTCATTGCCCATGGTTTGTTTGATTTTTTTTCTTTCTTTGCGAATTTGACACTTACGTGATTGATAATTTACGTTGTAAAAATGTATAATAAATCAACATTGTTTTGAAGAAAGTAAAAAATTTCAATTTTCAGGTATACTGTATACCTTCCACACGTGGGTAGAGACATATTTATTGACTAAAAAAATTGACCTTTAGTTAAAAGAAAAAGGAACTAATAATCTATGAAAATAAAATAATAAAGTTTGTATACACATGACAAATAAAATGGACCACAAGCAATTGATTTACATCATTGATAAGTTGCAATGAATGCACTATTGATCTTTTTACGTGTAATTTCTTTTTATAGTGATTAGGAATGAAATAACTAGTTGGGTTGTACTATAATATAGTTCAATCCATTATTTGAAAATTTTCCAAACTTGTTCGTAATAAATTAAAATTAAAATCAAAATCAAAACATAACCGTTTGTTTTAAATAAGATATGATAACGAATCTAAATAATTTTAAAATATACATGTCCAATTTTCTTTCAATTTTTCGAATTTTATTCATAAAAATTATTATAAACTTTCTCTATACAACCAATAACCCATATTAAATTTAAATGTTTTGTGTTCATATCAAACCTCAATCGAGGTTAATTAAAAATATTATCATTAAGATGAGGGTGAAATTAAATTTAAGGAAATTAAAATAGGAAAAATAATTGAAAAAAAAAAAAAAAAGAAGAAGGAGAGTTTATCATAAACACGCAAGGACAATATGGTCATATAGTAAAAGTTTGGTTTGTTTGGTAAGCCGCTAAGAATAGAAAGAATTACAATTCCCACAAAATTTCGGCGACAAGATATTAATTGTTTTCCCGAATTGTCAGGCTATATTAACTACGGTCTACGGTACGAACAGGACCATAAGTTTACCAAACAACCGCACCCCAAAACCATCGAAATACGGCTTCGTATGGATAAAAATTAAGGCGACAAGATGATAAATTTCTTATACCACCAATAATGAAATTCGTGGATTCGAATCGTAACCCACTTCCTCTTCGTGTAGATAAAATTAAGGTGATTCGATTATAAATTTCTTACATCCCATTATGAATCCGATGATTTAAATCATAATCCACTTCCCCTTTGTATTAATAATAATTGTTGAGGATGAATACAGCTTAAGTCAAAACCTATCCCAAATATGAAAATTTAACAAATTTAACACGTTCTAAGTTTTTAACGGACAAAAGATAATTTTACCATTAAAAGATTTTAAAACAACAAAAGTCACATAATCACGTATAGAATAACAATTCCTAATTTCAAATCCCTCGAACTCTCAAAATCTCTTAACATTCCTGAACTTTCCAAATCTCTAAAATACATATAAATCAACGATGGTAAAAAGAGTGAACATTCATTGACAACAGTGAGGATGAGCTAGTACTCTCGTTTTTTTTATTTTCTTTTTTATTTCTTTAGCTTTTGAGTTTATAAGTTATTTGTATTGATTATTTCTATGGTTTTACTAATTAATAGAGTTAAGTGATGAGAAGTTGATTATGCCTTTGAAATGCTCAGATAGATTAGAGTGAAGAAAAAAAGAATTAAATTGTGTTTATAATAAGGGTATTATGGTATTTTCACAAGAAAAATAAGTTAGATTTGCTAAAATTTGTAGATTTGGATCTCCCAAATGAATTAGTTCTCGATATAATCCTAATTTTTTCTTTTTTTGATATTGATATAATCATATTTGTATACAGAATATAGAATTATATCATCCAACCGTTTGGAACGAGTATGCAAAATTCTTAAAATGGGAGGGCATGCACCTGATTATTGGTAGGTGAACAGTTGGACGGAAGAGATAGAGAGAGAGAGAGAGAAATCAGACAAGAAGAAGATCATGGGATTTGTATGTTTTTATTGCACAAGCCGAATTTAAAAATTAGGATTGTGAAATATTTATTTATTGTTATTATTCATTTTCTCTTATTTTCTCTCTCTTACTTGGAACAACTTTTATTTATTTATCAACTTTTCTCTCTCTCAAAGTTAAAATAAGAAGAAATTGTACTATTGTGTAGGCTTATAGCCTCTATCTATCGTTTTCTTTGACCATATATATAAAGAAAAACAACCTCATTATCATGCTTTAATTAAGCCTCAAAGTGTATGTGTCTCTAATCTCTATAACCAAACAATTAACTTAATTAACTTCAACTTACCAACTAATTAATTGTCCTAATTACATATATTACTATTATCTTCCTTTTTTTTCTGCTTTGATTATTATATTGCTTTATAGTTCACTTTTTTTTTTTTTTTTTTTTTGTTTAAATGCTTTAGAGTTCTCACACTTCACCGATTCATGTCTTGTAGTCTTGTACAATCAAAATAGATTTAAAAAATATAAGGGTTATGGCACCAGTCTCCCTAACTTTACATGAGCTTGCATTTTGCCCCATGAACCTTTTTTTTAGGCGTTAAACCTTTGAACTCTCATTAATCGGTAAACAGTTTAGTTTATTTCCCCATGAACACCTGTTTGAGGGGGTATCTACAGTCAGGTTTACCAATAATAAGAGTTCAGGAGGTTTAACACCTAAAAAAAAAGTTTAGGGAGTAAAATGTAAATTTACGTAAAGTAATTGGTGCCAATAACCTAAAATATAATTTAACTTTACTTTGACTACAATGATCATGATTAAAAAAAAAGTTAACACATGTAACTTGACAAAAAAAAAGTGTTTTTTTGTATGCTAATAAATACTTAAAGTAACACACCTCTCTTGTCATAAAAGCATGAACAGATTAGTTATCTTAATTAACAGGACTCTAATTAACTTTTTTATCATCATTAACTAACAAAATCCATCCTCATCTTTTGATCCTGTCCCTTTCCATCTCTCTGTCTCTCTATAGGATGTTTGGGGCTGTGTGCATATAAGGCTTAGCTACTTTGTTTATCTATATTGGTCTATGTGACTGTGTTGTATGTGTATATGTGTGTGTGCTAGCTATCCATTGTAATTGTATAATTCAAAGAACCAAAATCACTTTTTCCACACTCTGTGTGTGTGTGAGAGAGAGAAACAACAAACAGGCACGCTTTGCTTCCTGAACCAACCAACCAAACGTTTTATATTTAGGAGGCCATCTCCCTCTATCTCTCTGCCTCTGTGTCTTCTATAAGGGTCTCTGCTTCTGGGTTGCGTGTGTGTTTATTATGTTATGTTCCTATAAGTCTATCAGTCTCTGTGTTGTTTTCCTGTTTTTGGGTTCTTGAGTGAAAAGGGAATCTCTCTGTTTTTTTGTTTTTTGCAACTCTGTATATCTCTATAATACTACTCTCCTCTGTTGTTATATAACAATTTCTCTCTAAAGAGAAGAATCCTCCCACTATAGGCGTGCCAAAAAAAAAAGTAGTGTAGAGAATAATAGCTACCTCCTTTTTTTCTTATAGCTTCTCTCTATCTATCATCTATTATCTCTCTGCTTTGCCTTATTTTTTCTTTTGGGGTTTTCTGTCTCTTTTTGTGGGGTTTCTCTTGCTTTGGTGCTGAAGATCTTGGGAATTTTATCACTTTTTCCCTTCTGGGTTCTTGATTCTGAGGCTTGAAAACTTGTTTTTGATGATTTCAAGATGTGGGTCTATTTGGTTCTGAGTTCTGGCTAATTGATTTTAAGGTTTCTTTCTATCTTTTGCTTTCATTTTTGTCTATGAACAGAGTTTATTTTTTAATTTTTTTACCTAACTTTTTGTTTGCCTTTGGTTTTTCTACAGTTTTTGGTGTTGAAGTAGAAGATAAAGGTTGAGTTTTTTTATATCAGATTTTGCCTTTTGAAACTGTTTGACATGGAGGGTGGTTCTTCAATGAATGGTGAGACTCGTCCTCAACTACTGGATTTGATCCCTAAAGAAAGGGAATGGCTTATGATGAGAGAATCAGGAGAGAGAAGACACCATGGATCTTCAGAGGAGAAGCTTGAACTAAGGCTTGGTCCACCTGGTGGTGAAGATTGGTCTCTCAAAGACAACAACAACAGAGAAAGAGATGAGTCTCTTCTCTCTCTCAGCTACTTCTCTTCCATGAACAACAACCAAAACATATCAAAAACCAGAACAACAACAATGGCTTTTCATATCTTCATTTCCCAACATCAACAAAAACATCCCAAACAACACCACAGAGCTTGCCTGTCATGGGAAAGGAATCATCACAGCCCTGTTGCACTAAAGTTGTAGACTTGCAGTCTGCAACAACAGCAGAAAAGAAGGCATTTTCTTCTTCTCCAGTTCCTGCAAAAAACACAGCTGTCTCCAACAGCTCTCAGAAAAGGTACTTCAGCTTTTTACCTCTCTCAGTTTTTTATTGTTTTACTTTTTTATTTTATTTCTCTGTTTACAGGATATTCTCACAGATGGTCACATTGCTATAAGATGTCTGAGTGGTCCATGCATGATATATTGGTTACAGTTCTTATTGTATATGTATTTTTTTTAACTTCTAGTGTCTTCTTTAGTGCAAGTTTTCACTGTCTTTTACCATGTTTTTGAAATTTTACTACTATCATGCTAGTTGATTAGCTTGTTTTAGCAATTAATTCTTTTATCTATAATCTTCCTTTTTTGTGCTAGTCTTGATTTTTTCTGTAGCAATTCTCTCCAATATCCACTTCTATTATGGTCTCTCATTAATCTCTCCTGATTTCTTAACATATAAATAACATGTTCTTGCCTCATTAAATCATGTTCATTTACTAGGCTTTTGTTTTGGTAACTTTATTTTTCTGGGGTCTAATTATCCCTAATGGTTCATTGAAAAAACAAAAAAACAGAACTGCTCCTGCTCCAGTGGTGGGTTGGCCTCCAATCCGTTCATTTAGGAAGAATCTTGCAAGCACAAGTGCTTCAAAGCCATCTACTGAGTCTTCTCCAAATGGGGTGTGGTCTCAAACAAGTCCATCAATGAAAAACCAGTTGAACATGTCAGGAAAAACATGTTTGTGAAGATCAACATGGATGGTGTCCCAATTGGAAGGAAAGTTGATCTCAGTGCCTATCACAGCTATGACAAACTCTCCACTGCTGTTGATCAACTCTTCAGAGGCCTCCTTGCAGGTTAATTAGATAACTTTGATATGATCGTTACGTGTCTATTTTAACAAACCATTCATGATCTTGCCTTATATGTTTAATATTCTGTTGTTTATGCATATAATTTTGTTAGTAGTATAATAATTAATCACACATGGGAATAGTTCCTTCAAATTGCATATATTAAGGAGTGAAATTTGGACTAATTTGTCTGTTTGTATTTGTTGTGATTGAATTCTTAAAGATAATGTTAATTTATAATATGTCTTCTCTAAGTGATTATTATCTCAATTTGCTTTGTCTTTTGTGTGTTTGTTTGATTTAGCTCAAAGAGATTCCAGTGCTGGTGGAATGGTGAACAAGCAAGAGGAAGAGAAAGCGATCACTGGCGTTTTGGATGGAAGTGGCGAAATACTCTCGTTTACGAGGACAACGAAGGAGACAGGATGCTTGTTGGGGATGTCCCATGGCAGTAAGCATCTTTATCACTGTAAATCTAATTCAATTTTTTATATGATTCCCATTTCATATTATATTCCCACATTTGGTGATTGAGCCTAGAACACAAAAAATATAGTCTTTTATAACTATGATTCCCCACTTTTTTAATAACATGTTTTTTTCTTTGTGTATGTATTTTGCATAATCCATGCAATTGTAAGCATATAAACATATATGTATTCAGTGCTATAAACAAAGCATTTGTCTACTTTGTGTTTTCATGTAGTTTTTTCTTGGTAATTTATCAGCTTAATTTGGAATTTGCAGCATGTTTGTATCGACAGTGAAGAGGCTGCGCGTGTTGAAGAGCTCGGAAGTATCAGCGCTAAGCCGTAAATGCCCTTCACTGCTGTTTCATGATTAATTATCAATAGGTTTTACCTTTCTCTAATGGGAAATTTGTATGGTGTTGATTTTTTGCAGTTGGAAGCAGTAAACAAGCCAAGATAGTAGCTTGACTCTCTACTTTGCAGCATTGAAATGAAGACATGAAAGAGTTTTTCTGTGAAGATTCTCTCCAATTGAATCAAAGCTTGAAGGGGAGAGGAGACTTTGTTTTGTTTTCCTTTATTTTTGAATGGAACTTCTTGTTGCACTCACAGTAAATATATTATATGTATTAGCTTTTTTTAATATATATATATATATTTTGTACTTCTTCTTGACCTCTTCTTTCTCTTTTTCATAGATGGGTTTCTTAACATCAATGCAAATTTGGAACAATGTTTGATAAGTTGTATAATAATATGCTTCTTCTTCATGATGTATATAATTTGTCTGTCTTCCTAGATATAGAAAATCTAATCAAACACGTCTCCAGCTGCTGCCTAATTGTCTGTTTGGAAGTGCTTTTTGTCAAAAGCACTTTTGAGTATGTCCATCAAGTGCCTTTTGACTGGCATTATTGAGGCAAAAAAAAACAAGTGCACATTCTTAAAAAGCAGAGTAGTTTTTGTTGTATATATGTCAAAAGTGCTTTTGATTATTTGCTAAAAGAGTGTAAAAGATGATTATAACAAAAGAAAAGAAAGAAATTAACCCCAAATGAGAAGTTACTCTGGCCTACTGATGAACTTATGAGCTTAGCAATCATCATTGTATGACTATGTAATCCTAGAGAGTTACGTTGTAGGTTACAGAAACAGAGTGAATTCTCTAATGTTACGAAGTGAATTCTAATGTCACTTTTTAATGTTACAAGGTGCTTTTGAATATTTTCTAGAAGATGTAAAGATGATTATAACAAAAGAAAAGAAAGAAACCCGAACGAGAAGTTACTCTGTCATATTGATGAACTAATATGAGCTATAACAATTATTATGTGCTTACGAATCTTCAATGTTATAAAGTGAAGTCGAATTTCGTATGAAAAAACGATTGGGATTTGGATGAAGTGACTAATAAACATGTACAACCCCAACACCTGTGACTGGCAGATTTGATCTGTGAAGCTGGTAAAGAATGATGGGTTGTAAAGTAGTTGCCCTTTTTCTTTTAAGATTCCATGAGACTGGTGCTGGTAAGTACACACTATTCAAAGGGCTGTTTTGGCTTTGGGTAGGGAGAAAGTGCGAATAAAGTTATACCCTTTTTGTTCAAAGAAACTAGAACTACAGCAAAACATCCTCTTCAGTCTTCATCATCACCACAGACACACTTCTTTGATGGTAAAGTCACTGTACCATTGAAAAACTCTCTCTTTGCCCCACCAAATGGTCCTCACTCCTCACTAATTTTACTACACTATTCATCTTTGCTACTTTTTCTAAAAGGACTTATTTGTTAGGTTTAATTTCATATACCTCTCTTGAGGAGCCATTATGAAGAGATTTTTTTAAAGGAGTTTTTTTTTTGACGAATTTCGAAACCAGTAGCGTCCGTTTACATACTATAGTCAAACTTTAAAAGGGAATAATGAATTTGTACTTGTTTTAATTGTGATCTTGATGAGTTAGAGACAATTGGGCAGGGTCTGTCGGGACCTGACAAAATCAATCTTTAAAGCACAGTCTGAAATATAACTCATTATTAGAGAGGATTCTCACCGCACTTTATGGTTTTGTGGGACATTATATAATATATTATACCAAGACTCAAACCATAGTGGGAGTTTCTTTCAAGTTTCCAACCACCAAACTACTTGGGTCTTAGATTTAGGATTAATATAATTGATAAGGTTAAATTGTATGGTTAGGATTTGTTTTGGTTGGTGGGGTGCATTCATCTGAGAAGCATTGGAAAAACTGAGCTGTGGAAATTGAAAGGGAATACCAGAGGCTTGTATGGGGAGGATTGAAGGGTCATTATCATTGAGAGTTGCCTAACTTGGGGGACCAAAACATGGACAGGTCTCATGTCAAAAGGAATTCAAAGACTGACTATGTGTGTGGCAATGGCAAGGGAGGGTTTGGGAATTATTCTCTTTCTTTCTGTTTTGACATTTTCTTTTTCACATTGTAAGCTAACTAGGATTATAATTATTATTGTTATCTTCAATTCTTCATATATATTATGTAAACAAAGTAGGGTTCATTGGTACTTCATTGACTACGAGGAGTTTAAGGTAACTTATCATGTGCAAATTAATATATATGTTGGCCTTTTGAGGGCCGAAGGGACGATGATTACTCTATGAATATATATATATATATATATATATATATATATAGAGAGAGAGAGAGAGAGAGAGAGATTATCGGGTACGGGATTATACACGTTTTTTTTTTCATACGGGAATCAATTAAATCCTGCATGAAAAAACATTGAGCATAGCTATATGTTAACAGATAGTTAATTCTTCATTATATTTATCACTAACTGGTAATTACTATATCAAAAAGTTTAAATTATTAGGAAAAAATCCAAACAATGATATAAAACTCTTGAATAACCTCTCATGGTAAGACCAACGGGCTTGACACGTGAACCAAACCCAATTCATATGCATATTCAAATACTGAATAGATGCATATGGTGTGGGAGGACTTGAATGTAGGACTCCTTGCCTCCCCAGTAAAACTAGTTCGGATAGAAAGTCTGAAATCACTAAACTTAGAAGATTAAAGTATTGGAAATAGCTCTAACAATGATTTAGAGCTCTAATAATGATCAACTACTTAATCCAATTAAATATTGACTGGCTAGAATTCCAGCAATAGGATCAACTTTATGTGTCCATATGGATCATATCCAATCAAAAAATCTGATCTTCTTATAATGAAGCAATTATTCTGGGATTTTGGCAGCAGCCTGGATGTTTCAGGACTCATAGTAAAACTATAGTCATAAATTGCAGGATATTTACAGTGGGGTCATCCAAAGATTTTATGTATTTCTTCTCATTCAGCTTTGTAACATATTTTTTTTTTTACTGAGTTTTGCAGGATTTTTATATCATGTGAAGTTTCAATCAAAGGGTGCAGATATTGCCACCCAAAAGAATTATTTATACACCCATTTTTATGGACAAATTACACAAACTTATCTTGGTTATAGAATAATTACACTAAAACCGGTAAAAAAATCATAATGACACTAAACTCCCCTTGACCAGTGACCAACGGGCAACGGTTGACCACCGTTAGTCAATCACGGAAAAGGGACAATGTCTGTTTTGCCATTGTTCTAGTATTTCAAAATAATATATTAAATAACTTAATGAATTGATGAGATGAAATTGACCTAGTGGTTAAACCCTTACACCAACACCACAAGCAGGGGCCGAACTTGAGGTGTAAGTTTGGGAGGCCAAATTACAAATATTTGAAATTAATGGTATTAAATATACTTTTACAAAAAAAATTTGAAAAATATATTTTTTAACTATTAAAATTTCTTTTTCCATGGCCCCCCTGGCCTCTACAAGGTTCTGCACCTGACCACGAGGTTATGGTTTCGAGTCTCTCCCCACCCCCAAAAAACCCGAATTATTGAAATATTTTTAAAAATAAATAAATAAATTAATGAATTAAAAATTAGAAAAAAAAATATGTATATTGAAAAATCAAAACTGTAAAAAAGAAATGAGAGAATTTTGAAAAAAGAGATATAAAAAGGGTGCAGATATTGCCTTCCATAAAACTAATTAGTACACCCTTTTCATAAATACACATATGTCTAAATTTTTTGAAATAAATATTAGTATAAGCACCCATCTTAATGCCAATAGTACCTTTATTAAAATGAATTTATTCATTTTAATACATTTATTTATAAATCCTTTTAAATTATTAAAACACACAATTTATATAAAAAAAATCATATTATTTTTGGAATCAAATCCTCTTGTAATGATGGTCCAATGTAAATTTGGAAATGTCTCGAATATAGGAGTTTTATGAAAGGGAAGATGTATAATTGAATTGTATATGGGGTCAACAGATTTCAATCTGGAATTCTCTTATAAATACAACTATCTTTAAAAAAAAAAACTCATTGATATCTACATCTATATTTATAAAAAATAAATTTATTCATTGATAGAGTTCACAAATAGTTATAAACGAAAGACAAAAAAAAGTGAAATAATACCTACCTCTGTATGATTAAAACCCTTTGAAAATTCTTTTTCCATTACTTTGTTATATGATAATCATGTGATGATAAGAAAGTTTGATACTTGAAATAAAATTAGAGTTTAATTAGGGTTTACATAGAATGCATAAAAGAACAAAGAAAAATATCAAAGAGATGAAGAAGAAAATAAAGAAAAAAAAAAAAAAAACAAAAAACAAAGTTGAATGTCTGATGGAGTGGTGGGATCTGGGCATCTGGTAATAAAGGGGCAAGCAACTTAAGAAAGAGCTGGGTCATGTGTGGCAATTTGGTATCTTTAAATTAACTTAAAAGAATGAATATTGGGCTTGGACAATGAATGAATATTGGGTTTGGACACTTGACAACTTGTTGGGCTTGCATAAATTTGGCTACTTAAACTTGAATGTTTTTTTTTTTTTTTTTTAAATTTTTTAAAAATGGTAGACGGGGCTGCAGCTCCGTGCAGCCCACATGACCATTCACCTCTGCCCTTGACCATGGACATAACCAAGATTCAACACTAGGGTGGATTAAAATAAATTTTCTTAAATAAACTCCAATGATATGAGGAAATTTTAATGATTGAAAAACAAAGATACACCTGACAGTATTAACAATTTCTATTTCAATGTAGATAATAGTAGACTCTGTTAGAAATTCATTCTCCAGTATGTCTTGATAATTTTAAATGTTCAAAAACCTTGTCTCTTATTATGGAAACATGAAGAGATTGAACCAAATATAATGATATAAAATTTATAAACTAAAATTAGACTAACTCTAAAATTTTAAAACAAAATTAAATAATTATTACACATATATCTCCTAAAAACATAGCCGTTGAAGACATAATTTTTTAAAATTGAGAAAGAGATTGAATCAAAATTGGGAATGAGAATTGTTAAGGGATGTCCTTACCCTTGACCCGAAACATGAAATTTGAATGAACGTCATTTACCATCAAGTCGCATTAGAGGCTATCTATCGATGTTTTCTTACCGTGAGCTAATTTCATTTGTTAAAAGGTTTCATCACTCTCAAAAGTTGTCGGTGGCAGAGAAATTGTTGTCTATCTTGCCTAGCTTCCTAGCTAGACTGGAAATTAAAACATTAGGATAAAAACTATCTAGTGAGATAGACAATCATTGAAAGGGTTGAAAATCAAGCTCTGAATCTCCAAAGAGTTTCATTTTTTTTTTTTGGAGCCTGCAAGTTGCTAAGGTATACACTATTATAATATACATTTCTTGAGAGTAATATGGGTTCATACAATTACATGAAAGTAAACTCGGAAGCGAATGAGATTCGATCTCAAGACTTCTTAGTTCTTACGTAACTATAAAATATCTTACTAGCTAAACCAGTTGTTGGTATACGTTATTGTCTGAATTGCATTGATTATGTGATATATTAATCGACAAAGTTTATGACGATCGGTTCGAGAATTCGAGTCTAGTACTTCTTAGTCAATTAAACTCAACTCTGATACCATGTTAACGTAATCCAAAAGCTTAAATCTATAGTAAGGGTTCAAATAACAGTTGCTCTAACATGTATATATGCATGTTTTCAAAAAAAAAAAAAAAAAAAAACATGTATATATGCAATATTCTTGCTAGGAACAAGAAACTGAACAGTGGTCGTAAAGATAATCCGATGATAACTACATCTCTGAATTAATATCGGGGTTCTAAAGTTCAAATTTTCGACCCTTTTCCTATGTCGAAAGAAACAAAAGAAGAAAAAAAAAAAAAAAAACGAAATTGATTGAAACAAGAATTTCCATATAGCTAGATTAAATTGTCGTCAAACCTTCAATTTATATAAACAGACAAAACTTTACGTCTGTTCCCATCTTTCATGCATTATATATATATATATATATATTTTCAATCAATATATTGTTGATTTTATGCATCTTTCATCATCATGATCATCTCTCATCTTTCATCTTTCATCTTTCAATTATTTGTAATCAATCTGATTAATGTAATAATTTGCTGTGATTTAATAGATAAAATATATATAGAGATCCTCATCATGATCTCCAAATGGGGATTTCAGTTTTGAATATCGATCTATCTCATGCATGAATATTCACTAACTAAAAATTAATGCATCAAAACTACAATAATCATCAATAATGATATAATTCTTTCATTAAATTACAAACCAAATTTTTACAAACATACATGTCAGGGGAGAACAACATTAAAAAAATTATAAAGATTACAAAATATATTTAGAATCTTTATAAATATATAAATTTCCTTAAGACATCCAAATCTCAACAAATTATAACTAAAAAAAAATAAAATATGGAGAGAATATCCAAATCAATAAGCCTCATAAAAAAAATAAATATATATATATATAATTCTTGGACAAAACCCCAAGTAACCAAAACTTACATAAGACAGTTAATTAGAAAACATGAACTTCTAATCACACAAATTAATATACAGCATATATACCTGCTATATATGAGTTTAATTTCTTGTCTGCTCATGCCTGGCCAGGTCCCGTATGCCGTATATATTAAACCGATGTAGAGAGTACATAGATCGATACTATAAGCATAGGAGTATGCAGTCAGCGTATGATCCGGCAAAGTAGGCGGTGGCGCCACCGAACTCTGGGGAGATTTAAGGTGAAAAAGACTTCAATGGCCATCGAAAATGAGTTGGAGGATGTTGTTGATGTTGTATATTACTGTTGATGTTGTTGGTGTTTCAGGCTCATACATCATGGGGCATTATAAGGTCACGTAAGTGGGTTTTGTAAGTGGGGTTCTGTTTCTGGTACAATTTCAAAAATGCCATTTTAGTGATTTGTTGTTTTTCATTAATAATTGACAGGAGAAAGAAATAAATCTCAGCTATTGATTCATCTATTTGACCGATGTCACCAGATCTGTTCAGGTCAATACACCCGATCTATTCATATCAACACAGATTAGCTCAACAAGGGTCTCAATTCAAATTAACAATTTGGTATGCAAGGAATCAGTTAATTTTTGAAGATCGCTTTATTCATCTCATATCTTCCATTGCTTTTATTCACACGGCTATTAAAGATTGTAATCGTTTGAATATTGGCTGTATGCATAACACGCAGTCGGATTTACTTCTTCTACATCGGCTTTAGGTTCCTCCCCGTCCTCCCCAGGCCCCTCGCATCATTGAGGTTTATTGGCATCCTCCCCCTCTAGGTTGGCTTAAGGTTAATACAGATGGAGCTTCTTTGGGCTCACTAGATCCTTCCAATTGTGGTGGTGTTTTTCGCAATTATAGAGGGTTTGTTAAAGGTTGTTTTGCTTCTCCTTTGGGTATCATGCAAGCTTTTGAAGTAGAGTCGCCCCCCCCCCGGTTTGTATTTTTCTTTTTTTCTTCAATAAAATTTTTCCTCTTGAGGGGTCACAGACATGAGATTGGATTTCTTTTGGGGTATGCCTGAAGTTTTCTTTGATGCTTTTCCTCTCTTGTTGGATTTTGCTTAAAAATAATAATAATTCGAATTAACAGCTTAAATAAGAACACTGAAGTTGGATGATAAGTGGTGAAGCTGAATTTCATATCTATAAAGTTTAAAACAAAGTCTATGTATATTTTGATAAAAATTTGAGTAATTGGCATATATCCAATTTAGACTATACCCGAATTCGCATGTTGCCCCCTAAATTTTTATTTTAGGTATTAAACCCCTCAAACTTTCATAAATTGGCAATAAGTGACAAAATATAACGCCATCCATTTTTTTGTCATGGCAAATTGCACTATCCCCTTTATTATATACACAATTGCATTAAACCGGAAAAACAATATAATAATATGACCTAAATACTCCTCTGACCAAATTTTAAAAATCAATTTATAAAAATAAAAACTTAAAATTTAAAATTGAAATAATGGTTAATAATAATAAATTTATGAACTTTTTGATAAAGAAAATTAAATTAATAGAGAAAAAAATTAAATTAATTTAACAATTATTTAAATTATCTTTTTATTTAAATATCCCTAAATACAAAACCTAGATGAATATTTAAATTATTTAAGGCGAATTATCATTTAAATTATCTTTTTATATAAATATCCATTAATATCACTTGTTCATTTACAATATCCAGGGTATTAATAATGTCAAAATAAAATAAAAATTATATAATAATAATATAATAATAATATAACAAAATTAATAAAATAATAATAATAAATAATAATAATTTAAATACCCTATACTTTTTTTCGCCATTATCATTTAATTTTTTATTTATTTTTAAATATCCCTAATATCACTTGTTCATTTACAATAATTTAAATATCCCATGTTATGAAAGTTCAAGGGATTTAATGGCGAAAAAAAAGTATAGGGGGTAAGGTGTAAGGATATTTAGGGATATTAAATAAAAAAGATAATTTAAATGATAATGGCTAAAAAAAGTATAGGGTATTTACATTATTATTATTATTATTATTATTATTATTATTTTTATTATTATTTTATTAGTATTATTTTAGTATTTTATTATTTTATTAGTATTATTTTAGTATTTTATTATTTTATTAGTATTATTTTATTATTTTGTTATGATTATTATCATTATTATTATTTAATTTTTTGTTTTTGTTTTTGACATTATTAATACCCTTGTTATTGTAAATGAAAAGTGATATTTAGGGATATTTAAATAAAAAAGATAATTTAAATGATAATTCACCTTAAATAATTTAAATATTCATCTAGGTTTATATTTAGGGATATTTAAATAAAAAAAGATAATTTAAATGATAATTCACCTTAAATAATTTAAATATTCATCTATGTTTTATATTTAGGGATATTTAAATAAAAAAGATAATTTAAATAATTGTTAATTAATTTAATTTTTTTCATTTCTCTATTTATTTAATTTTCTTTATCAAAAAGTTTAGAAATTTATTATTATTTAACCATTATTTCAATTTTAAATTTTAAATTTTTATTTTTTAACATTGATTTTAAAATTTGGTCACAGGGGTATTTAGGTCATATTATTATATTTTTTTCCGGTTTAATGCAATTATGTATATAATAAGGGGAACTAAGTGCAATTTACCATGACAGAAAAATGGATGACATTACTATTTGTCTATTCCGTCACATATTACCAATTTATGAAAGTTCAGGGGGTTTAATGCCTAAAAAATATTTAGGGTGAAACATGCGAATTCGGGTATAGTCTAGGGGGGATCTGTGCCAATTGCTCTAAAAATTATGTGGATATATAGGTAATAATGCAAACGATACAAATTAAATTGTAGCAAAACCTTTAATCTATTTATAGGCATAATCATAAATTTTGGATTGGAGTCTTCCACTAATATTCCATATCCAAAATCAATTTTCAGAACAAACTACTAACTTCACACCAAAATTGAGAAGCTAGTTATATTGTTGAACAAACTACTAACTTCATAACATAATTATTTTCTTGTTACTAGACAATAATGTAATTTGCGGGTACACGAGGGGTATATACTAAATTATATTGTTGTGTATATACTAAAATATCCTTACAAATATTTTCCATATCTTCAACTCCTGCAAGTGGAGGTGATAGGGAAATCTCTCGCACAAAAAATTCAACTGGGATTTCATTCCTCTTTGAAAGAGCAACAAAATATGGAGACCCTCCAACCACTTGTATATTATTTTAATGGGAAGCTCTCTCTTGGTCAAATAACAAATCAATATGTCTACTCTCAATTCCTTTTGTATATATCCTTCTACACGTTAGAATATTTCAATTTTATTTGAATTATATTTCATTTACATTTCGTGAAATTTAATTTAATATATACCGATTAAGATGATTTTAAAATTTTCACCAAAACGTTTACCGTTTTTCATTAGAGAATTTCCAGATGGGGGAAATCATTGACGGAAAAGTAAACAGAGTCGACTAGTATATAGTTTTTCCTACTTAATTTATGTACAATATAGGATGGTTAATATTGCTCGTCTTCTGTATATGCAAAGTGGGTATCTGCAGCTGCAAGAGAAAAGATGTGATAATACAAAGTGTGTGAGTGATATTGTTACATATGTTTATTCAAACACATATCATGTCAAGGTTGCTTCTTATTCAAACTTTGTCCACACAGAACAATGTCCTTTTCATGACTCAAGTCACCACCAAGTAGTTTTGTGAAATACTTTTTTCACACTATTTTTAGCAAAATTTTTTTGGTGGGCACACAAATATGAGCATACCTATAGCACAAGTGCCACATCATCACTTTTTGCACTTATAGCACAAGTGCTACTTAATGATATGGCACTTGTGCTATAGGTATGCTCATATTTGTGTGCCCACCAGAGAAAAACTGCTATTTTCAGAACAATAATATATGAAGCATGAAGAATACTAGCTAGTTCAGTTGGTCTGATCTTTCTATTGTAAGTTGTGTAATACGTCTAAGATTGGATCCAACCAAAATTAGTGTTCGGGAGGTCTAATTTATATGTAATTGTGGTAACAATAGATGTAAAAATTAACAACAAAAAAAAAAAAAGAAAAAAAAAACAGAGAGAAATTGCCCAAGTTTGGCTATTGATTCCAAACCAAGAATGAAGAATTTGTTGTTCTTTAACTTTGTACGTCAAAATTAGCGACTCTTAAACATGTAACGACTTTCATCCATTTTGGTCTTTGTGTCAAAATATATCCGACTCTAAATTATTATGGGATAATTGTCCTAAAATCCCGTACTAGTTTATAACAATAGAATAGACCTTGGCTAAAACTTGGGTGCAACGCAATACACCACAGATGCACCCAAGACCTTCTCATAGACCTTAGTTTTACCTTCTAAACTGTCAATCAATCTTATTATTTGTTATGGTTTTAGATTGTAATCTATCTTAGAATCCAATATACAAAGAAAATCAAATTTTTATTGGTCTGAAAAGAAAATTATTGTTACCATTAACCGATAAAAATAAAAGTGAAAAACTAACATATAACACTGTTTCATATGATACCAACATTGCCGGTCACTCACACCTCATAATGTTACAAAATATGCAAACCCAAAGCAATAATCAAACCACACGAAAGCAAGTAAATAAAAATATAGACACGAGATTTTACGTGGTTCGGTATAAACCTACATCCACGGAGCGCACCGGCACTCAACTTCCACTATCATATCGTTGTTTTACAAAGATGACGAACTCTCTATTTCAGTTCTTTGTATTTCTTATCTTTTACAAAAGCCTTAAGAATACTAGAGTCCGAGTGTGTCAGGCGTCAATGTAGTCCAACAAACCGATTCAGGCTTCACAACCCAACACTTAAATTACAAAGGCTCCAGAAGAAGAAAACTAATATCAGATTAATTCACAATAGAAAAGAGAAGGAAAATCCCAGCCAAACAAAATTTAGTGCCTGCTTAGTTTGGTCTGGTCTCTAATAATTCCTCTGTTTTGCATCTGCTGATGTTGTTTGGATCCAAGAAGCTTGGCTGATTGGTTGATGACAGAAGCCTTCTCACCACCTTGATCTGTCTTTCGGTTACCCGCTGCATGAAATATTCAACTCTAAGTTACAAGTCTTGATCTTAGACTCGTGAGCATGAACACCACATGAATTGGTATGTAGGCATGTCTCCCATTAACAGGGCCGGACTGTGAAGCCTGTGTACTACGAATGGCACTGTGAGCCAGGAGAATGCATTACACATTATCGGGTGCATTGCATTGCTTGGATAGCATGGATCATGTATGTCGGATCTGCAAGGCCAATAAAACACAATCAATTGGTTATTTCATCCATTTCAAATGGCTGCCAGATAATTCAACAATGTTAATGACAAAATACGAAAGCGAGACATCAAGCAATTCACCTATATATTTCAGATTTGTAGCCATCTTTTGCCTTTTTGCTAAGTGTTCCTGCAGAATCAAAGATTGAAAGTGTAAATAACATGGCAGAAATCTGAATGACAACCATAAGTCACATACTTCGACGGTGTTTTGTAATGTTCAAAATGGAGACACTGATGATGAGTTCCATGGTACTAGGGCTGCGACCACATATTTAATTATTCCAAATACATCCAAATGGAAGTGAACAGCATTCGAATCAATGTATCATGGTGTATTTCAACAGGGGACTCCTAAAATTATTATAGATATTTAATGTCTCAGCTGTAGAATAAGCTGTTTGTTTCAGCAGATCTTAGCTTGTCTATGCAAGCTTCCTGTAGGAATTTCTTGGCAGAAACTCAGAAGAAGACTAAATTATTCTAGTATATGTACCTTTATCTTTTGGTATATACACAAATCAGCGACCTGAAATAGCTTGGTCGAAGCATCTTACTGGTCCATGGTATGCTTGCACTGTCCTGCACCTTCTGCTATTACAATGACCATGTGTCCACCAGGACCTTCGAGATAAAACTGTGATTTTGGAATTAAGCAACAGTCCAAATCACGGATGGCAAGAGTAGCATACATTGCAATGAATCCTTTTCAAATGTAACGTGTCAGAGAACCACAATGAATTATAGGGAACAAACAAAATGGAAAAAGAAGGGAAACCAAAGAAGAAAAAAAATAGACTTCTATTGAAATTCCAATGGAAAAGGCATGAAACTTACTACTGTACCGTCCCATTAACTTGACAAAAACAATTCAATTATCAAAGCTTTCTCCTTTAACGTGTGCTGAATTAATAGCTTGTTGGTCCTCCTTAACAGCAGAATCAAAACCTATGGATTTGTCTATAACCTGACAGGAAGCATAATATCACACAATGGACATTTATAAGACTAAATTTATAGTTTTGCACCCAAAGATGGTGTACATGGTGCAATAACAGAACAGAAGTTAAACATGGAATGAGAAATACTGGAATGCATTATCGATGGTCTTAGGAATTCCAGCCACTGCGACTTTGAGGCCATGCCTTCTAATTTCCTGCATAAAACAGAGCCATTGGAATTAATAGATACAAATGACCGTGATAATTTCTAGAATAAACAGAGCCATTCTGTAAAAGATGAAGATTGTAGCTCAATCATATGGTCAGAATTCCAAAGTGTATTATCAAATTACATATATTACCTCAAAAATAACTGAAGCAGTGTACTATCAAATTATATTTATTATCTCGAAAATTGTTGATGCCCCTTTGAGAGTTCCATCTCCTCCAAATGTAAACTTGAGGAACATATCTGTGTCATAACTCTTAAAATCTATACGTCGAGTCATTTTCTCCAAATGTTGTACAAGCTAAATACAAATGACGTACAAGCAAAATTGAATGCTATTGACAATCTTTGATGTATCGCGACTTCCAAGTGATATCCCGAGGATGGTGCCACCACAATTATGGATGTTATTCACAACCTTTGGTGTTAAAGGAAGTGTATTCTGAGCATAAAAGTCACCATATCCTCCCTGGAAGCACAAAATAGCTTCTATATCTATGCTCCATACATAAAATAAGCATGTGCTTCTTTCTATTCCAAGAACTTTATAGACTCCATATGTTATATATCCCTAATCACATGTTATAATATGCACGTACACTTCATCAGAAGTAGAAACCCTCATATAAGGCCCAGAACGTCTAAAAATGTGTCCCTCTTTTGGACTATCACTCTGAACAACAGTCTACATTAAGTAATAGAAATATGAATTAGAACCATATTCATTACTTCAATATGTGTGCTCAAGTTTGACAAACTCTTACATCAGCCATTATGATGAAACCATAAATGTAGAGTTAGCAACCATGTTTTCAAATGAGAAAGCAATTCTATCATGAAAAACATATGTAACAAGTTCAATTTGTACACAAACAATTCAATAGGATCCTTTACATTAACCAATACAACATAAATAACATGCCTTTTGGAGTGTCATCGGCGTTCACGAAACACTGCTGGTCAAAACAGAACATACACCGATTTAATCAAATCATAAACTTTCTCAATGCCATTTATAAGCAATCACATCAGTGGATAATCAACCAAATAAGAACAAGAGTCCAAATTCAAGAATGTACACAGCATCCCAATTATGTTACAGTCAGATTTACCTGGATTTTGTTTCATTTTTCAATCAAATGCAGTCAAGTACTCACAAATTCCAATGATAGATCCATGAAAACCTTGTCCTTAACCTTTCTTGATTTTCCTTTGGATTAAAGCCTGACAATTAAGAAATATTGATTTAGAAAATCAGAAGCATGTAAAAGAAATTTTATTTTACTCATTAGATGGATACACTAGCGATGAGTTGATGACAAGATTTCAACATTGTCCTAACCTTTCTTCAGAATGTATCCAGGCTTTACACTTTGCTTCCTCTTATAACTATTGCAACTCCCTAAGAGAAAGAAATGCAAAAGGAAAGGATTGTCAAAGTTTTAGTAATCAAAGTATATTTTTTGCTAGAAAGTTTAATAAAATGTTAGAAACCACTTGCCTAGCTACCCTGATTGTATGAAGTCAATGACAAAACCCGAAAAGTTAGAACTAAAATCAGATTAATTCACAATAGTAAAGAGAAGAAAAATCCCAGCCAAAAATCTCAAAATTTAGTGCCTGCTTAGTTTGGTCTCTGATTCTTCCTCTGTTTTGCTTCTGCTGATATTTTGGATCCAAGAAGCTTGGCTGATTGGTTGATGACAGAATCCTTATCACCACCTTGTTCTGTCTTTCGGTTACCAGCTGCATGTCTCCCATTAACAGGGCTGACTGTGAAGCCTGTGTACCCAACCATATCACTATTCACTATGAATGGCACTGTGAGCCAGGAGAGTGTAGTACACATTATCAGATGAATTGCTAGGAATTGCATGGATAACGTATGTCGGTCCTCGGATCTGCCAGGCGAGTAAAACATCATTAGTTGGTTATTTCAACTATTTCAAATGGCTGCCAAAGTTAATGACAAAATACGAAAGCGAGACACCAGGCATTTCACCTCCATACTTCAGATTTATAGCCATCTTTTGCCTTTCTGCAAAGTGTTCCTGCAGAATCAAAGATTAAAATTGTAAATAAGATGGAAGAAATCTGTATTAAAACTATAAGTCACAAACATCAACAGAGTTCTGTAATGTTTATCATTAACAAAAAGGTGACACTGATGATGAGTTCCATGTTCATCGGTACCTTTATTCTTTTGGGATATCCACAAACCATCATGGAGTAGCTTGTTTCCTGAAGCATCAGTACCTTTATCTTTTGAGATACGCATGCCTGCACCTTCTGTTATTACAATGACCATGTGCCCATTTTTCTTTAATCTTTTCCCAATAAATTCAAAAATTCCACCAGGTGCTTCAAGATAAAACGGTGATTCTGGAATTAAGCAACAATCCACATTGCGACTAACAAGAGTAGCCATACATTGCAATGAATCATGTTCAAGTATAATGTGTCAGAGAACTAGAATGAATTATTAAATTAGAAGGCATGGAAGGCATGTACACAACATCCAAATTATGTTTACCTGGATTTTGTTACACTTTCAATCAAATGCTGTCAAGTACTCACAAATTCCAATAACAGAACCACGAAAATCTTGTCGAAAATCTTGTCCTTGTGTCTAATTTCCTTTTGATTAAAACCTGACAATTAATAAATATTGTTTTTAGAATATCAGAAGCCTTTTAATGAAATCTTATTTCACTCAAATTAGATGGATACACAAGCAATGGCACAATTTCAACATTGTCCTAACCTTTCTTCAGAATGCATCCGGCGACTACACTCTGCTTCCTCCTATAACTATTGCAACTCCCTAAGAGAAAGAAATGCAAAAGGAAAGAATTGTCAAAGTTTTAGTAATAAAAGTATATTTTTTGCTAGAAAGTTGAATAAAATGTTAGAAACCACTTGCCTAGATAGCTTAATGTCTGACACCACACATCGCTTGACCCTGATTGTATGAAGTCAATGACAAAACCCAACAACAAACTATGAAAAAGTCTTACCGGAAGATCTGAAAGCAAAGAAAGTAATAAGATCATTATCTACCATATCTACCATGCATTAAAATTAAATATATTTGAACACTACTCAACTGTAACCAGAGGGACGTCCTTGTTGGAGCCACTAGAGTACGAAAATCCTCAAATCAGGAAGAACCTCTTCCTTGGCATCACAGAGGGAAATCTCAAGACAGCAAGGACAACAAAGTATGGTTATCCATCCTGGTGCTGGTGAAGACTCCATGTCCTGTCCTGCAGTGATTTTACTTTTGATCTATTGTGGACCTGACAAATAGTGGGAGATGGGGCAAGTGACATTAGATTATCTACTCTTTCATTTTTGCAAACTCAATAGAAGGGTATCTCAGGAATTTATCAGCATACCTATTGAAACTCTGTGCCTTCTGGGCATATCATAGTGAAATTATGATTGTGCATTCTATCTTCTTCTTCCATCCTTCATCTGGACACATCCCGTTCCGTACACGCTTTGTTCTTAACCTTTCTTCACAATGCTTCTGACCAAGGCAATTCGATTCCTCTTGAAATGTGGTTCTTCGATGCAATTTTATGTCCAATGATGAAGAAAAAAGAACCTTTGTACAGAAGAAAAAAAATGGAAACAGAGATTGTCAAATATACATAACCAAGGGATGCCTTATGATAAAAAATCAATTAAATAGGAAATTTACATCCCCTTACCTCATAGAATGTTACATATCGTCACTGAATATTGATTCTTTAGGGCAATACCAGATATTTTGGTCCACTGATGTATTGTTCTCAGAAGCTTTGCAAGAGGCAAATATCTGGTAGCAATTAGCTAATATCTGCAGACTGCAGACATAAAATCTAATGCCTGGTTATTCTTTGAGGAGGATCTGGAAGCAAATAAAGCAATAAGATCATCATATTTGCATAACTTACTTGATCATTCTACTTATCTACTTCAATGGTTATAATCAATGCCTGCCTTGGCCTTTGAATGATCTCTAGAATTGCATCCTACCAAAAAGATGTCTAAAAAGTCCTTCTCATGCCGTTCACAGTTCACATCACATTCTTCTTTCCCTTGCAAGCCCACAAACCACGAAAGCTGGTTTGACAAGAAAATTTATTTGCTAGCTTCTCAAATAAAATATCTACCCTTATAACATTAAATCGAGATAATTAACACATTTGGAATTACACAAAATATGGACATATTAGTTGGATAAGATGTCAAAATAAATTTTAAAGAAATTCAAAATGATAATCATATCCACTTGCATAGTTTACTGTCTCTCACAAGAATATCAATATAACTGAACATGAGTTCATCAACTAAGGTAATGTTCAGCCATAAAGATTCTACAATATGTAAGTGCAGAGTATTTTAAGAAATGCTTTGTAGCAAAATAGATATTTGAAGTGATGAAATATTCATACATGCTTAGTCCAAACAGTAACACAATGCTGAATATCATCCAAGATTTTCTCCTGCTTCGATTACAAATAACAACAAACTGAAAACGATAAATTTAGAGAAGAAATTAAATCACCTTCATATAAGATTTTGTCTCGTGCAGTTTCCAGAGAATCAATTTCACATCTTTAACTATTTCAACAGTTGTAACGAAAGCCTGCTCTGCCCTTTGAAGATCCAGAATTGCATTCAACCAAAAACATTTTGATTACACAAATCTTCTCCTACTTGTTGTCTCGATCTCTTGTATTCCACAAACCACCTAAACCACTTTGACAAGAAACAACTTTGCTTCTCATTAAATCATGATAATCAGAAAGCACATTTGGAATGATACAAAAATGTAAACAGAAAATTGGATAAGGTTTCTACAGAGCTAATTACCTGTTTGATATGTGACATCAATCATAAAATCTTGAAGATTGAAAACCATGGTTTGCCGAGTTTCTGCTTTAAACGGACTGTGAAGATAAGAATTCTAACAATTTGACACTAAGTTTCTGTTGGATCCTGCAAAAGTGATGGAACAACTGGAAAAATTAAGAGAGTATATTAAAATTAACAACTGCACACCAGGTTGGAATCTGAGCATCCCTGTAGTACTAAAGAATTAGCAAGAAGTTTTTTAAGAGGAAAATTACAACTTTGAACTTACAAGAGCTGACACATGTTGAGGCATTGTCTTTTCATAGTTTTTGTCAATTCCACCACCACATCTCAGCCAACCTGTTACCCAGCAATAGATAGGAATGAGGAACGAAAAGTTCAAGTAACAAAAGAAATGCCATTATAAAATATTCCAGATATAATGTAAATGAACCACTTGGTGAAAAACGTTTATAAAAGATTTCAAGATATAATGTAAATGAACCACTTAGTGAAAAACGCTTATGTTTCCTAGAGTGTTATATCGTGTAGCTATTTTATTTTCTGATTCCGGACATAGGGAAAACCCTGCTCATGCTAAGACATTCTTTAGAATTATAAACAATATTATATGCAGATTCATCAGCATCAAAACGAGAGAGTAACCATCCTCATATTATACAGTGTCTTCAAAGACGGTTGAGTGAGCAATATACCTAAAAGGTCTACCAAAGGCAGATGACTCATAGATAATATAGTTGCACAGCCAGTAAAGCAGTACAGACAGCAAGACATAGGGGAAGACATTGCAGTTTTAACTACGATTGGATAAAAAGCAGTTAAAATACCACAAAACAACTGATCAATGTCAAAATTTGGAAACAAATAAGGGGGATTAGGGATGTGTTTCATCAACAAAAGGATGAAGATATGAGACAGGCTTTTAGAAGCGTTGGGATGAATTAATGGAAATTACGTGAATAACTTTACTTTAAGATAAAATTCTGCCATCAATAATTTTATTAAATGGAATTCCATCAAAGAACATTTACAAAATAGGGAGAAAGAGGGATAATTTGTTTAACAATAGCATGAGATAAGAGACATTACCAAATCAATGCTAAAATATTATACATACAAGTTTTTATACATAAATTTTATAATATCTGATGCTTAAATTTCAAGAAATTGAGCAGGTTTATAAAAGAAATATAGAGAAAGAATCTTATTATCTCATAGAAATGTATATAACAGTATACGAAAAGATAATTATGTAATACCTTTTTTGACAATGAAGACATGGATAAATAGCGATAGGCTGTCATTCAAATACGTGGGATTTACATGTTGCTTAACGGTATGAGCACAAATTGAACATGTGTGTTATGTAACTAAGTTCCATTGCATTTGAAAATATAATACTATATAAACTTAAACCAAAATCAAGACAAAAATCAACATAGAATCCCAGGAAATTAGGACCTACCGCATCATCTATGTCAAATCCTTTTGTTCACCTAACTAGGTTTCCAGAATTGATGGATGTTTGCATCACAGGGAAAGAGAAGGTAAAACCGAGCTGCGTACCAGGAAGAAGTTGGAATTCTTGACCTTCTTGTGAAACATATTTTGCAAGTTCTGCAGCAATATAGTCAAAAAGACCCTGAAAACGTGTTCATTTTTTAGTGGTGAGAGATGCTCTCAGTAAAGCAGCTTGCATTGGACTGGAAATTTGGTGGATAATAGAACACTTACATCTGAAGTTCCCGTCATTGATTGGGAGGAATTGACACCTCTTCGAATTCTTGGTTAACAATGCCAGCATCCTTGCCTCCCAGTTGCACCCTCAAAACACGGAAATTGGTACCACCAAGGTCAAATGCATAAAATATTCCCTTCTCATCACTGAAACAAGATGAACAAAAATAAAGACTTGCCCAAATAAAAGCTTTATTGCATTATTAGCATGTAAATTTGATATTTAGTCACGAACAGTAACACAATGCTGAATAGCATCCAAGATTTTCTGTCCTGCTTCGATTATAAATAACAAAAAACTGAAAAGGAGAAATTTAGAGAGGAAATGAAATCACCTTCATCTAAGATTTTCACTTGTGGAATAAATTTGCACATCTTTATCTATATATTTCAATAGTTGCAATGAATGTCTGCACTGCCCTTTGAAGATCCAGAATTGCATTCAACCAAAAACGTTATGATTACAGCTGAAATCTTCCAGCATCTCTGTTTCTTCTCCTACTTGTCTCGATCTCTTGTATTCCACAAGATTCTGGTTTAAGTGGAGTATGAAGACCAGAATTCAAACAATTTGACACGAATTTTCTGTTGGATCCTGCAAAAGTGAAGGAACAATTGGATAAAAAAGAGAGTAAATTTAACATTTCACAAAGATTGAAAGTTAAAAGAAAATTATATGAAATGACAAATTATATAATGTAAGACCCAAAAAAATAAATTAATTAAATGAAAATCATGAATTGAAACAAATTTGTTTTGGGCCAGAAGATCATTGTAAGAAGATGTTATGGCTGTTAATCGAGTAAAAACCAAATTTGTATAAATGAATTGATATATTTACAAACATGTAACGGGCCTATCCCAATCCAATTGATATATATTTACAAACAAAATTGATACATATTTTAATTGTAAAAGGAGGAGAAGATAATACCAATCCAATATGATTTTGATGCTTCCAGCATCAAAAAGAGGAACAATTGGAACAATTGGATAAAAAAGAGGGTAGATTTAACATTAATTCAGAAGATTAAAAGTTAAGCAAGAGAAATTATATGCAAATGAATTGAAATAAATTTGGGCCAAAAGATCATTATATGAAGATGTTACGAGTGATTTTGAAATAATATTCTATTTCGAGAGTAAATTTAACATTTCACAAAGATTGAAAGTTAAAGAAGAGAATGTTTAAGAGAAATTATATAATGTAAGACCCACAAAAATAAAAAAAAATTAAATGAAAATCATGAATTGAAACAAATTTGGGCCAAAAGATAATTGTAAGAAGAAGATGTTATGGCTGATTTTGAAATAATATTCTATTACGAGTATATAGAAAAGCTTCAGAAATCAGAAGGAGAGGTACATCCAAATGAATTGAGTAAAAACAAAAATTGGTACAAACATGTAACGGGCTTATCCCAATCCAATTGATATATTTACAAACAAAATTGATACATATTGTAATTGTAAAAGGAGGAGAAGATAATACCTGCATTTCGATGCTTCCAGCAACGGGCCTTTACTTTATCCATCTTCAAACAAAAATTGGTATAAATGAATTGATACAATTTGTTCCAAACATGTTATAAGTATGTAACCGTATATAATAAATTGTTAACTTAAAAGTAATTACCTGGACTTGTATAGGATGCTTCTACTTCTCGCAATGCCCCGTTACCACTTTGCATGCCCCCATATATCCTTAATTTGGATATTAGGGATGTGAGAGATGTCTTGCCACTTGTCTCCTTTCCCTTTCTCATAAACTTCTTCTAAAATACGGCAGGCTTTTATTTCCAAATTCTGCAGTGGTGCCTTCTGATGAAGAAGCTGCTTTGGCAATCCCTTTAATTCGTAGCAAGAATAGAGCTTCAAAGAACGAAGGGATGGCATGATTGTACAAGTGTCATCTTCATTCCCAAAATCCCACACTTCCCATTTGAGCATATGCTCAAACTGGAGAGTTTTCAATTTGGGGAAGTAAATAATTGATGATGAAGATGATGAAGCCTCACCACTTTCTACTCCCAGAAATTCATTACCCACGTTGAACACATTATACATCTCTTCTATATAAAGTGTTTCAAGGGATGGCAGTTTTCCCAATGGAGGCATACGCCAACACTTTCTGCAGCAAACCAGTTTTATCGACCTCAAATTGGTTAATGACGTCATCCTACTAAGAGTGGACATTGTGGAACCTTCGTATTCCTTAATTGTTAACTCTTGCAAATTTGGAGGTGGTTGGAAAGCTTCTAGAATTGCTTCATCTTTCTTCGAATCGGACGAAGACATATTTATACCTAAAGATTCAAGGTGCCCAAAGTTATTCAAACATTCAGTTGGGCATGCTTTGCCACCATAAATATCACCATCCAAATGGAATTCGCTTACTGTCCGAAGACGGGTTAAACTCTCTATTCCTTTTGGCATGTACTTAAGAGAATCAGTGCGCCAATTCATTAAATGACGCAAATTGATTAACTTTCCTATCCCTCGAGGCAGTTTTTTGAGATTCCAACACTTATCAAGCTTTAGTGTTTGTAAATTATACAACTCACACAATGTTTCTGGCAACTTTCTTAATTTGCTATTGTTACTCAAGTCTAGATACCTTAAATGTACCAATTTTCCTATCTCTTTTGAAATATACATCTTTTTTTCCATCTGCATTAAACTAATTTGTAAGGCCTTTAAGCATGTCAACTCATCAAATAACTTTGGTAGGACTTTACCGATCAATTTGTCACCTACATAACTATCAAATTGAAATAAGAGGCTTCGCAACTTTTTTAAATTACAAATAGAGATAGGAAATGTATTGCTTCTTTTAGCCATCAACATTAATTGATGAGCTTTCTCACGACACAAAGCATTTATGTTCTCTTCTCTAAACTTTTCGACTTCAATCATATAGCATTCATCCTTACTAAGATATTGGGCAACATCATGTACTATATCATGCATCTTACACCCTATAATGCTACCATTGTCATCCTTTTCAAACTCTTGAAAGAATGAACGCATTGCTAAGCTATTAAAGTATTCTTCACCGATTATCTCAAACTCTTCATTATGTTCTAATTCAAGATAACCTTGGGCCATCCATAATTTAATCAATTCATCTTTTTGAAATTGGTAGTCTTTTGGAAACATGGCACAATATGTGAAACACTGTTTTACCATAGGAAGCAAATCATAGTAACTTAATAATAAAGGCAGGAAAACGTCATTTTCAAACTCTTTCAATTTCCACGTCTCACTAGACAAGATATTCTCCCATTCTTTTCTGGTTCTCTTAAAACGCAAGAGACTCCCCATGGTCTTTGCGGCAAGAGGCAAGCCCTTGCACTTGCTTACAATTTCCCTACCAATACCTTCTAGTTGTTTACGCTCCTCATCAGATCTATCGAAAAATGCTAACTGACTAAACAATGACCAGCAATGTTCATTAGACAGTTTCTCAATTGAGATGGTTTCAATTGATTTCATCATATCAGCAGTTCTTTGGTTACGTGTGGTAACCAATACTTTGCTTCCATGGAGACAATTTCTTAGACAATTGTGGAACGGTTCCCATTTATTAGAGTCTTCCGTCCACACATCATCTAAAACTAGAAGAATTTTTTTTTCTAGAATGGATTTAAGAATTTCTTGAAAAACAGATTCCAATTCAACTAATTTGGAGCTATCACCTCCTAGAGCCTCATTAATGGCTTTAGCAATCCTTAGCTCATCAAACGGGTCTGATACACACACCCATATCCTTTTTTCAAAATTGCTCATCACCTCATTATTATTGTAGGCTAGTTGAGCAAGTGTTGTTTTCCCGATACCTCCCATCCCTACAATGGAGATGATATGAAGGCTGTTTTTCCTTTCACTACTCTCACACAACAACTGGCTTACTAGAGCTTTTGTTTGCTCATCTACACCAAATACCATAGACACATCAACAAAGGAGGTGCTTTTCATTCGTCGAGGTTGTTCAACACTCGTAGTTATTTTAAAATTGTATCTGTCTTTCTCTTTTGCAATAGCATCTAGATTATCATTTATTGCTTTTATTTTGGGAGCAATGTCATGGCATAAAACGACGTGTTTCAAACCAGAGTAAGGAAAGAGAAAGCAGGAACATACCTTCCTCTCAGGAGTATGAACACTTTCAGCTCCCTCAGGTTGCAAGCTTCGTTGGATTGCAGTGTTCCACTCGTCCAACACGTCATCCATGTCGTAGGAAACATCTTTCAGCTTCTCCAACCATTTTCTCACAGCTTTGTTTGTAACTTGTTTTTGCTCTGCATCAGCGAGCACATCTTGAATGATTTCGAAGTTGGATGTGAGATTCCTGACTTCATCGTCCACACCCTTCACCAGCTTCACCTCCTGTTGTATCTGTCCACCAGCGACTTTCAACAATTGCTCCAAGACGACAGAAACAATTGCTTCGGCCATGATACTTAGAGATGATATTCGAATGGCAATAAATTACAGTAAGAGAAATTTGAGTGCTTGCTTGAATGTGCTATAATCTTGCAATGTCCTTTTAAGCTTTTATAATAAACGCCGAGGAGCTAGTAGTAGTAATGAATAATTGAATACTGATACCTAACCGAAATGAGAAAAAGTAAAAAACTTCTTTTACAAAAAGTGATGCAAATAATTTAGCTTTGAAAGTCCCCATAACCATAAATGCCAGCTGGTTGCGCATTTCATAGTTATTAGATTCCTTGTCGTGTTTTTTTTTTTTTTTTTTTTTTTTTTTTTTTGATATATAACCACTACCGAGACCAGCGAAAATAGACTCTACAAGCACAGCTCGGAATACTACTCCCACTATCGGGGAGAGGATACAAGTGGAATACAGCTACTCTCACAATTGGAGAGAGGAGAGCTCCCAGAACCGGAAGAGAGCTCCCAGAACCGGAAGAGAGCAACCCACACTTGGGATTTAAAGGCCAAGGTGGGACAAAGAATATATATACAAATATATATGCACTCACTTGGCTTTGAACCGTGGTGGTGGAGACTCTCAGGGAGCGTCCAGCCACATTGGCAAGAGGCCAAGTGTGTCCTTGTCGTGTTTTCATCGACCCACATATAGTATATCAAATTTCTGACATGTACGATATCAAATTTAAAAAATATAAAAACAAAAATAAATTATATGTTGAGTCATTGTGTCCTAGATAACTCAGATATATTATTCTACAATTCATAGATATGTGGCCGTTCAATATCGATGGGCCCATTATGGAAATGAGCTGTTGTGTAAAAGCTGAAAATGATAGTGATATTTCATATTTCATATTTCATAAAAAGAAAACGAAAAAGAAATTGTTGCTGTCTTGATAAAATATTTACAATGAATAAGTGGCCCTGCAAAACTGTATATAAAATGTTGAGTAGATCGTAAAATTGTTATGGGGGATTTATGTAATATAATAATATTGAAAATAAGTATATTTTTATATTAAATGTAGGTGCAATAACAAACTGGGATTTGGGCTTGCCTTGTTAGCCAGGGATTACGCAATCTCCATCAACCCCAACTTTCAAACATTAATATCTTTTATAAATATATTATTACACAAATACTTAAATGTACTGTGATTGTAAAATAAAAAAATTTAAAAAAAAAAAATGCAATTCAATGTACTGTATATTAGACATTATTAATGGGCCCATTAGATTTTGTTCTATAATGGGTTTTACTTTTCTTTTGACCTTAAAAAAACTGAAAATGACTCTGATATTTATAAACTATGTTTTTACTTTTTAAAATTAAATAATAATTTAATTCAAAGTAATATTAGACATGATTACATGTTTCTCTCGAAATAACATATTTACAACTAAGAACTAACATTAAAATAAAAAATAAAAATAAATAAATAAATAAAAACTACAGAGCACCTTTACTTTTCTTTTTTCTTTTTTACTTTTTAAACCGAAATGAGAAAAAGTAAAAAACTTACTTTCACAAAAAGTGGGCGTTGGCAGCCTGCTGGTTAGTATCATACAAACCAACTTTGGCAGCCAAAGTGAGTTACAGCTTGTGCAGCAACCGGTTGCACAATATGATTTATCATTTATATATATATATATATATATTAAAATAATAATTATATTATATTAATTAATTAATATAAAATTAATTTTTTTCAAAATAGCAGTAACTGAAACAATTGCTTCGTTCATGAATTATGATACTGACCATCTTGCAATCAGCAATGCTATTTTTTCAAAGGAAAATGTTTAGATACTGATTGATCGGTAGCCAAGATATTAACCTACTAATAGGGTGTTGATACGTGATATTTTTTTTTTCACTTTTTACATTTATCTCATTCTATTCTTTTAAAATGGGTCACGTACCAGCACCCTATTAATGTTTTATTTCAAATAATCAATATAATATCTTGACATCATCATCATTCATTTTATTGACATCATCAACATATAAATTAGGTTTATCTTTTTTAGATTTTAATGTTGACAAGTATATTTTTATTTCTATTTTTAATTATTATTATTATTTCAAGGTTCGGTGAAAGTAACGTAACTCAAATTAATAATTTTGATAGTGTAATCTTATTTTGTCTGCTTCTTATAAATTTATATTGACAATATTTCTAACTAAACTTATAAAGGTTGTCGTTATGAGTTCGAGAGTCTCTCCCACCTTTCCCACAAAACCTCGAATTATTATAATATTTAAATAAATAAAAAACTTTAAAATGTCTATGTAATGTATAAATTCATATGGACTTAATATTTCTTTTAAGTATATATAAATCACGTAAATAATATGAGTTTGGCTTATTAGTTTGACACTTTGACTCTCAAGCCTACATAATAAGATTGTAGAATTGAGTTTGTCTCTCTCCTTTAAAAATTTTAAATTATTTAAATATTTTAATCCATCTATCCAAATCAAAAATTAAATTTTTTTATTAATTAAATTTTTTTATCAATTTATCGAATATCTATTTACATGTTTTTACCGTATATATATAAATCATGTCAGAGCACCTTAAGAAATTCGCTACGCATCCGACACAAAATAAAATAAAATCACGTACAGAGTACATTTTATCTTTATTTTTTGAGATAGGCATGAACCAACATGTTAGGTAAGCTCATTTAATTTCTTGAAGAATCTTGCTGATCCATGGTACAGAAAGGTCTTGTCATCAACAACTTGCAGCTGCAGCTAGTTGTCTGTATTCTCTTGGTGAACATTTTTTCACCTTTAATGGATTGACACATGAACTAGGCATTATTCATCAGCCGAGCTGTGCCTCGACACTCGCCGGCTCTAATCAAGCCATCTGTCCTTACTGATTTTTGTAAACAAATGGTTTCAAGTAGAGATGCACGTTTGGGGAATGGGGATGGATATAGGTCCCCCTATCCCCATCCATATCCCCATCCCCACTTACCATACCCTTCCCCCATCCCCCCCCATTTTCCCATTTGGAGAAAATGGGGATGAGGAATTTTGGGGGGACCTATATCCATCCCCATCCCCAATTCCTTATTTTTCCCATTTTTCCCCATTTTTTCCCATTTCCCCGTTTTCCCTGTTCCCCAATTTCCCCATTTGACTAAAAATTACAAATTAAACTAAAAAAAATAAACATTCCATTACAAATACAAAATAAAATTCATTAGTGCATTTTATATCAAATGTATATATATACTTAGGGAGTTAGGGTTTTCAAAGAATAAATAAAAAAATTAAAAATATATATTATAATTATATTTATATATGTTTGGGGGAAAGGGGAATGGGGGACCTCTCCCCCATCTCCATCTCCATCCCCATCCCCATTTCAACATAATTGTGGGGGAAATGGGGAAATGGGGATGGGGAGGGGTCCCCCCATCCCCATCCCCATTTCAATTTGGGGATGATTTTCATCCCCCCCCCCCCCATTTCCCCATTTTCCCTAAAAAAAAAAATCCCCAAATGGGGATGGGGACGCGGGGAATTGAGGCCCCAGGGAAAAATATGCATCTCTAGTTTCAAGTATCTTATAATTACAGTTTTAAATTGAAAATAAAATTATATTTTTCATCTTTATTTACATTTCATTATTGCCGTTATCTTTCACACACATACTTTTCACATCAAGACATCATATAAAAGACCTTCTTCTATTATTATTATTAATGTTTTTTTTTTTTTAAACTAAATATATAAAAATCAATATATTAATAAGAATTTTTTTGAGTAATACAACTTTATATAAATTTGAAACTCAAATGATATGATATCTCTAAAGTCTAATCATTTCAATCCTACAATTTTAATAAATAAATAAAAAACAAAGGATGTCACATCATTTACATTACGTTTGGATTTATGGAATAAGAGAGAAAGTAAAGTTAAATGAGGGAAAGAAAAATGAAAGGAACGGAAAAGATAGTGTTTTTAATGATTATTGTTTGGATGATTATAAACATATAAAAAAAAAAAAGGAAAGAAAATCAATCTTATTTGGATGAGAGAAATAAATGAATTCATTTCATTATATTTACGAAAATACCATTATTTCAATAATATGAATACTCAATATTCATAGGGTTAGTTTTGAGATATTGAAAAATCATTAATTTTGGATTTCTTTCCCTTCTTTTCCTCCCAAATTCGGGTGTAAACCAAATTGGGTAAATTAAAAGAAATTATTCCCTCATTTTTCTTCTATTTCTTTCCTTTTCCTTTCCTTTCTCTCTTCTCATATTCCATCAAACCAGTGGCGAATTCAAGGGGGCCCATAGGGGTCTTGGACCCCCTAACCAATCAAATCACAACAAATTTTCAATTGTATTTAAACTATGATACCTATAATGTAGGTAATAATATCACCTAGCCACTCCCATTATTTTAATAAAATATAAGTGAATTGTAAATATTGAACTATTAGGTCGATATCAATTATCAGATGCGAGATTTTCTATACGGGATCGTCGATTGTAATCGGTAGCAATCTAACAGCTACATGTGTCTATTGAATTATCACTGGTAGCAATCCAATAACTACACGTAGTAATCGACGATTATGTACTAAAAATTCCGTAGTTGATAACTGCTACATTAGGCTAGGAGTTTACAACTATCTTTATTATTTTTTTTGTTAGGTTAATTTTATTATTATTATTGAACTATTACAATATTTTAGGATTTGAGAAGGGGCACGACTCGAACTCACAACCTTTTGTATGTAAAAAAATGTGCTTATAATTGGTGTATCTCATCTTGTCTATGATTATCTAATTGAAATAGAAATTAGACAAAAAAAAAAAAAAAAAAAGAGATTAATTTGGTTATAGATAATTTTCTAGATATAAAACAACAGCACATTATATTTATTTGTATCATTACCTTTAATACATAACGAAATTACATTTTGTTGAAAATATCAGGTGCGAGAATTGTGTTGTGTGACCTAGAATATTAGTTTTTGTGTTGGATTGGTCCCCTAAAACTAAAATTATGGCTTCGCCCCTACATCAAACTAAATATAGTGTAAGATACCAAATTGGGACAAAGTAGTATTATTATTAAAATAATCTCTTATTTTCTCTTTTAAAAAAGAATTATATAAATATAATATTATAATAATTCGAGATTTTGGATGAAAGGCTCAAGGGCATACCATCGGGCCAACCTTGTCTTGTCAACACATATATTATTTAGTCACATATTAATCGGGACAACCTTATATTATCATCACGTGTATTATTTAGTTACATATTAATGATTTTTAATCAAATTTTTTAAATATAAGCAAACAAAATATATTTAACCAATAACAAATTCTTATTGTCGATCTCATTTAAGTAAGTGAAAATTTTAACATTGCAAACAATAAATCTTGCGTCAAAGAAAATGTATGTTAAAGGAAAAATGTTTCTTTGGGTCAAAGATGGGAGGAACATTTTTTATTTTTTTTCCAAACACGAGACATTGTAAGGTTGAATATGCTGTATGTGCTCTTGCCATTAAGATACATTGAACGTATGAGAGAAACAAATTAAAAATGAGTTTTTGTTGATTATAAATTTTTAATATGTTGACTAAATTCGTTTAAATTAATTTATTTTCATTAGACAACTATATCTTTAAAAAAAAAAAAAAAAATCGATCAAAATATGGGTGGGGAAGACAATATTTGGTTTAATTGGTAAATAAGATGAAAAAACAATTCATTTATTATAATTCTAGTAAAAGGTAAAAAAAATTGATATATATCTACGTAAAAAAAAAAAAAAAAAGAAAAAAAAAAAGAAGGGGATGGGTTAAAAAAAAAAAAAAAAAAAAAAAAAAAAAAGGGAAGGGGATGGGTTGAGAGTAACTTAGAAGAGTGTGTCCTCCTCCCTCTTTATTTTTTACTGCCTGCGTGCTGGCAATAAGTGCACGCTTCGATGCAATTAATTTTGCTTTAAATGGCCAACAAATGCCAGCTTGTTGTGGATAATTCGAGTTTACTTTTGCTCACCCCCACTTCAAAGGGGTGAGCATTATCCCCTCCCAACACTGGATATATGTTAGGGATCCCTTTTGAAGTGGGATTGAGCATTACCCCCTCCTCAATACTTGATATGTGTCAGAAGATAGGTATTTTTATCTAAAAATTATTATGTGTTTAGACAAAAATACTCTCTATATATACATGTCAGGTGTTAGTGAGGGGGTAATGCTTATCCAGTTACCCCTTAAAGGAGGTGAGAAAAATGGACTCGGATAATTCATCGAATTGAGCAACGTGAAAAACTTGTTTTCTTTCTACTGTAAGATACTGGCATACTGCAAGCTATTTTTCTTTTTTTCTTTGTACTATCTGCAAAAAGTGAAAGTCTTGCTTCGATGCAATTAATTTAGCTTTAAAAGGCCCATAAATGCCTCCTTTGTTGCGTCTTCATCAACTCACGTATAATAAATAAAATGAATGATTTTAATGTTGACATCATCAACATCAACCTATAGATTAGGTTTTTTTTTTTTTTTTTTTTTTTTTTTTTTTTGATCCAAAATTAGTCATCTACCCTCTCTAAAAATATCTCTCCTCTTTTCTCTCAACTACAAACCCTAACCGCCTTTGCTTCCCGTCGCCGGTTTCTCGCTGTGGCTGCGGGAGCTGGCGGCGATGTCGCCCCGGCGGGCGATCTGCTTCTCTCCCATGCTCGGCTTTCCCGTCCAGCAGGGGGTCACCGGCGGCTGCTACGACGGCCCTGTCCTTCGCCTGGAAGTCTTGCTCGCGCCTCCGTGCACGACGTTTTGTCCGGTTGAAGACGGCAGCTGTTAGATCGGCCGATCCTCCTGGATCTGGCCAGATCTGGTGTGATTCGGCGTGAGCAGTCGATCGGTGGTCCTTCGACCCCGTCCACTCCGTCGGGACACCGCCGGCAGCTTCGGAGTCCTCCTTCCCTGGTCTTGGTGTTAAGCTTGGTCGGTTTATGCTTTGCGGTGACGAGATCGATTCTGGTGGGGGTTTGATAGGCATGGTGGTTTGGGGTTTCGATCAGGCATCTCCGACGTCGTTGCTTGGTCGGCGGCGTCCTGGTGGGTCTTCTCCGGCGACATGGTCTCTCCTTCGGACCGGTTTCGGCTCGTTTGTTTAATTTCTGTTTGTTTGTTTGTTTTCTGGTTTGGATGTAATCCCACCTGTGTGTGGGTGTTTTTTTCTCCCGGTAGTGGGACTCTGTTCTGGGCTGGTGCCTGAGTGGTTTATTTGTGGAGTCCCAGTAATGGTTGTAACCTTGCCCTGGATCTGGTTCTCCAGATTTTCAGGTGCCTTTCCTCAAAAAAAAAAAAAAAAAAAAAAAAAAAAAAAAAGATTAGGTTTTTTTTTTTTTAGATTTTAATGTTGATGAGTATATTTCTAATTTCTATTTTAAATTATTATTATTAATTCAAATTCGGAGGAGAAGGTAACATAACTCAAATTAATAATTTGGATAGTGTAACTTTTTTTGTCCACTTTTTATAAACTTTTATTGACAATAGTTCTTACTAGACTTATAAAGGTTTTCGTTGTGGGTTCGGGTCTTTCCCATCTATCCTACAAAATTTTAAAATATTGTAATATTTTAAAAAAAATCTTAAAAAGGTTTTCCTAAAGGTTATTGATTTAGAATGTCATTTTTTTATGTCCATTTAATAATTAAATTATTGTCATGTAATGTATAAAATCGTATTGACTTAATATTTCTTTTAAGTATATATAAATCATGTAAACAATATGAGGTGGGTTCATTAGTTTAACTCTCATACTTGTATTATAAAGTTGTAGGTTTGAGCCAATCTTCCTCTCTTAAAATTCTAAAATATTATAATATTTTAGTCCATCAATCTGAGCCAAAACCGAAAGATTTTATTAATTAAATGAAGTTATTAATTTATCAAATATTAATTTACGAGTTTTTACCGTATATAAATCATGTCAGAGCACCTTAAGATATTTGCCGACACATCCAACACAAAATAAAACAAAATCACATACGGAGCACATTTTACTTTTATTTTTTGAGATATGCATGAACCAACATGTTGGACAAGATCATTTAATTTCCTGAAGAATCTTGCTGATCTATGGTACAGTAAGGTCTTGTCATAAAACCACTTGCAGCTATTTGTCTGTATTTTCTTGGTAAACATTTTTCCACTTTCAATTGATTTACACATGAATTAGGCATTATTCATCAGCCGAGCTGTGCTCTGCACAGTCGCTTGGGCGACTGTGCCTGGACACTCGCCGGCTCTAATTAAGCCATCTGTACTTATTGATTTTTGAAAACAAATTGTTTCAACTTTTAAGTGTCTTGTCCCTCCCGTAAGCGTTTTTCGATTATTGTTATTCAAAATGAAAATGAAAATGAAAATGAAAACGAAAACGAAAACAGTATTTTTAATTCCAATTTTAAAATCTGAAAACACGTCTGATAGTAAATACCAAAAACTGTGTTCTGAAAATAAAAAAATTGAAAACGTGTTTGATAGTTTAACCGGTAAATATCAAATTTTGATATGTAAAGTATTTTGTCCAATTATCACATAATTCATCACTCACTCAGTCACTTGTACAGTTATCATATGATTCAAATATATGGCATAAAATAAGATGATTTTTAGATTTATTTTTTGAAATTTATACGGCATATTACTTGTCAGGTAATGACTTGAATATTTAACTCTGTCTAAAATTATCCAATAAAAACATAAATTTCATACAACTTTATAATTTTGATGTAGTCCAAAAAGCCCATATTTCTTTTCCCAAATTGATGAATTATAATATATCACCACCAATCAAGACAACGCTGCAAGTTTCACAACTCTATTTTTCGAGACATAAAAAACACAGACGATAACCTAATTTCAGACAACCGTCGATTGTCGCACAAAACAAAATGGAGCTTCTTCGGATCTTATGCTATTGCTGGAATTCCACCATCTAATTAATGAATTTAATTTGCAGATAAGGGTTCTTCTAAATTAATAAATAAATTATATTCATTTTGAAGAAGAAGAAGATCTGGGAAAGAAGAAGAAGAAGAAGAAGAAGAAGAAGAAGATCCAGGAAAGAAGAAGAAGATCTGGAAGAAAAAAAAATATTACGTGAGATTTTAAAAAAAAAAAAAAAAACAAACAAAAAAGAAGAAGAAGGAGGAGAAGAAGAAGATCTGGAAGAAAAAAAATATTACGTGAGTTTAAAAAAAAAGAAAGAAAAACAAAACAAAACGGGAAAAAAAAAAAAGAAAAGGAAAACATGTTTAATATGTTTTTTAAAATTTTCAATTTTAACACTGATTTTGTTTTCCTTTTGTTTTTTAAAACCAAAATGAAAAACGGTTAACGAATTATAATTACAATTATAATTACAATTTTACCAAATTTTAAATTGAAAATAAAATTATATTTTTCCTCTTTATTTACATTTCATTATTGCCGTTATCTTCCACACACATACTTTTCAGTTTTCACATCAGACATCATGGAAAAGACCTTCTTTTATTATTATTATTATTGTTTTTTTTTTTTTTTTTTTTTAAGGATTATTATTATTATTTTATTAAAAGAATTGTTTACTAAAACTAAATATATAAAAATCAGTCAATTTATAAGAATTTTACGCGAGTTTGCATTTTACTTCCTGATTTTTTTTAGGCGTTAAACCCCCTGAAGTCTTGAACTCTCCTTTTCTTTGCACTTTGTTCAAAATCCTCACGCCGTCCATTTTCTATCATGAAAAATTTCACTAAATTCCCCTTATTATATGTATAATTGTATCAAACCGAAAACAATATAATAATATAACCTAAATGCCCATTTGACCAAATTTTAAAAATAAAAATTAAAAATTGTAAATTGAAATAATGGTTAAATAATAATAACCATTATTATTATTATTATTATTATTATTATTATTTAAATATCCATAAATATCACTTGTTCATTTACAAAAATAAGAGTATTAATAATGTCAAATAATAATAATAATAATAATAATAATAATAATAATAATAATAATATAAAAAAATAATAGATTATTTTCAATTTTAAATAATAATAAGAGGAATTATCATTTAAATTATATTTTTATTTAAATATTTGTAAATATCACTTGTTCTTTTACAGGTATTAATAATTTCAAAAAGATAAAAAAAAATTAAATAATATTAAATTAATAATATAATAATAAAAAATAATAATAAAAATAATGATAATAAAAATATAATAAAATAATAAAATAATAATAATGATAATAATAATAATAATATTAAAATAACAATAGTAATATAACAAATAATAATAAATTAAAAAAATTGTTTTTTAGTTTTCTTGTAATTTTTATTATTATTATTATTATTATTATTATTATTATTATTATTATTATTATTATTATTATGATTATTATTTTGTAATTTGATCACCACCGTGAATATTTGAGATTGATGATGGAGATCAATCTAAATATCTACCTTTTAAAAAAATATATATATTATTATTATTTTTATATTACTATTATTTTTTTTAATGTTATGATTATTATGATTATTATGATTATTATTTTATTTTTTATGTTTTTGACATTATTAATACCCTTGTTATTGTAAATGAACAAGTGATATTCATGGATATTTAAATAAAAAGGATAATTTAAATGATCATTCATTAGGGTTTTATATTTAGAGATATTTAAATAAAACCTATAATTTAAAGAATTTTTAAATCAATTTAATTTTTTCATTTCTTTATTTATTTAATTTTCTTTATCAAAAAATTAAGATTTTTATTATTATTTAACCATTATTTCAATTTTAAATTTTAAAATTTTATTTTTAAAATTTCAATTTCTAGTCATGATTGGCTGCCGGCTCACGTTAATTTGGCTAGACGTGGGATGGTGTTGAACGTTGGATGACCGATTTGTAATGCTCATTTGGAGTCGACCATGCATGCTCTGTGGGGATGTCCTTCACTGAAGAAAATCCTGTCAGGACTCTCCTTTATGGAAGGTATCCGAGTAAGTGATGGGTTTAGCTTTATTGATTTTATGATCCTTTGCCGTAATTGTCTTCGCGCGGATGAACTTGAGTTGATTGGTGTGTTTCTATGGAGGATCTAGTTTCGTCGAAATAGTCGTGTCCATAATTCTGCCTCCCTTCCTGATGATGATATTGTGCTTTGGGTAATGAACTTTATGGAGGAGTTTTGACAAGCGAATGATAAGGTTGGCAGGGCTATGAATGTTATTACCTCTACGGTGAGTTCTTGGTGACCGCCGGATGTTGGTACCTTTAAAGTTAACACTGATGCTGCCATAGATGTTGAGGGTAAATAGGTAATAAGGTTGGTATTGGGATTATTATCCGGGATAGTTATGGCTCTGTGATGGCCTCGAGTGTTCAAACGATTGCTGCAGTCTATTCTCCTCAGATAGCGGAAGCTATTGCGATTTTATGGGGCCTGTGCTTTGCGGAGGATTGTGGGTTATTGCCTTGCATTATTGAGGTTGATGCCTAGGTGGTTGTCAATCTTATTGCTGGTGGTGTCTTTCCTTGCTCTGAAGTTGGCATGATCATTAAGGATTTTTGCTTGAAGACTGAGATGATTCCTGACTGTTCTATTATTTTTACTCCTAGGAGAGCTAATAATGTAGCACATTGTCTTGCTAAGTTAGGTTTGTCATCTGTTGAGGGTAGCTTCTGGATGGAAGAGTGTCCTCTGAGTGTGTATCCAGTTGTTTTGGGCGATCGCCATCCCCGAGTGTTTTTCTCTTGATTTAAATATATTATAGTTTAAAAATAAAATAAAACAAAATAAAAAAACCCTTTCACCAAGTGTTATTTCAAAGAAATATACTTCTCAATAACTTGATTATGAAAAAAATAAAAATAAAATGGAGATTGTTTTATTTTTAATCTAACAATGTGATAAAGGAATATGTTAAGATCTTCCTCACGATTCACGAATACATATTAAAAAGATTTTAAAAAATGAATAAGAAGGAAATTATATTTATTTTTTAAAATATAAAAAGCTGTGCATTAATATATTAAAATGATAAATATAAATTTTTAATTCAAATTTTGAATCTTAACATGTATCATAAAGTATTTTCATCCCTTAAAATTAAACACATTTTCTAACAAAGCCATTCATCTGTTTTACTATTATACTATAATTAAGAAAAAATTAACAAACAAATGCAAATTTTCATGTACCCCATTAAACAAGCTGTATTTCAAACCAAACTTAGCTTTCTCAGGCCCATTTTTATTGCAACATCTTGATTAGATTAGATGGTACACAAATCTAGCAAAATTCTCTATCAACATATTTTTTATTAATATTATTTGAAAGAAATACAAACTTTATTACAATATATATGAAAATTTTATATTGAACAATATAGATATATATAACACGATATATATGATTCATCGATAACTTTTTAAGTAATAATAGCATGAAGAATCCAATGCACAAAATTTAGCCGGATTCTATTGCTTTTAAAAGTGATCAGAAACTTCCTTTGAAATTTGAAAGTCTATCATAATTGTTTCAAAAAAGAAAAATGGTTTGCTTAAACGTTCATTAAATTTTCTAGAAACTTTACTAGAAGTAAAATTTATGTCTATTTTTCAAACTTGACATAGATGTACAATAAGTGATAATGTATAAAATGTCGAAGCCGGAAAATGATTTATATCTTTAATAAACATTCATTGAATTTTTCAACAAAGTGATCGTCTATATATGAAATACATTCCCATGATACTTGACAATCAACGGTCACAATTAAATTTACAAAAGCTTCCATGATACTTGACAATCAACGGTCACAATTAAATTTACAAAAGCTTCAAACCGGAGTAGTATTAGAAGAGTAACAACTTAATTGGCAACATGACATATATAGTTTGGTCTCTGCTGCTGGTAATTGCTATTTCCCGACTCCTGAGCATAGTTCTCTCTACAATTTGACAATTTGGGCCTCATGTGATATCTTTTGGGTCCAAGAAGCTTTGGTAGATTTATATGTTGGAGACACAAGTCTTTGCAGTTTGCCCCCACATCCTGTAAAACATTATTGATCTGTTGTCTCTCCATAATCCATTGAAGAAAATTTCAATTGGAGTAATATCTCTTGTTTCTAATTCTACATGTATTGCTTGCTTTACTTGAAAAAAAGAATCTTAAATTTTATCTTCTACTCTGTATTTGTTTATTATTATTATATCATTTAAAATCTAATGAACCATTCATGTATCAGACTAGAGACTTAACTATCCCCACATAAACTACAAATGATATTTATTCTGTTTCTTGTTGGGGAGAAACTTACATGGAATGTTACGTCAACACGACAACACCTATGTACGCCATTAACAGGCCAAAATGTGAAGCCTGTATACCCTGCCATTTCACCGTGAGAAAGGAGTGTGCTTGCTTGGAATAACACTGATGATGTATGTGGGATCTCCCAGGCAAGAAAAAAACTTTGGTTGGTTAAATCATCTGTTTCGTATGGTTGCAAAAGATATATTGTAACAAAGAAATAACAAATATGATGACAAACAAGTCTACAAATGGTTGAAATACCACAGATCGATTATGGAGCTAGTGATGTTGCGGAAGGTATACAACGATGAACAATCAAATAACAAATTCTTATTCTTGTTGATTCAAGCATGAATACCAAGAGAAAATGAGTAAAATAAAGCGAAACTTATTTCTTCATACAAAATACGTTCAATTCTTCAACATAACCACAAGACAAACTAATTAAATCAGTTCCTAAATTCTAAATAACTGCAACAAGAAAACACCAAAATACCCTACATATTAAATAAACTAAAAACAAATAAATAAACAACACATTGTAGTAGTTTCTCTGAAGTCCAAATCCAGCCAAATGTCAATTATTCTTAGAATGTTCATAATGAAATTTGATGTCTCTCCTACAACTGGCAGAGGAAGCTTTGTACAACCAAATTAAAAGTAAATTTTTTTTAAGAAAAGATAAACAAGAAATCAAGAATACTTTATAACAGAAGAGGATATTCAAAGTCATTTAACGTCACTCACCTCCAAAGGTGAGCTGGTGATGCCTTTCACTTGGGTCTGTTGGAGATTTTGAAGTAGCATCATCTGATCTTATCCTGATCATAGTCACATATCCCACTTTTTAATAATGTGCCTTCATGTTCAGATCTCTCTCTAGATAATATTTAAACTTGACAATTACCGACCATGATATTATATTCAGAAGTATATAAACAACTCCCCTATGTTAATCACATTATCTGGATTATATTTCACTTGCAATGAGACACATGCAGCATTATTTTGTGCCTAACTTTTCTTCGCAATGCATCTAGGCATGACGTAAAGTTTGCTTCCTCTTACAATGCAGTTCTCCAAGGGAACTTGATGTCCGGTCTATGATCGTGACATGAAAACTTTATGCAGGAAATAAATAAGAAAAAAAGGAAAACAGAGAAAATGAATAATCGTGACATGAAAACTTTATGCAGGAAATAAATAAGAAAAAAAGGAAAACAGAGAAAATGAATATATAGATCGTCAAAGATTTCATAGTTAAAATACACCATATGACAGAAATCAAGTATTCATAAGCACATTCACTTGCCTAGTTTACTTGGCAGTGATTTTATTCATCGCACCATAAAAGACAAAAATGTTTGAAAATGTTTGACAGGCATTCTTTGCTTGGTGGTACATCCTTCAACAACAAAATCAGTTAGCACGACATGAAGGAACACTAAATTATTAACGTAGAAAAGACAATATAAGAACTTGCATAGTCAATTCTGGTTGCCTTAGTGCCTTATGAAAGATCCAGAATTGCATTCCAACAAAAGGAGTTGACCCACCTACTCTGCAGTAAATATAAGATATTTGATAAGTAAAAATGAAGTAAATGATATATATTAACTTCAAAATTGGGAGATAAAACAAAGTCAATCACACAACTTAATGAAATCAAACATTCTGATCACATATGCATGCAGTGCCATTACCTGTATAACCAGACCAGTACTTGGACAGGTAAAAGAGCAAGAATTGTTTTTGTAAAATCTTCCTTTCTTCTCCAGCTGATCACATCCCATTCCGCTCTCTCTTGTAAGCCTCAAACTACTAAATCCAATTTTTTTTTTTTTAATATATATTGTTCTATGCATATACTATTAGTAGTATATGCATAGAACAATATTTCAGATGCCTTGCTTTTTAAAACACTACCTAGTTCATATTTACATATATCCACAACAGATATACCGAAGAAAACTGTGGTGTGCAGGTGATGCTTGATACTGAACAAAGCTTCTATTCAGTGATTTGTGAAGACTTGATTCAAAACAATATGATCAGATGTAAGCAATGTGAAGATGATCAAACAGTTGGACAAAAATTAGTTTGACAGAAAGACATAAATATGGTAACATGTACTAACAGTGCACCAGATTGAAGTATGGAATCAAACTTTCTAGATAACCGAACTAAAGACTTGCAAAATTATATGATGTCAAAATTGGACACAATTTGGTCCACATTGAGATGGATTATATTACACTAGCAATGACAGATAATTTCAACATTGTCCTAACCTTTCTTCCCAATGCATCCTGGCATTACACTTTGCTGCTTTCCCTTGGAACTATTGCTACTCCCCCATGGAATTTTATGTGTGGTGTATGATTAGAATTTGGAAGTTTTGTATCGAAAAATTAAGAAAAAAAAAATTGGAAAAGGGAAAGGTTGTCAAAGATTGAGTAATCAAAGTATACCTTTTTCCTAGCTAGCTTGATGTCTTGCACCACACATCACTAGACTTTGAATCTTTAAGATACTAAGGAAGTGGAATGTGAGCACTACTAGTGAGCACAAAAAACCTTGGATCAGGAACAGCCTCTTCATTGGCAGCACAGAGGGAAATCATGAGACATCTAGGACAACAAAGTATGTCGAAATCATGAGCCCTGTCATTGTAGTGATTCTTCTTCTGGACACATCTTGTTCTGCTCACTCTATCATGCAAATGTTATGAAAATGATTCCTGTTGAGGAATGCAAATGCTTTTGTCATTTCAAGTACCCCAAAAGTTTAAGACCAAAACTTGTTAATAATGATCATCTACAAGTGACTGTGCTGCTCTGTTCATTTACAAGTGAGTCAGTAGCTGAGTCAAGACAAATACTTGAAGAGTTGGCTCTGTTCATTGAAAGTGATAAAGCTTCTACTTGGTCTCTTTGATATTGGCAATATATATGGTGAGTTTGATGCTGCTAACCAAATCATTCTTTAAACTGAATAAATGTATCAAATATTCACAAATGAGAAAATTGTGGCAAGCTATCATATGACTAACATGACAAGCAGAAATTTTAAATGGTTAGAAATGTAAGGAGCAGAGGATATACCTGTATAACAGCAAGTAGCAAAGAAATCAAAAATTGAAATTTCAGTTTTATTGTTTTCTTCATAAGAATAGTTAATACCATAACAAGGGAGGAGAAGAAGGCAGGCCGAAGCTTAAAAAAAACCACCTCTATAACATAATATTCTGCATGCAATAATTTTAATTATTCATACCAACAATCTCCTAAACTATAAAATTTAGAAACATAAACATCAAAGTGAAATAAACAAGATAAAAATTGACTGAAAAGTGAGCCATCTTCAAGACGAAACAGCTGAAAATGGCTGTTTAAACACTAGTCCATCGATACCTAACCTCCTAAGATCATAAAATGGCAAGAGAGACAACTATCTAGTTCAAGAGGCTAAGAATCACTTAAAAAAGCATGTTCATGCTCAAATCAAATGATTCTTCATCAACCTAGCTTAGAATCAAGACCCATACATAAATTGTCATCCATGCATGAAATTTGAGTTCTCAGATGGTCCAAATCCTAATTGCATGTCAATAATTGGTCAACAATCAACATGCATACATAAATTGAAGCTCAATCAAGTAATAGAATCAACTAATTATATAGATAAATAATTCAAACACACAAAATTCCAAACATCAAAGTTAATTACACATACTAAAGTAAATCAAGGAGAAAAATAAAGAATAAGAAAAACCCATGAAGGTCTTCAAGAGCTGCACTCCATCTTCATCTCCAAGAATGTCGAATTTGTGTAACAATGGTGCTAAAATGGTGTGTAGTGGGAAATGATGGAGAAATGAGTTGTTTTGGTGGTGAAATGATTTGATTTGGGTAGAGAGAATTTGAGAGCTAGGTGAGCACTCTTGGCTGTTTATTTTCGAACAAAGAGGCTGGGTTTTATAGCTAGGCAAGAAATTGGCAAATTACAAAAGTTCCCTCAGTGGAAAATTATGGAAATAACCTCAGGAGTACTGGATGCAATTTGCCTGAAGTAGATATGTGGAGTGCATTTAGCAGCGGACTATGGTTCGTTTAGAATCTGATTTGGGCATCACCAATCACGTGGCTGCTTTTTGGCTTGATTTCATGGAGAATTACCTTTAGGTTTCTTTATTCTATCAAAATCACTGAAACTTCAATCTTGCCTCGAATATTTTACCTTTACCCCTAATTTCTCCAAAATTACACCAATCCTTTCCGAAACTCCATTTGTATTTGAAACACTTATTTACACCATAAAATACCCAATTTTACCTGAGAAACAAGCATAAAACAATAGGAAATGAATGCCTAAAATTGGTATATAAATTGTGTGATCACGTATGTTTGGTATAACTTCTGAAATGACATATCAAAAGAGTTTAACAACTAACATTACATATAGGTAATGAAACACCTTGCAGCCAATTGTCTATGTTTTCTTGGGAAAAAAATTCGAACTTCAATTGATTTGCACGTGAATAAGGCATTTTTCATCATCCATCATATTACCGCATCCTAGTGATCACAGCCTTTATTTCTTTTTGGCCTCTTATGCATCGAAAACCCAAAGCAAAGAGAATAAATTTACATGAGTTTGCAATGCATTAACTCTCCTTGTGATAGTTAAACCTAATGATTATCAATATAATTTCAAACATATTAGAAAAGTATTTACACAACATCCCAATTATGTCACAAACAGAGTTACCTTGGATTTTGTTTTGGTTATATATTGATCAAATATTGTTGTTTTGTACTCAAAATTTTCAATGAAGTTCCACGAAAACCTAATTGTCCTTAACCTTTCTTGACAAGGAATCTAGGAAGAAATTTGCTTCCTCCTAAAATGTCGTTGTCCATGGGAATTTGATTCTTTCATACAATTGGCGGGGGAAGTTTTGAACAACCGAAATAAAGGTGGAAAAAAAGGTAAGGAACATAGCTTGTCAAAATAAGAAATCAAGAATACTGTATGAATATTTAAAGCTACTTGCCAAGTTTTAAGTGACTGACCTCATTTCACATCGATTCTTCGAACCAACAAGCCAACAATATCAAGAGTTTTAATAGGCATCGATCATGTAACGTTGCATCCTTCAATGGCAAAATTCTCCAACAAGATGTGGCAGGACATTAAATTATTATGAACAAGACATAGACTCAATTACATATCACATCTTCTTGGAGGAAAGTCCTAAAATGAATAAAAGTGTTAAGATCATCATCACACATCATATATGTACTATTTTATCTAGTAACTTGTATCATAAGATCTAACCTGGTCAAATTCTACCCTGCCTTTCTAAGATTCAGAATAGCATTCCAACCAACGAATTTTGCCCTGCACTAATATAAGATATCTGGCACATTATTTGAGTGATTCTTGGCTTCTTAGGTAGAGTGACGTAACTAGGATTCAACACTAATTTTCAGAAAACAAATAATAAGATATAACTATAGCAAAATCATATTAGATCAAGGTTGAATCAATTTGATACCAATAAGATTATGCCGTTGATTTTCCTTTTGATTTAACCTACAATTAAGAAATATTCATGATAAAAAACCAAACAATAAGTTCCATAGCTAGAGTATCATCAAACCTTCAATTTATATAAATCTTCCACCACTTGATCTCTATCGGTATCTATTACCATCAAACCACATTGAATGATAATAATGTAATATTTCTATTATGATTAGATTATTTCCATCACGATATGTGTTTGTTCGCACATGGCTTCTTCATTCTTGTTTGTTGACAATGAATAGCTAGGAAGGTAGAAATTTTCATTCATTTATTTATTTAATAAAAGAAGGTGGAAATTAGTAACAGAAAAAGAGGGAGGCAAAAAACAGTATAAAACTTTTAGAAAACATTAAAGAATATGTGTTCTATCAATTAAGAGGCTTAAAATTGTTTCGCAATATTTGAAAAACATTTCCTCAGATGATCTTCATCGTGATTCATATATTTTAATTTATTTTATAAATTGTTTCAAATCATAAAGTAGAAAAGATTTATTTAAATTCAATTTTATATTTTTATTCAAGGCTCGATCTTATCTTAATGGGCCTTGCTTTTGTTGTGTAATGTTTCTAACTGGCCATTAATGTTGTAGTCTCTATATCTGTATGTTGTTTCGAACTTATCTATTTGTATGTTGAGTGGTGGACCTGGTGGTTACAATTACATGCCTCATCTTCCTATGTATGAAAAGATTCAAATCTCATTTTGGAGATAGAAACAATTCTAACGGTGTTTGATTTGGATAGTCAAAGTAAATCTTATTCATGCCACACTAGTATTGTGGATGATTTGAAAGTAAAAATAGATAATAATGATTTTTTAAAAAGAAAAGTTAAATAAATTAAACTTATTGATGAATTGTCACTCTTAACTCATCACTGATCATGATAAATTGAATTTAATGTAATGTAATGCATATTAGACATGATTGATGGTCCCATTAGTCTTATCGAAATCGGTCTAACTTCTCTTTCAGCCATTAAAAAAAGAAAATGACTCTGACATTTATCCACCATGTTGTTATTGAGTATTGACATATTTATTACACCATGTTGCTATTTCATGACTGGTTTGGAATAGTTTTAACTTTTAGCTTTTAAATTTTTAATGGTAGAAGAAGAGAAGTAAAAAAACTTGAACTTTTTTATCTTTGATATGACATACTCTTTCAGAAGGGATTTTGAACTTTTTTTTTTTTTTTTTTTCTTTTTGCACAAAATAACAATTATATAAATGAGTGACAATCAAACGAAACGAATGTTTTTGAAAAAAGCTTTTTTGAAAAAGCTCTTTTAACCGGTGGAGAAACTCTTTTAAACGAGCACTTATTCATAAACTTTTCTCCAAATTCTTTTACTCTGTACATAAAAATTAGAGACAATTAAATATGTAACCACTTTCATCCATTGAATTAGTATTATTCTAGGATAATACTAATCATTCTAGGATAGTTGTCCAAAAAATCTTGTACTAGCTTATAAAAGCATAATAGACCTAGTTTTACCTTCTAAACTATAAATAATTCATCATGGTTTCGGCAGTAATCTCTGGTTTAGAATCCAATATACAGAAAGAAAGATCACATATATATTGGTCTGAAAAGAAAGTTATTGTTACCAACATAAGAAAACTCTTGTGCCACTCACACCTTAACTTACAAAGGCTCCAGAAGAAGAAAACTAATATCAGATTAATTCACAACAGAAACGAGAAGGAAAATCCCAGCCAAAAATCTCAAAATTTAGTGCCTGCTTAGTTTGGTCTCTGATAATTCCTCTATTTTGCTTCTGCTAATGTCTTTTGGATCCAAGAAGCTTGGCTGATTGGTTGATGACAGAATCCTTATCACCACCTTGTTCTGTCTTGAGGCCACATGAAATATTCAACTCCAAGTTACAAGTCTGCACCGAGACTGATAAGCATGAACACCACATGAATTGGTATGTAGGCATGTTTCCCATTAACAGGGCCGACTGTGAAGCCAGTGTACCCAGCCATATCAACAAGAATGGCACTGTGAGCCAAGAGAATGCAGTACACATTATCAGATGCATTGCTTGGAATAGCAAGGACCATGTATTTTGGATCTGCCAGGCGAGTAAAACATCATTAATTGGTTATATCAACTATTTCAAATGGCTGCCAAACATTTCAACAAATTTAATGACAAAATACGAAAGCGAGACATCAAGCAATTCACCTGTATATTTCAGTTTTATAGCCATGTTTTGCCACTTTGAAAAATGTTCCTGCAAAATCAAAGATTAAAATTGTAAATATCATGGCAGAAATCTGTATGACAACTATAGGTCACAAACATCTGCGGTGTTCTACTGTTCTGTAATGTTCGGCATTAACAAAATGGTGACACTGATAATGAGTTCCATGTTCATCATTAATTTAGTTCCATCATAACTAAATTATTCTAGCATCGGTACCTTTATCTTTTGGGATATCCACAAATCAACGTCCCGGAGTAGATTGTTTCCCCAAGCATCTTGCTGGTCCATGGTACGCATGCACTCAGTAAGCAGGTCTTGTCCTGCACCTTCAGCTATTATAATGACCAAGACCTTCGAGATACAACTGTGATTCTGGAATTAAACAACAGTCCACATAGCAGCTGGCAAGAGTAGCATACATTGCAATGAATCCCGTTCAAATATAAGTGTTATAGAACCACAATGAATTATATGGAACATACTAAACATGAAACAAACTAAACGGAAACAGAAAAAGAAATAGACTACTACTGAAATGCCAATGGAAAAGGCATGAAACTTGCCACTGTACCATCCCATTAACTTGACAACACCAGTACAATTATCAAAGCTTTCTGCTTCATCGTGTGCTGCATTAATAACTCGTTGGCCTCCTCAACAACAGTACCAAAACCAAAGGATTTGTCTATAACCTGACAGGAAGCATAATATCACATCAAAGGTTTTGCACCCAAAGATGGTGTACGTGTTGCAATAACTGAACAGAAGTTAAACATGGCATGAGAAATACTGTAATGCATTATCGATGGTCTTAGGAATTCCAGCCACTGTGACTTTGAGGCCACACCTTCTAATTTCCTGCATAAAACAGAGCCATTACAGACGATAATGATTACTTCTGGAATAAACAACTCCATAGAATAGCAATTCTACAAAAGATGAAGATTATAGCCCAATCATACGGTCAGCATTCCAAAGTGAATGATCAAATTACATATATTTCCTCAAAAATCACAGTGTACTATCAAGTTACACTTATTACCTCAAAAACCTCTGACACTAGAGTTCCATCTCCTCCAAATGTAAACCTGAGCAACGTTATGTCAGAACTCTTAAAATCAATATGTTGAGTTAGTTTCTCTGAATGCTGTACAAGCTAAATACAAATGACATAATTAATATACCTGATTAATTCTCCGGTCTTGAATACTAATGACAATCTTTGATGTATCGCAACTTCCACGTGATTTCCTGAGGATGTTGCCCACCACGCTTATGGATGTCATTCACAACCTTTGGTGTCCAAGGAAGTGTATTTTGAGCATAAAAGCCTCTATATCCTCCCAGAAAGCACAAAACAGCCTCTATACCATCACTAGGCATGTTTGAACATACACAAAATATACATGTGATTACTTCTATTCCAAGAACTTTATAGACTCCATACATGTAATGTAAGCCACAAAGTATTTCCCTAATTCAGAAATTAAAATGCACCATATAACAGAAATTAAGTAAGATATTCATAATCACCTTCACTTGCCTTGTTTATAATGCAATTCAATCACTTGGCAGTGATTATATTCATTGCGCCAAATAAATTAAAAGACAACAAATGTTGTGGAAAATGTTTGACAGACATTGTTTACTTGATTGTACATCCATACATACATCAATGACAAAATCAGTTAGCAAGCCCAGGACATGGAAGGACACTGATTTATTAAGGTAGATAAGACGATATAAGAACTTACATCAGGTGAAATTCTGCCTGCCTGATGAAAGATCAAGAATCGCATTACAACCAAAGGATTTCACCCACCTACCCTGTAGTAATATTAAGTAGAAAAAAAAATGAAGTAATGATAATATATATTCACTCAAAAATTGAGAGATAAAGCAAAGTCAATCACATAACTTAATGAGGTCAAACATTCTGATCAACATCAGTAACAGTAAAAACAACAAAAGAGCATATGCATGCATTGCCATTACCTGTATAACCATACTGGACCAGTACTCGGACAGGTAAAAGAGGAAGAAATGTTAGTCCTGTCCTGTCTTCTCCAGTTGATCACATCCGAGTTCAGCCTTCTCTTGTAAGGCTAAAACCACTAAATCCACTGTGACAGGGAATTTATATGGTTGATTAAGCACAATTTGGGGAGGGAGCCATTCAACTTTTGTCAACAAATTATTTATAGGTATCCCTTGCCTTGGTAGTAGGAGATTACCATCAACCTCAACTTTCAAATATTAGTATCTTATATATATTATTCCACAATTACTAATAAAACCGTAATAAATGTGGGAAGACTTCTCCCAATTTGGGAGAAGACTTTTATATGACATTGGCACTCATGAATCATAATGAATGTAATTCAATGTATTGTACTATTGTATATTAGACACATTATTAATGGACCCATTAGTCTTATCAAAATGTCCCTTGCTTTTTCCTATAATAGGCCTTACTTTTCTTTCAACTTAAAAAGCTAAAAATGACTTTGATATTTATCCATCCTACTTCTACTTTTTCAAATTAAAGAATAATTTAATTCAAAATAATATTAGACATGATTACATGTAACATTGTTTAACTTTTCAGTTTTCACACAAGTGTTATTTCAAAGAAATATATTTCTCAATAATTTGTTTATGAAAAGTTTATTATAAATTTTCCTAAAAAAATTATATTGCTTATGCTTTCATTAAATCTATCTTTCATTTGTTTGGAAGAAAGATTTATGCATATTTTTAAAACTAGACGTACCTTAAGTAATAATGTCAACAATCAAAACCGAAGAAAAATGATTAAATGGTTAGACTGCACACATTTGTTAAAATTTCCGACTAAGTGATCATCTGTATACATTCTTATGATACTTTACGATCAATGGCCACAACTTAATTTACAAACGCTTCAAGCTGAAGTAGTATCATAATTCATAAGAGTAACAACAAAATCACCCTTAATATCATACACCGATTAGCACAATGGGTTGAAGAGATATGTACAAGCAGCTATAAGAACATGAAATGTGACGAAAAACAACTGCAACAACAATAAAAATGTTTAAATTGGAGTAATAACAGTTGTTTCTAATTCAACATTTATTGCCATGTTTCTAATAACAGTTGTTTCTAAATTGGAGTAATAACAGTTGTTTCTAATTCAACAACAAAAGTTTCTTCTGTATTCTATCTTCTAGCTTTTGTCATTTCATGTACCCCAAAAGATTAAGACCAATACTTAAATAATGATCATCTACAAGTGACTGTGCTGCTCTATTAATTTACAAGTGAGTCAGTAGCTGAGGCAAGACAAGTACTTGAACGAGTTGACTCTGTTCATTGAAAGTGATAAAGCTTCTACTGGGTCTCTTTGATATTGGCAATATATATGGTGAGTTTGATGCTGCTAACCAAATCAGTCTTTTAACTGAATAAATGTATACCTGAAAACATGATTGCAACATTGCAGAAAATAATAATAATGTATACAAACGATTTACTCCATCTACCTATTTTATCTATTTTAGCAATTACAATGAACGCGTGCCTGGCCTCTCATTTAATTTGAAACATACAGAAAAACATTCAAAGCAAAAAAAAAAAATTGTTGACTTACCTTGCACTAAAAATAAAGATCACTGTTTCAAAAATAAAATAAATAAATAAAGACTACACTGACTAAAGTATTTGATTATTTTTGGACCATAACAAGGATATCAATGTACACCAAATACCTCGGACACATCAACAAAGGAGGTGCAACCAGCTTCACCGCTTGTTGTATCTGTCGACCAATGACTGTAACCAGTTGGTCCAAGACAACAGAAACAATTGCATCAGCCATGATACTGAAAGAGGATATTTGAATGGCAATTACAATTGTAGAAGAAATTTGAGTGTTTTTGAATGTGCTTGTTGTGATAATCTTGCAATGTCCTTCAAGCTTTTATATTGCCAAGGAATATTGATACTTCATCTAAATGGGCAAATTGAGAAAACTTGCTTGATAGTTCAAGTATATTGATATTCCCAGAGTAAAATTTCTCAGAGTGAAATTTGAGTATACGTTTAGAGAAAAGCATTTACTCAAAGAATAAAATTGTATGTACAAAAATGTTTCCTATAAAAATATTCGTAAGGAACATTTTTTTAGGGTTGTTTATTAGGTCTGTAAAGCCCAATAAGTTCGTATATGAAATACCCATTTTGGATGTCCACTAACTACACTACACAAGAAGCCCACTAAAATATTCACTTTTTGAAGTTTTAATTAAGAACTATCTTATGTATACAAAATATTGTAATCTCTTTTGAAATTTAGTTAAAATTTAGCAAGATTCTACTGGTTTTAAAATTCATGAACTTTTTTGTTAAAGTTTATTATAAATCTTTCCCTATAAGTAATCTACGGTATATGGGAATACAATCTCAAAATCTTATTGGCTGCTCACCTTGATCTCTGCTACTGATTACTATTTCCTTAGCATTGTTCTCTATATTTGACGAAATTGTTTGGGGATCGTGTGATATCTTTCAAGTCCAAGAAGCCTTTGTCAGTTTTCACAAACAACATTGTTCTGTCTCTCGGCCAAAAGTAACCCTGCAAGATATATTCGATTTGAGTAATAACTCTATAGCTTCTAATTCAACATTGTTCTATTGGTAACATGATTTGTAAGAAGAAAGAACATCGAGTATTTGTTCTGTTTTAACTTTCATCACAGAAAACAACAAATGATGATGGCAAATGATATTTGCTTTGTTTCTGAGAGTGGAGGAACTTACATAATGGGATGTTATATAAGCAAGCACGTGCGCCATGAACAGGGCCAAATGTGACGCCTATATAGCCTGCCATCTAACCATGAACGCCACCGTGAGAAATGAGTGAGCTTGGAATAGTGCAGAATGCAGATGATGAATGTGGGATCTGCCAGGCAAGCAAAATTTGGGTTGGTTAAATCATCTGCTTGAAATGGCTGCAAAATGTATATTGCAACAAATATGAAGAAAAGTCTCCAAATGGATGCAATAGCACAGATGACAGATCATGTTTGTTAATGTATATGAGCAAAGCAAACTCAGATTCTTGTAAAAGCTCAACTGAGCACAACAGAGCTGCTAAAGTAAATGCTAGCACAATGTAATGACTTCAAATATGACAGTACAAGCTAGAAGAACAGCTGGAATAGGGTGATGACAATAGCATTGTATATAACAGAAATAACTGAGGTGGCACATCTAATGGACCACCGTAATTCTAGCAAAAGTTAGTTAGATTGTATTTGGAGGAATCTTGAGAATGTAACGTTATGTATAAAGCCTTCTGTAACTGCATGAAAATAGAGTCTACAAGAGAATTCTCTAAAAAAACCATTGTTGCTTTTGTTGAATCTTGAGTATTTCTCTCAAGCATTTTCTCAAACACTTAGTCACTATTATCAAACACCTTCTTGTATATCAGATTATCGATGGAACTACAAGGCTGATAGAATTTTTAATCCTCATAAAAAGAAAATCATATGCATAAGTTTAAGATGGATTTGAGATCGAATCTGTCCAGCAAATAAATTATCCATCTTAAGATACTGAACACATATTAAAACACAAAAAGAAACAAAATTATTTAGCACCTTTACCTATTATCCATGAACCAACATCTTGTTGATCCATGGCGCATGTATTCTTTCAGAACAACACTCATGCCGTGCTCCTCAAGCTATTAAGCATATGTTTGGTATAACATCTGAAATGACAAGCCAAAAGAGTTTGTCAACAACTAACACATTACATACAGGTAATGAAACCACTTGCAGCCAATTGTCTGTGTTTTCTGGGTAAAAGTTTTCGACCTTCAATTGATTAGCAAGTGAATAAAGCATCATTCATCAGCCACGTATTACCACATCCCAGTGGTCACAGCCTCTATTTCTTATACCGCGAAACCCAAACCAGAGAGACAAGAAATTTACATGAGTTTGAAATGCATACTCTCCCTATGATATATAGTTAAACCTGGCGATTATTTAGTATCATTTCAAACTATAAGAAAAGTATTTCCACAACATCTTAGTTATGTCAGAGTTAGAGTTACCTATATTTTGTTTTAGTTATCGATTAAATATTGTCATGTACTAAAAAATTCCAATGACAGATCCACATTGTATACTCCATTAGCTATCATGTATTCTTGGGGGAAAGTTCTGAAAGGAAAAAAAGTATTAAGATCATCATCACACATCATATATGTAGGACTTACATGAAGTTACTATTTTATCTATTTCAACAATTATATCAATTTCTATCAAAAGACGTAACATAGTCAAATTCTGCCCTGCCTTTTCAAAGATTCAGAATAGCATTACAACCAAGGAATTTTGCCCTGCACTAAAAATAAGATATTTGGCATGTTATTTGAGAGATTCTTTGCCAATAAGGGTTTTATTTAAATTTAATGTAATCACTTGTTTTAACATCTTAAAGATAGGAATATAGATTACAATTTTCAAAAAACAGAGAAAAAAATAACCATAACTAATTTTGAGTAACATTTCTAGTTAATCAAATTCTTGATTTTCCTTCCGATTTAATCTGACAAATAAGAAATGTTGCTAATAAAAAAAAAAATCAGAAGCATGTAAAATACATTACATTACATCACATTACATCACATTTTACTCCATATTAGATGGGTTATAGGAATATATATACACTAGCGATGACACATAATTTCAACATTGTCCTAACCTTTATTCACAATGCATCTAGGCATTACACTTTGCTTCCTCATGGAACTATTGCAACTTCCCCATGAAATTTAATGTATGGTGTATGATCAGCATCTGGAAACTTTGTATAGTTAAATTAACCAAAAAAAAAAAAAAAAAAAAAAGTAAAAGGAGAAGATAGTCAAGATTTGAGTAATCAAAGTACACCTTTTTCTACGAAAGTTTAATAAGATACTAAAAACCACTTGCCTAGCTATCTTAATGTCCTTCACCAAAAATCGATTCTTTGAACTGCATTAATCTCCAATGACAAAACCCAAAAACAATCAACAAAGTACTGTTACTGGAAGATCTAAAAGCAAAGACAGAATAAGATCATCACCTACAAAAGTGCATTAAATTTAAAGATATTTGAACACTACTCTACTTCAGCTCTATTATACCATTACCTGAGGGAAGTCCATGTCAGTGCTGCGTGAGGACATAAGGCCCCATGACAGTGCCTAATTAGGATGAATTGGCATCAACCCAGCGTCTACTGAGGGAGTGGAATGAGATCACTACAAGTGAAAACGAAAAACCTCGGATCAAGATGAGCCTCTCCCTTGGCAGCTACTCATCCTGAAAGTGATATGCTGGTGTCTGGTGAAGACTTCAGTACATCACACCTTGTCACTGTAGTGAGAGAAGGGGAAAGTGAAAATAGATTTTCTACTCTTTTACCTTCCCCCTGTTTTTGCTTATAAATAAAAAGTAATCTCAAGTTCAAATTCATTAGCATGCCTATTGAAACTCTGCATCTTCTGGGAACATGGTTCTTCGATGCAATTTTATGTCCATTGATGGAAAAAACAGAAGCTTTGTACAGAAAAATTGAACAAAAAAACAAATAGAAACAGAGATGGTCAAATACACATAATCAGGGGATGCCTTACAACAAAAAATCAAGTGAATAGGAAAAAATAGCTCCTTACCTCATATAACGTCACATCTTATCACTGAAGATTGATTCTTCAAGGTAATACCAGACATTTTGGTCCACTAATATATTGTTCTTAGAAGCTTTAATCTTGGCTAATATATGCAGACATAACATAAAATGCCTAGTTAAGGGAGAATCTAGAAGTAAATAAAGTAATAAGATCATCATATCACCTGATCTTTCTACTTATCTACTTCAACGGCTATAATCAATGCCTGCCTGACCCCTTGAAAGATCTCTAGAATTACTTCCTACCAAAAGATGTCTAAAAAGTCATTCTCCTGCTGCCCATATCACATTCTTCTTTCTCTTGCTGTCCATGAAAGCCATGAAAAGCCAATATCACAATGTAATGCAGCAGTCCAAACCGCGTGTGCTCTGCTAGAAGAACAGCTGGAATCGGGTGATGACAGTAGGTAACAATAGTATTTTATATAACAGAATCAACTGAGGTGGCACATCTAATGGACCACCGTAATTCTGTAACGCATGAAAACAGTCTCCGATAGAATTCTCTAAAGAAACCATTGTTGCTTTTGTTGAAGCTTCTCTCAAGCGTTTTCTCAAACACTTAGTCACTGTTATCGAACACCTTCTTGTGTATCAGATTATCGATGGAACTACAAGGCTGACAGAATTTTTAATCCTCATAAAGGGAAAATCATATACCCACAACATATTAAAACATAAAAAGAAACAAAATTATGTAGCATCTTTACCTTTAATCTTTAGAGACTTTTCTGATAAAGGGAATAATTGACGGAAAAGTAAACAAAGCCGTTTAGTATATAGTTTTTTTCCTCCTAAATTTACAATATAGGATGGCTAATATTGCACATCTTCTGTATATGCAAAGTGGGTATGTGCAGCTGCAAGCCAAAAGATATGATAATACAAAGTATATTAGCCAAATATATTTATAATATATGATAAAAAAATTATAAAGATTACAAAATATAATTAGAATCTTTATAAATATATATAATTTCCTTAAGACATCCAAATCTCAACAAATTATAACTGAAAAAAAATAAAATATGGAGAGAATATCCAAATCAATAGCCTCATAAAAAATATATATATATATAATTCTTGGACAAAACCCCAAGTAACCAAAACTTAAATAAAACAGTTAATTAGAACACATGAACTTCTAATCACACAAATTAATATACAGCATATATATGTTATACCCCAATCCCATAAAAATGACTCAAGCCCAATTGGCCCAAGCCCAAGCCAAAATAATCCACTTTTCCCTGCCAAGTAATTGGATCAGTATTGAGATTTATAGAATAATAATCCAAAGTCCATAATTCAAGCCCAACTGAGCCCAACTCCAATCAAGCCCAAGCCACAAAAGATCCAAATATCCAGATTTGGTACTGGTCAGTTTGAGACGATATTTTTATTAAAAAATAAATAAAGAAAGAAAGGTGGCAAGTTGGGACAAAACAAAGAAAAGGAGATAAATAAGAGAAGCAGACTTCGTGAAATACAACAAAATAGAAACCAGAGAATAAAAAGAAAGAAAAGGGAAGAGAGAAGAGAGAAGTCAGGCGGTGGAGCTTTGGAGAAGAATAAAAAGAAAGAAGAAGAAAGAAAGAAAGATGAGAAGCAAGAGATTGAGAGATTGAGAGTGAGAAATAAGAGAAAGATCAGAAAATATAAAGAGGCAAAATCAGAGAATCAGAGAAAGAAAAGAAGAAAAGAAAGAAGAACGAAAGGGAGATGGTGTGTGCGCGTGAGAGAGAAAGAGAGAGATGTAGATAAAGTTTTGTGAGCTGAGAATCCATACGAGATCAAAGAGATGGAATATGGGATTTTGAAAGAAATTAGGCGGAGTAGGAGAGATATATAGCTCGTGAGAAATAAGAGAAACAGGTAAAGTGAAGAAGAAGAGGAAAGAAGAGAAATAGAGAGATGAGATAGCAGTAAAACAGAAGAAAGTATAGAAATAGAGAGAATTGAGAAGAATTGAAAGAGAAAGAAAACAAGAGACATGGGAGATCAGAAATTCAGAAGCAGTAGCCGAGAAAGATTGAGACAGAAGTATGAGAGATATTGAAAAACCCAACCAGAATTGCAAAGAAAAGAGAAAGATAAGTGTTAGCTGAGAAAGAGAAGCGTAGAAGAGGAAGAAGAAAATAGAAAAGAAAGGGTGGAATAATACAATTATTCAGTACACTGGTGCAGCAGAATTTACAGATAAGTAATTTGGTGATTTGTGATGTATATAAGTTATTAGATTTCCCATAAATCCTAAATTGAGATTTATGTGATTTATGGTGGATCCAGAAATAGATGGACTCCAGTCCCATAACAGATTTGAGCACAAGAGTTCTATGAGTGTATACTTTTATTAAAAGTTATTTATTTAGAATTATATGTTAGATTAAGTATTTAAAAGATTAATAGAAATAAATTATTTATTCATTTATTTAGAAAATAAATTTTTAGATTATATATTTATTTAGAAAAGATTTCCAGATTTCCAGATTTGTTATTTATGAGATTTTCAAAAAAGAAAAGAAAAGAATATTATGCATGTTTTAAAGTAAAGTATTTATAAAGAATTATATGTATGTTCAGAAAGAGATTTCAAACACCAGATGTATACTCATCTCCAGCAGTATCAGATTCAGATTGTTAGCCTTTGGGGCTTATGCACATGTGTATGTCAAAGTCAGAGTTGCTCTGCACGTGTATGACCAAATATTTATCCCCAGCTCTGCGTGAGCCCATAGAAATCAGGGACACGTATGACAGATTTCCCTAGGTACTAATTTGGTGTAAATTTTTAGATTATATATATATATATATAGTCTTTCTATTATCAGTTTGAACTGACAATAAATATATCACGACAAAGAATGTGGACCACAGATTATGGAGAAGTTTTGACAAATGCATACATTTTGAGTCAAAGTATGTAAATTTAGTGATCCACATTCTTCATCCTGATATATTTATTGTCAGTTCAAATTGATAATAGAAAATCTGTATATATATATATATATATATATATATATTACACTGATTACGATCAGTAGAGAAAGAAAAGAGATTATCAGATTTATACCAGATATTTGAGAATCAGAATTCAGCAGGATTTGATTTACAGCATTAAATGTTTTAGAGAAAAGAGATTTCTTCATGAAGCATTCCAAAGATACTTTTAATGGCTTTATTGCATAATTTGTAAAGATTTATAGCAACAAAAAGATTTGATTGAAGCAAACCATTTTATATAGTAGCATATTATTATATTAAACAGTTTTGTAAATGATATATATATATATATATATATATATATATATATGTTAGATTTGTAAAGAAAGAATGTTAAGGTTTCTTTAAGAAAAGTATTATTTGATTTTAAGTTTGTACGTTATTTTATAAAAGGAAATGAAGATTTTACTATAGATTTGTAGAAAATGGGTTCTATTTACAGAGAAGATATTTAGTTAGTTCTCAGCTTGTGTATCAAAACAGATTCGGATGACAAGACAGTTTCAGAATAAATCCTGATTAGTTTCAAGAAGAGATAAAAATTCAGAAGGCGATAGAAAAAGATACAATTTTAGAAAGAGATTTAGAAAGAGATACAGAATTCAGAATGAGATATAAAAACAGATTCAAAATAGTTTTGTTTTACTGATTAGATTGAGGTTAGCCAGTATTAAGTTAATGAATTACGAGGGCTTTGATCTTATTGGGTATAGGGTACGTAGGCGTTTGGAATGTAAACCCACCAGAGAAAGAAAAAGATAAGATTTTCACAGGATTCCCTCGTACTGAAGATAGGAGTCGGGGCGGATCTTGTCAATATATACCTGCTATTAGTTTAATTTATTGTCTGCTCATGCCTGGCCAGGTCCCGTATGCCGTATATATTAAACCGAAGTAGAGAGTACATAGATCGATACTATAAGCATAGGAGTATGCAGTCAGCGTATGATCCAGCAAAGTAGCCGGTGGCACCACCGAACTCTGGGGAAATTTAGGGTGAAAAAGGCTTCAATGGCCATTGAAAATGAGTTGGAGGATGTTGTTGTTGTTGTTGTATGTTACTGTTGATGTTGTTGGTGTTTCAGTATCATACATCATGGGGCATTATAAGGTCACGTAAGTGGGTTTTGTAAGTGGGGTTCTGTTTCTGGTGCAATTTCAAAAATGCCATTTTGGTGATTTGTTCTGTTTTATTAATAATCGATGGGAGAAAGAAATAAATCTCAGCCATTGATTCATCTATTTGACCGATGTCACCAAATCTATTCGGGTCAACACACCCGATCTATTCATATCAACATAAAGATCAGCTCAAGGAGGGTCTCAATTCAAATTAACAGCTTAAATAAGAACACTGAAGTTGCATGATATGTTGTGAAGCTGAAATTCATATCTATAAAGTTTAAAACAAAGTCTGTATATTTTGATAAAAAATTTGTGGATATATAGGCAAAGATTGCAACCGATACAAATTAAATTGTAGTAAAACCTTAAATCTATTTATAGGCATAATCATAAATTTTGGATTGGAGTCTTCCACTAATAATCCATATCCAAAATCAATTTTCAGAACAAACTACTAACATCAGACCAAAATTGAGAAGCTAGTTATATTGTTGAACAAACTACTAACTTCATAACAGAATTATTTTCTTGTTACTAGACAATAATGTAATTTACGGGTACACGAGGGGTATATACTAAATTATATTGTTGTGTATATACTAAAATATCCTTACAAATATTTTCCATATCTTCAACTCCTGCAAGTGGAGGTGATACGGAAACCTTTCTCACAAAAAATTCAACTGGGATTTCATTCCTCTTTGAAAGAGCAACAAAATATGGACACCCTCCAACCACTTGTATATTATTTTAATGGGAAGCTCTCTCTTGGTCAAATAACAAATCAATATGTCTACTCTCAATTCCTTTTGTATATATCCTTCTACACGTTAGAATATTTCAATTTTATTTGAATTATATTTCATTTACATTTCGTGAAATTTAATTTAATATATACCGATTAAGATGATTTTAAAATTTTCACCAAAACGCTTACCGTTTTTCATTAGAGAATTTCCAGATGGGGGAAATCATTGACGGAAGAGTAAACAGAGTCGACTAGTATATAGTTTTTCCTACTTAATTTATGTACAATATAGGATGGTTAATATTGCTCGTCTTCTGTATATGCAAAGTGGGTATCTGCAGCTGCAAGAGAAAAGATGTGATAATACAAAGTGTGTGAGTGATATTGTTACATATGTTTATTCAAACACATATCATGTCAAGGTTGCTTCTTATTCAAACTTTGTCCACACAGAACAATGTCATTTTCATGACTCAAGTCACCACCAAGTAGTTTTGTGAAATACTTTTTTCCCACTATTTTCAGAACAATAATATATGAAGCATGAAGAATATACTCGTAATACTAGCTAGTTCAGTTGGTCAGATCTTTCTATTGTAAGTTGTGTAATACATCTAAGATTGGATCCAACCGAAATTAGTTTTCGGGAGGTCTGATTTATATGTAATAGTCGTAACAATAGGTGTAACAATTTACAACAACAACAACAACAAAGAAAATAAAATAAAATAAAATAAAATTGCCCAAGTTTGGCTATTGATTCCAAACCAAGAATGAAGAATTTGTTATTCTTTAACTTCGTACACCAAAATTAACGACTCTTAAACATGTAACGACTTTCATCCATCTTGGTCTTTGTGTCAAAATATATCCGACTCTAAATTATTACGAGATAATTGTCCTAAAATCTCGTACTAGTTTATAACAATAGAATTGACCTTGGCTAAAACTTGGGTGCATTAGATGCACCCAAGACTTTCTCATAGACCTTAGTTTTACCTTCTAAACCGTCAATCAATCTTATTATTTGTTATGGTTTAGATAGTAATCTATCTTAGAATCCAATATACAGAAAGAAAGATCACATTTTTATTGGTCTGAAAAGAAAATTATTGTTTTTTTTTTAAGACAAGAAAATTATTGTTACCATTAACTGATAAAAATAAAAGTGAAAAACTACCATATAACACTGTTTCATATGATACCAGCATTGCCGGTCACTCACACCTTCTAAGGTTACAAAATATGCAAACCCAAAGTAATAATCAAACCACACGAAAGCAAGAAAATAAAAATATAGACACGAGATTTTACGTGGTTCGGTATAAACCTACATCCACGGAGTGCACCGGCACTCAACTTCCACTATCATATCGTTATTTTACAAAGGTGAAGAACTCTCTATTTCAGCTCTTTGTATTTCTTATCTTTTACGAAAGCCTTAAGAATACAAGAGTCCGATTGCGTCAGGCGTCAATGTAATGCAACAAACTGATTCAGGCTTCACAACCCAACACTTAAGTTACAACGGCTCCAGAAGAAGAAAACTAATATCAGATTAATTCACAATAGAAAAGAGAAGGAAAATCCCAGCCAAACAAAATTTAGTGCCTGCTTAGTTTGGTCTGGTCTCTGATAATTCCTCTGTTTTGCATCTGCTGATATTGTTTGGATCCAAGAAGCTTGGCTGATTGGTTGATGACAGAAGCCTTCTCACCACCTTGATCTGTCTTTCGGTTACCCGCTGCATGAAATATTCAACTCCAAGTTACAAGTCTGATCTTAGACTCGTGAGCATGAACACCACATGAATTGGTATGTAGGCATGTCTCCCATTAACAGGGCCGACTGTGAAGCCTGTGTACTACAAATGGCACTGTGAGCCAGGAGAATGACACATTATCGGATGCATTGCATTGCTTGGATAGCATGGCTCATGTATGTCGGATCTGCAAGGCCAATAAAACACAATCAATTGGTTATTTCATCCATTTCAAATGGCTGCCAGATAATTCAACAATGTTAATGACAAAATACGAAAGCGAGACATCAAGCAATTCACCTATATATATTTCAGATTTGTAGCCATCTTTTGCCTTTTTGCTAAGTGTTCCTGCAGAATCAAAGATTGAAAGTGTAAATAACGTGGCAGAAATCTGAATGACAACCATAAGTCACATACTTCGACGGTGTTTTGTAATGTTCAAAATGGAGACACTGATGATGAGTTCCATGGTACTAGGGCTGCGACCACATATTTAGTTATTCCAAATACATCCAAATGGAAGTGAACAGCATTCGAATCAATATATCATGGTGTATTTCAACAGGGGACTCCTAAAATTATTATAGATATTTAAAGTCTCAGCTGTAGGATAAGCTGTTTGTTTCAGCAGATCTTAGCTTGTCTATGCAAGCTTCCTGTAGGAATTTCTTGGCAGAAACTCAGAAGAAGACTAAATTATTCTAGTATATGTACCTTTATCTTTTGGTATATACACAAATCAGTGTCCTGAAATAGCTTGGTCGAAGCATCTTACTGGTCCATGGTATGCTTGCACTGTCCTGCACCACCTGCTATTACAATGACCATGTGTCCACCAGGACCTTCGAGATAAAACTGTGATTTTGGAATTAAGCAACAGTCCACATCACGGATGGCAAGAGTAGCATACATTGCAATGAATCCTGTTCAAATGTAATGTGTCAGAGAACCACAATGAATTATATGGAACAAACAAAATGGAAAAAGAAGGGTAACCAAAGAAGAAAAAAAATAGACTTCTATTGAAATGCCAATGGAAAAGGCATGAAACTTACTACTGTACCGTCCCATTAACTTGACAACAACAATTCAATTATCAAAGCTTTCTCCTTTAACGTGTACTGAATTAATAGCTTGTTGGGCCTCCTTAACAGCAGAATCAAAACCTATGGATTTGTCTATAACCTGACAGGAAGCATAATATCACACAATGGACATTTATAAGACTAAATTTATAGTTTTGCACCCAAAGATGGTGTACATGTCGCAATAACAGAACAAAAGTTAAACATGGAATGAGAAATACTGGAATGCATTATCGATGGTCTTAGGAATTCCAGCCATTGCGACTTTGAGGCCATGCCTTCTAATTTCCTGCATAAAACAGAGCCATTGGAATTACTAGATACAAATGACAGTGATAATTTCTAGAATAAACAGAGCCATTCCGTAAAAGATGAAGATTGTAGCTCAATCATATGGTCAGAATTCCAAAGTGTATTATCAAATTACATATATTACCTCAAAAATAACTGAAGCAGTGTACTATCAAATTATATTTATTATCTCGAAAATCGCTGATGCCCCTTTGAGAGTTCCATCTCCTTCAAATGTAAACCTGAGGAACATATCTATGTCATAACTCTTAAAATCTATACGTTGAGTCAGTTTCTCCAAATGTTGTACAAGCTAAATACAAATGACGTACAAGCTAAATTGAATGCTATTGACAATCTTTGATGTATTGTGACTTCCAAGTGATATCCCGAGGATGGTGTCACCACGATTATGGATGTTATTCACAACCTTTGGTGTTAAAGGAAGTGTATTTTGAGCATAAAAGTCTCCATATCCTCCCTGGAAGCACAAAATAGCCTCTATATCTATGCTCCATACATAAAATAAGCATGTGCTTCTTTCTATTCCAAGAACTTTATAGACTCCACATGTTATATATCCCTAATCACATGTTATAATACGCATGTACACTTCATCAGAAGTAGAAACCCTCATATAAGGCCCAGAACATCTAAAAATGTGTCCCTCTTTTGGACTATCACTCTGAACAACAGTCTACATTAAGTAACAGCAATATGAATTAGAACCATATTCATTACTTCAATATGTGTGCTCAAGTTTGACAAACTCTTACATCAGCCATTATGATGAAACCATAAATGTAGAGTTAGCAACCATGTTTTCAAATGAGAAAGCAATTCTATCATGAAAAACATATGTAACAAGTTCAATTTGTACACAAACAATTCAATAGGATCCTTTACATTAACCAATACAACATAAATAACATGCCTTTTGGAGTGTCATCGACGTTCACGAAACACTGCTGGTCAAAACAGAACATACACCGATTTAATCAAATCATAAACTTTCTCAATGCCATTTATAAGCAATCACATCAGTGGATAATCAACCAAATAAGAACAAGAGTCCAAATTCAAGAATGTACACAGCATCCCAATTATGTTACAGTCAGATTTACCTGGATTTTGTTTCATTTTTCAATCAAATGCAGTCAAGTACTCACAAATTCCAATGATAGATCCATGAAAACCTTGTCCTTAACCTTTCTTGATTTTCCTTTGGATTAAAGCCTAACAATTAAGAAATATTGATTTTAGAAAATCAGAAGCATTAAATGAAATTTTATTTTACTCATTAGATGGATACACTAGCGATGAGTTGATGACAAGATTTCAACATTGTCCTAACCTTTCTTTAGAATGTATCCAGGCTTTACACTTTGCTTCCTCTTATAACTATTGCAACTTCCTAAGAGAAAGAAATGCAAAAGGAAAGGATTGTCAAAGTTTTAGTAATCAAAGTATATTTTTTGCTAGAAAGTTTAATAAAATGTTAGAAACCACTTGCCTAGCTACCCTGATTGTATGAAGTCAATGACAAAACCTGAAAAGTTAGAACTAAAATCAGATTAATTCACAATAGTAAAGAGAAGAAAAATCCCAGCCAAAAATCTCAAAATTTAGTGCCTGCTTAGTTTGGTCTCTGATTCTTCCTCTGTTTTGCTTCTGCTGATATTTTGGATCCAAGAAGCTTGGCTGATTGGTTGATGACAGAATCCTTATCACCACCTTGTTCTGTCTTTCGGTTACCAGCTGCATGTCTCCCATTAACAGGGCTGACTGTGAAGCCTGTGTACCCAACCATATCACTATTCACTATGAATGGCACTGTGAGCCAGGAGAGTGTAGTACACATTATCAGATGAATTGCTAGGAATTGCATGGATAACGTATGTCGGTCCTCGGATCTGCCAGGCGAGTAAAACATCATTAGTTGGTTATTTCAACTATTTCAAATGGCTGCCAAAGTTAATGACAAAATACAAAAGCGAGACACCAGGCATTTCACCTATATACTTCAGATTTATAGCCATCTTTTGCCTTTCTGCAAAGTGTTCCTGCAGAATCAAAGATTAAAATTGTAAATAAGATGGAAGAAATCTGTATTAAAACTACAAGTCACAAACATCAACGGAGTTCTGTTATGTTTATCATTAACAAAAAGGTGACACTGATGATGAGTTCCATGTTCATCAGTACCTTTATTCTTTTGGGATATCCACAAACCGTCATGGAGTAGCTTGTTTCCTGAAGCATCGGTACCTTTATCTTTTGAGATACGCATGCCTGCACCTTCTGTCCCAATAAATTCAAAAATTCCACCAGGTGCTTCAAGATAAAACGGTGATTCTGGAATTAAGCAACAGTCCACATTGCGACTGGCAAGAGTAGCCATACATTGCAATGAATCATGTTCAAGTATAATGTGTCAGAGAACTAGAATGAATTAGACCTGACACGGTTCCGGTTCCGAACCGGTGGTTCCGGTTCCGCGGTTAGGTGGAACCGGAACCGGCCTTAGAAGGTTCCGGTTCCAGTTCTAGAACCGCCGGTTCCGGTTCCGGTTCCGGCAGAACCGACGGTTTTAAACCTTATTATTATTTTTAAAATTTTTTTTTTAAAAACCCAAATCAGATCTCTCTGGATCAGTCATCAATCGATTCAATCCAAGGCAAGGCTCTCGTTTCTCTCTCACAAATCTGAAATCAACCACAAATCATCCCCAAACCACCCCCAAATCAACCCCAAATGCCCAAACCACCACTGCACCACCCAATCAACTTCGTGAATCGAAGATGAAGATCAGAATCGAAGAAGAAGAGATCGAATCGAAGAAGAATAGAACAAGAATCGAAGAAGAAGAAGAACATTAGAAGAATCGAAGAAGAAGAAGAATCGAAGACGAAGAAGAAGAAGAAGAATCGAAATCGATGAAGAAGAAGAAGAAGATTCGATGAACTGAAGAAGAAAAAGAAGAAACGAAGACAGAGAGAGATCAGGAAATTGGGATTTAGGTTTAGGATTTTTTAATATATATATATATATATATATATATATATAAAAACATAAACCACCGGTCCGAACCAGAACCGGAACCGCCGGTTCCATTCCGGTTCGAACCGGCCGGTTCTATAAAAACTGGAACCGGAACCGGAACCGGAACCGGAACCGCCCTCCTCCAGTTCCGGTTTTTACGGTTCGGTTTCGGTTCGGTTCCACGGTTCGAACCGGAACCTTGCCAGGTCTAGAATGAATTATCAAATTAGAAGGCATGGAAGGCATGGAAGGCATGTACACAACATCCAAATTATGTTTACCTGGATTTTGTTACACTTTCAATCAAATGCTGTCAAGTACTCACAAATTCCAATAACAGAACCACATGTCGAAAATCTTGTCCTTAACTTGTGTCTAATGTCCTTTTGATTAAAACCTGACAATTAATAAATATTGTTTTTAGAATATCAGAAGCCTTTTAATGAAATCTTATTTCACTCAAATTAGATGGATACACTAGCAATGGCACAATTTCAACATTGTCCTAACCTTTCTTCAGAATGCATCTGGGGACTACACTCTGCTTCCTCCTATAACTATTGCAACTCCCTAAGAGAAAGAAATGCAAAAGGAAAGAATTGTCAAAGTTTTAGTAATCAAAGTATATTTTTTGCTAGAAAGTTGAATAAAATGTTAGAAACCACTTGCCTAGATAGCTTAATGTCTGACACCACACATCGCTTGACCCTGATTGTATGAAGTCAATGACAAAACCCAACAACAAACTATGAAAAAATCTTACTGGAAGATCTGAAAGTAAAGAAAGTAATAAGATCATTATCTACCATATCTACCATGCATTAAAATTAAATATATTTGAACACTACTCAACTGTAACCAGAGGGACGTCCTTGTTGGAGCCACTAGAGTACGAAAATCTTCAAATCAGGAAGAACCTCTTCCTTGGCATCACAGAGGGAAATCTCAAGACAGCAAGGACAACAAAGTATGGTTATCCATCCTGGTGCTGGTCAAGACTCCATGTCCTGTCCTGCAGTGATTTTACTTTTGATCTATTGTGGACCTGACAAATAGTGGGAGACGGGGCAAGTGACATTAGATTATCTACTCTTTCATTTTTGCAAACTCAATAGAAGGGTATCTCAGGAATTTATCAGCATACCTATTGAAACTCTGTGCCTTCTGGGCATATCATAGTGAAATTATGATTGTGCATTCTATCTTCTTCTTCCATCCTTAGTCTGGACACATCCCGTTCCGTACACGCTTTGTTCTTAACCTTTCTTCACAATGCTTCCGACCAAGGAAATTCGATTCCTCTTGAAATGTGGTTCTTCGATGCAATTATATGTCCAATGATGAAGAAAACAGAACCTCTGTACAGAAGAATAAAAATGGAAACAGAGAATGTCAAATATACATAACCAAGGGATGCCTTATGACAAAAAATCAATTAAATAGGAAATTTACATCCCCTTACCTCATAGAATGTTACATATTGTCACTGAATATTGATTCTTTAGGGCAATACCAGATATTTTGGTCCACTGATGTATTGTTCTCAGAAGCTTTGCAAGAGGCAAATATCTGGAAGCAATTAGCTAATATTTTCAGACTGCAGACATAAAATCTAATGCCTGGTTATTCTTTGAGGAGGATCTGGAAGCAAATAAAGCAATAAGATCATCATATTTGCATAACTTACTTGATCATTCTACTTATCTACTTCAACGGTTATAATCAATGCCTGCCCAGGCCTTTGAATGATCTCTAGAATTGCATCCTACCAAAAAGATGTCTAAAAAGTCCTTCTCATGCCGTTCACAGTTCACATCACATTCTTCTTTCCCTTGCAAGCCCACAAACCACGAAAGCTGGTTTGACAAGAAAATTTATTTGCTAGCTTCTCAGATAAAATATCTACCCTTATAACATTAAATCGAGATAATTAACACATTTGGAATTACACAAAATATGGACATATTAGTTGGATAAGATTCATACATGCTTAGTCCAAACAGTAACACAATGCTGAATATCATCCAAGCTTTTCTCTCCTGCTTCGATTACAAATAACAACAAACTGAAAACGATAAATTTAGAGAAGGAATTAAATCACCTTCATATAAGATTTTGTAACGTGCAGTTTCCAGAGAATCAATTTCACATCTTTATCTATTTCAACAGTTGTAACGAAAGCCTGCTCTGCCCTTTGAAGATCCAGAATTGCATTCAACCAAAAACATTCTGATAACACAAATCTTCTCCTACTTGTCTCGATCTCTTGTATTCCACAAACCACCTAAACCACTTTGACAAGAAACAACTTTGCTTCTCATTAAATCATGATAATCAGGAAGCACATTTGGAATGATACAAAAATGTAAACAGAAAATTGGATAAGATTTCTACAGAGCCAATTACCTGTTTGATATGTGACATCAATCATAAAATCTTGAAGATTGAAAACCATGGTTTGCCAAGTTTCTGCTTTAAACGGACTGTGAAGATAAGAATTCTAACAATTTGACACTAAGTTTCTGTTGGATCCTGCAAAAGTGATGGAACAATTGGAAAAATTAATAGAGTATATTAAAATTAACAACTGCACACCAGGTTGGAATCTGAACATCCCTGTAGTACTAAAGAATTAGCAAGAAGTTTTTTAAGAGGAAAATTACAACTTTGAACTTACAAGAGCTGACACATTCATGTTGAGGCATTGTCTTTTCATAGTTTTTGTCAATTCCACCACCACATCTCAGCCAACCTGTTACCCAACAATAGATAGGAATAAGGAACGAAAAGTTCAAGTAACAAAAGAAATGCCATTATAAAATATTCCAGATATAATGTAAATGAACCACTTGGTGAAAAACGTTTATAAAAGATTTCGAGATATAATGTAAATGAACCACTTAGTGAAAAACGCTTATGTTTCCTAGAGTGTTATATCATGTAGCTATTTTATTTTCTGATTCCGGACATAGGGAAAACCCTACTCACGCCAAGACATTCTTTAGAATTATAAACAATATTATATGCAGATTCATCAGCATCAAAACGAGAGAGTAACCATCCTCATATTATACAGTGTCTTCAAAGACGGTGGAGTGAGCAATATACCTAAAAGGTCTACCAAAGGCAGATGACTCATAGATAATATAGTTGCACAGCCAGTAAAGCAGTACAGACAGCAAGACATAGGGGAAGACATTGCAGTTTTAACTACTATTGGATAAAAAGCAGTTAAAATACCACAAAACAACTGATCAATGACAAAATTTGGAAACAAATAAGGGGGATTAGGGATGTGTTTCATCAACAAAAGGATGAAGATATGAGACAGGCTTTTAGAAGCGTTGGGATGAATTAATGGAAATTACATGAATAACTTTACTTTAAGATAAAATTCTGCCATCAATAATTTTATTAAATGGAATCCCATCAAGGAACATTTACAAAATAGGGAGAAAGAGGGATAATTTGTTTAACAATAGCATGAGATAAGAGACATTACCAAATCAATGCTAAAATATTATACATACAAGTTTTTATACATAAATTTTATAATATCTGATGCTTAAATTCCAAGAAACTGTGCAGGTTTATAAAAGAAATATAGAGAAAGAATCTTATTATCTCATAGAAATGTATATAACAGTATATGAAAAGATAATTATGTAATACCTCTTTTGACAACGAAGACATGGATAAATAGTGATAGGTTGTCATTCAAATACTTGGGATTTACATGTTGCTTACCGGTATGAGCACAAATTGAACACGTGTGCTATGTAACTAAGTTCCATTGCATTTGAAAATATAATACTATCCAAAGTTAAACCAAAATCAAGACAAAAATCAACAAAGAATCCCTGGAAATTAGGACCTACCGCATCATCTATGTCAAATCCTTTTGTCCACCTAACTAGGTTTCCAGAATTGATGGATGTTTGCATCCCAGGAAAGGAGAAGGTAAAGCTGAGCTCCCTCTGCGTACCAGGAGGAAGTTGGAATTCTCAACCTTCTTGTGAAACATATTTTGCAAGTTATGCCACAATATAGTCAAAAGACCCTGAAAACGTGTTCATTTTTTAGTAGTGAGAGATGTTATCAGTAAAGCAGCTTGCAGTAGACTGGAAATTGGGTGGATAAACAGAACACTTACATCTGAAGTTCCCGTCATCAAATTGGGAGGAATTGACACCTCTTCGAATTCTTGCTTAACAATGCCAGCATCCTTGCCTCCCAGTTGCACCTTCAAAACACGGAAATTGGTACCACCAAGGTCCAATGTGTAAAATATTCCCTTCTCATCACTGAAACAAGATGAACAAAAATAAAGACTTGCCCAAATAAAAGCTTTATTGCATTATTAGCATGTAAAATTGATATTTAGTCGCGAACAGTAACACAATGCTGAATAGCATCCAAGATTTTCTGTCCTGCTTCGATTATAAATAACAAAAAACTGAAAAGGAGAAATTTAGAGAGGAAATGAAATCACCTTCATCTAAGATTTTCACTTGTGGAATAAATTTGCACATCTTTATCTATATATTTCAATAGTTGCAATGAATGTCTGCACTGCCCTTTGAAGATCCAGAATTGCATTCAACCAAAAACGTTATGATTACAGCTGAAATCTTCCAGCATCTCTGTTTCTTCTCCTACCTGTCTCGATCTCTTGTATTCCACAAGATTCTGGTTTAAGTGGAGTATGAAGACCAGAATTCAAACAATTTGACACGAATTTTCTGTTGGATCCTGCAAAAGTGAAGGAACAATTGGATAAAAAAGAGAGTAAATTTAACATTTCACAAAGATTGAAAGTTAAAAGAAAATTATATGAAATGACAAATTATATACTGTAAGACCCAAAAAAATAAATTAATTAAATGAAAATCATGAATTGAAACAAATTTGTTTTGGGCCAGAAGATCATTGTAAGAAGATGTTATGGCTGTTAATCGAGTAAAAACCAAATTTGTATAAATGAATTGATATATTTACAAACATGTAACGGGCCTATCCCAATCCAATTGATATATTTACAAACAAAATTGATACATATTTTAATTGTAAAATGAGGAGAAGATAATACCAATCCAATATGATTTTGATGCTTCCAGCATCAAAAAGAGGAACAATTGGAACAATTGGATAAAAAAGAGGGTAGATTTAACATTAATTCAGAAGATTAAAAGTTAAGCAAGAGAAATTATATGCAAATGAATTGAAATAAATTTGGGCCAAAAGATCATTATATGAAGATGTTACGAGTGATTTTGAAATAATATTTTATTTCGAGAGTAAATTTAACATTTCACAAAGATTGAAAGTTAAAGAAGAGAATGTTTAAGAGAAATTATATAATGTAAGACCCACAAAAATAAAAAAAATTAAATGAAAATCATGAATTGAAACAAATTTGGGCCAAAAGATAATTGTAAGAAGAAGATGTTATGGCTGATTTTGAAATAATATTCTATTACGAGTATATAGAAAAGCTTCAGAAATCAGAAGGAGAGGTACATCCAAATGAATTGAGTAAAAACAAAAATTGGTACAAACATGTAACGGGCCTATCCCAATCCAATTGATATATATTTACAAACAAAATTGATACATATTGTAATTGTAAAAGGAGGAGGAGATAATACCAATCCAATATGATTTCGAGTATAAAAGCTTCAGAAGGAGAGGTAATACAAACAAAAATTGGTATAAATGAATTGATACAATTTGTTCCAAACATGTTATAAGTATGTAACCGTATATAATAAATTGTTAACTTAAAAGTAATTACCTGGACTTGTATAGGATGCTTCTACTTCTTCCAACTGGACCTGTAAAGTCCAGTAATATGGATATTAGGGATGTGAGAGATGTCTTGCCACTTGTCTCCTTTCCCTTTCTCATAAACTTCTTCTAAAATATTGCATCTTTCTATTTCCAAATGTTGCAGTGGTGCCATCTGATGAAGAAGCTGCTTTGGCAATCCCTTTAATTTGTCGCAAAATTGGATCTTCAAAGAACGAAGGGATGGCATGATTGTACAAGTGTCATCTTCATTCCCAAAATCCCACACTTCCCATTCTCTCATACCCCCAAATTTGAGAGTTTTCAATTTGGGGAAGTAAATAATTGATGATGAAGATGATGAAGTCTCACCACTTTCTACTCCCAGAAATTCATTACCCACTTCTCGAACACAATGCATTATATATATAACAAGTGTTTCAAGGGATGGTAGTTTTCCCAATGGAGGCAAATGCAAACACTTTCCGCAGCGATCTAGCTTTAATTTGGTTAATGACGTCGTCATCCTAAGAGTGGACATTGTGGGACCTCCGTATTCCTTAATTGTTAACTCTTGCAAATTTGGAGGTGGTTGGAAAGCTTCCAGAATTGCTTCATCTTTCTTCGAATCGGACACAGACATTTTTATACCTAAAGATTCAAGGTGCCCAAAGTTATTCAAACATTCAGGTGGGCATCCTTTGCCACCATAAATATCACCATCCAAATGGAATTCGCTTACTGTTCGAAGACGGGTTAAACTCTCTATTCCTTTTGGCATGTATAGTAGAGAAGCAGTGTAATGATTCATTAAATGACGCAAATTGATTAACTTTCCTATCCCTCGAGGCAGTTTTTTGAGATTCTTACACCGATCAAGCTTTAGTGTTTGTAAATTATACAACTCACACAATGTCTTGGGTAACTTTATTAAGTTCTCATTGTCACTCAAGTCAAGATACCTCAAATGTATGAGTTTTCCTATCTCTTTTGAAATATACATCTTTTTTTCCATCTGCAATAAACTAATTTGTAAGGCCTTTAAGCATGTCAACTCATCAAATAACTTTGGTAGGACTTTACTGATCGATTTGTCACCTACATCGCTATCAAATTGAAATAAGAGGCTTCGCAACTTTTTGAAATTACAAATAGAGATAGGAAATGTATTGCTTCTTTTAGCCATCAACATTAATTGATGAGCTTTCTCACGACACAAAGCATTTATGTTCTCTTCTCTAAACTCTTCGACTTCAATCATATAACATTCATCCTTACTAAGAAATTGGGCAACATCATGTACTATATCATGCATCTTACACCTTATAATGCTACCATTGTCATCTTTTTCAAACTCTTGAAAGAATGAACGCATTACTAAGCTATTAAAGTATTCTTCACCGATTATCTCAAACTCTTCATTATGTTCTAATTCAAGATAACCTTGGGCCATCCATAATTTAATCAATTCATCTTTTTGAAATTGGAAGTCTTTTGGAAACATGGCACAATATGTGAAACACTGTTTTACCATAGGAAGCAAATCATAGTAACTTAATAATAAAGGCAGGAAAACGTCATTTTCAAACTCTTTCAATTTCCACGTCTCACTAGACAAGATATTCTCCCATTCTTTTCTGGTTCTCTTAAAACGCAAGAGACTCCCCATGGTCTTTGCGGCAAGAGGCAAGCCCTTGCACTTGCTTACAATTTCCCTACCAATACCTTCTAGTTGTTTACGCTCCTCATCAGATCTATCGAAAAATGCTAACTGACTAAACAATGACCAGCAATGTTCATTAGACAGTTTCTCAATTGAGATGGTTTCAATTGATTTCATCATATCAGCAGTTCTTTGGTTACGTGTGGTAACCAATACTTTGCTTCCATGGAGACAATTTCTTAGACAATTGTGGAACGGTTCCCATTTATTAGAGTCTTCCGTCCACACATCATCTAAAACTAGAAGAATTTTTTTTTCTAGAATGGATTTAAGAATTTCTTGAAAAACAGATTCCAATTCAACTAATTTGGAGCTATCACCTCCTAGAGCCTCATTAATGGCTTTAGCAATCCTTAGCTCATCAAACGGGTCTGATACACACACCCATATTCTTTTATCAAAATTGCTCATCACCTCATTATTGTTGTAGGCTAGTTGAGCAAGTGTTGTTTTCCCGATACCTCCCATCCCTACAATGGAGATGATATGAAGGCTGTTTTTCCTTTCACTACTCTCACACAACAACTGGCTTACTAGAGCTTTTGTTTGCTCATCTACACCAAATACCTTAGACACATCAACTAAGGAGGTGCTTTTCATTCGTCGAGGTTGTTCAACACTCGTAGTTATTTTAAAATTATATCTGTCTTTCTCTTTTGCAATAGCATCTAGATTATCATTTATTGCTTTTATTTTGGAAGCAATGTCATGGCTTAAAACGACCTGTTTCAAACCAGAGTAAGGAAAGAGAATGAAGGAACGTACCTTCCTCCTAGTGGAATGAGCATTTTCAGCTCCCTCAGTTTGCAATCTTTTCATTATTGCAGTGTTCCACTTGTCCAACACGTCATCCATTTCGTAGGAAACATCTTTGAGCTTCTCCAACCAAAGACTGACAGCTGGGTCCGTAACTTGTCTTTGCTCTGCATCAGCGAGCACAGCTTGAATGGTTTGGAAGTTGGATGTGAGCTTCTTGATTTCATCGTCCACACCCTTCACCAGCTTCACCTCCTGTTGTATCTGTCCACCAGCGACTTTCATCAATTGCTCCAAGACAACAGAAACAATTGCTTCGGCCATGATACTGAGAGATGATATTCGAATGGCAATAAATTACAGTAAGAGAAATTTGAGTGCTTGCTTGAATGTGCTATAATCTTGCATATGTCCTTTTAAGCTTTTATAATAACGCCAAGGAGCTAGTAGTAATGAATAATTGAATACTGATACTTCATCGAAATGAGAAAAAGTAAAAAACTTGCTTTTACAAAAATGATGCAAATAATTTAGCTTTAAAAGGCCCCACAAGGCATAATGATAAATGCCAGCTGGTTGCGCATTTCATAGTTATCATATAGTATATCAAATTTCTGACATCATCATATATGTACAACATAAAATTTTAAAAATATAAAAACAAAAATAAATTATATGTTGAGTAATTCAGATATATTATTCTACAATTCATAGGCATGTGACCGTTCAATATCGATGGGCCCATTGATCTAATTGTGTAAATGCTGAAAATGATAGTGATATTTCATATTTCATAAATAAAAAAAAATAAAAAAAAATAAAAAAAAAGAAATTGTTGCTTTCTTGATAAAATATTTACGATGCATAAGCCATAAGTGGCCCTGCAAAACTGTATATAAAATGTTGAGTAGATAGTAAAATTGTTATGGGGATTTATGTAATATCATAATATTGAAGATAGTATATTTTTTATATTGCAATTACAAATTATTATTATTAACATTTTGGACAAATTTAGGATTTGGGCTTGCCTTGTTAGCAGGGATTATGCAATCTCCATCAACCCCAACTTTGAAACATTAATATCTTTTATATATAATATTGGAGGAAGAAGACTTTTATAAGATACTGGCACTCATGAATCACGATGAATGTAATTCAATGTACTGTATATTAGACATTATTAATGAGCCTATTAATCTTATCAAAATGTCCCATAAAAGTATTCAATGTGCAATTACAATTTGGGATTTAGGCTTGCCTTGTTAGCCGGGGATTACGCAATCCCCATCTACCCCAACTTTCAAACATTAAAAAGCTACAAATGATTCTGATATTTATCAATTATGCATTTACTTTTTAAAATTAAATAATAATTTAATTCAAAATAATATTAGACATGATATTCATGTTGCTTGAAATAACATATTTGCAACAAATGGTTGCAATAGCACAAGCTTAAGAAGATATCCACAACACATCCAACATAAAAGAAAACAAAATTACCTTTACCTTTACCTTTTTTTTATTTTTTTTATTTTTAACAGAAATGAGAAAAAGTAAAAAACTTGCTTTTACAAAAAGTGGGCGTTGGCAGCCAGCTGGTTTGTATCATACTGCATGCCAGTTTTATTTATTTCGGTGAATAATACTGGCATACTGCATGCTTTTATTTATTTTTTATTTTTTATTTTTTTTAATATTCCTTCACATTTGAACTATTGTTGGATATATAGTTATAAATACTTTTATTTTAGAAACCTCATCTATGAACTAACACCGTTAGCATTCAATTTGTGTTGATTGAGTTTTTAACTATTAAAAAGTCTAAAATAACAAAATTACAAATGAATAAAAAGCATTGAAAATAAGTATTTGCTTGGATTTATAAAAAAAGACAAATAAATAAATATTAGATTCCTAGTCGTGTTTTTATCGACCCACATCTAGTATATCAAATTTCTGACATCATCATATATGTACAATATCAAATTTAAAAAATATAAAAACAAAAATAAATTATATGTTGAGTCATTGTGTCCTAGATAATTCAGATATATTATTCTACAATTCATAGATATGTGACCAACTGACCGTTCAATATCGATGGGCCCTACTTTAATTTTGTTGTGTAATAGCCATTAGTCTTGTTACTTTCTCTCTGACATTATAGCTGGTCCAACAATATTAAAAAAAAGTTCCTTAAACTTTTTTTTTTTTTTTTTTAATAATCACGATGAATGTACTTCAATATATTTTTTAATATTATAATTATATTATATTAATTTTAATTAATATAATATTATTTTTTTCAAAGTAACAGTAACAGAAACAATTGCTTCGGCCATCTTGCAATCAATCAGCAATGCTATTTTTTCAAATTAATTGACTTATTGACCGGCACGCAGTCCATAAGTGAAACTCACGCTTCGATGCAATTAATTTTAAATACCAGCTGGTCGCGGATATTTCAATTTCACCGATATGTGCAACGTGAAAAACTTGTTTTTATAATACTAATTTACTGACATACTGCATGCTTTTTAAACAAAAAAAAAAAAAAAAAAAAAAAAAAAATTGGGTTAATTTTAACGATTTTTCTTCACATTTGAACTATATTTTTTGGGTTTTTATAATTACAAATGTTTTTATTTTAGAAAGCTCCCATTTTAATTAACACCATTAGTATTCCGTTTATGTTGACTGGGTTTGACTATTAAAAAGTCTAAAATAACAAAATTACAAATGAACAAAAAACATTAAAAATAAGTATTTGTTTGGATTTATAAAAAAGGACAAATAAATTCATAAATAAATACATATTTTTTTATAATATGTATTTTTTATAAATACTTTTTTTTTTTTTTTTGCATTTATAATTTTGTTATTTTTAATGATAAAGTTTTCCATAAAATAACTTTCCTCGATTTACATTTTTTTTTTTTGTACTGTCTGCAAAAAGCCAAAAAGTGTGAGTCTTGCTCCAATGCAATTAATTTAGCTTTAAAAGGTTCATAAATACCGACTGGTTACGGATTTCAAATAATCAATATAATATCTTGACATCATCATCATTCATTTTATTGACATCATCAACATATAGATTAGGTTTTTTTATTTTATTTTATTTTATTTTATTTTATTTTTTTAAGATTTTAATGTTGAGAAGTATATTTCTTCTATTTTTAATTATTATTATTAATTCTTTTTTTTTTTCAAGGATTGGAGAAGGTAACATAACTCAAATTAATAATTTGGATACTTTAACCTTATTTTATCCACTTTTAATAATATTTTTAACTAAACTTATAAAGGTTTTTGTTGTAAGTTCGAGTCCCTCTCATCTTTCCCACGAAATTTTGAATTATTGTAATATTGTTTTTAAAAAAAACTTAAAAAGTTTTCGTAAAGGTTATTGCTGAATTAGAATGTCATTTTTTATGTCCATTTAATAATTAAATTATTGTCATGTAATGTATAAATTCATATTGACTTAATATTTCTTTTAACTATAAACAAATCATGTAGACAAGCTGAGGTTGGCTCATTAGTTTGCCTCTTATACATATATCATGAGGTTGTAGGTTCGAGTCTGTCTTCCTTCTTTAAAATCTGAATTATTGTAATTTTTTAAAAATATATATATATACATTATAAATCATCAAATTTTCTATTATCAGTTCGAACTGACAAAAGATATATCAGTTCCTTGCATGTGGGCCATTAGATTTAAATACTTTGACTTGGCTGTATGCACTTGTCAAAGCATCTTTTAAATCCAATGGTCCATATGTAAGGAACTGATATATTTTTTATCAGTTTGAACTGATAATAGAAGGAATGTATAAATAATGTCACATTATTTAGTAAAATTTTGAGACTATCTAGTATTATATATAAAAATCATATCACATTATTTTAATTACTTGGGCATATCTCGTCAAGTCGTCTTTGTTGGCTCTACCCCACCCCATCTAGAAGCCAATTGAATAATTGGTTTAAACTTTCAAGATTCACGTGTTTATAAATTCAATCTTTTCAAGTAATGAACTTAATTTTCCAAGCAGTCATTGTTGATAGTAATACTTTACCCAACCAAGGGTCCAAGACTAAGAGCATCACAATGGGGAGATAAAATGACTTGACCAATTGACCAACTCATGGCTCAAGTCAAATTTTTATTTTTTTATTTTATTTTTATTTTATAGTTATTTGCCAATATTAATGCCAGTAGTCCTAATAAACATTCAATAATGCAACTTTGTTGAACTTTGGTGTCTAAATATGATGTCCAAATAATGTGAGATAATTATAATCAATTCATTTAAATTGTATTATATTTGTATGATTTAAATAAATGGATTACGGTGTTACCACATCATTTAAACACCATATTTGAACACAAAATTTGGACAAAGTAGTATTATTCATAAACATTTAACCCCATCTAGTTGTTGTTTTTTTTTTAAAAAAAATTGTATATACACATTAAATCATTAATTTTCTTTTTAAAAAAAATCTCAATATGACCCTGTAGTGAAATTAATGAAAAAAATTTATAGTTGTAATACTAACTAATGTAAACCATATCTTTTTTCTTAAACCCTAGCTCCTCCTCTTCTATATGCTAATTTCAAATAATTTTATTTTTTTTAAGTATTACATTTACAACTATTACAATAAGATTGTCGGGTGGGAGAAAACTCTACACACAAACTTATAAAATGTGTATGGTCTGACTTGAACCCCTAACCCCTTACCATCAAGTATGAAAGAAAAGTACACTACCATTCCTACTTCGAGATGATGCGCAATTTAAATTTTATTAAACAAGCATCAATTAATTTTAAAAATACGGAGAATCAATTAAAATCAAAATCATCCAATAAAAGATAACAACAATATTTTTTTGCGTTTGATATCATATTATCATCCAATAAAATAGAGTTTTATATCACTCCAACCAGGTATCAATGTGGTGCTAATTATAATTTTCAAGAAAAAAAAAATTGTGTTGGTGCGCCACAATTGTTCACTGCACTATACATTTAATTTAAAAAAAATATTGTTTAATAGTCACATCGATTAGTTTAATTTTCTTCAAATCTCTTGATAAGACTTTTCAAGTAGAGCCTCTAGAGTAGAGTTTCTAACGAGTAGATCTTATAATAAAAAAAGGTTTTGGTTGTGTAAATTACAAAAAAAATGTGTTGAGAATATATTTTTTAGAAATAGCTTTTGGTTGGATGAATTACAAAAAATGTGTTGACAATATATTTATAATGAAAGAGTTATGGTGGAATGTCTAAAATTTATAAAGGGTAGTTGAGACAATTCATATATTTTAAAAAGGCTTAAAAAAAACTTTTTGGAAAAACCCAAATGTTGGGCTTCTCAAAGTAGATATAAAATGACTTTTTTGAAGGGTAATTGAGACGATTCATATATTAAAAAAAACTGTTTTGAGTTTTCTCAAACAACTAATAAAAACTTTAAAATAGCTTATAGCATTAAAAAAGCGTTTTTGATACTTTCAAAAGCTGGGCTCAAAATTTTTTTTGTCACTATTTGGTCCGAGTTTTGTAAGAAAGTCACAACTTTAATAACTTAAGTTTAAAAGGCACCTATTATTGTAAACGGATAAAACTGCCCTCCACAGTAATCTTCTTCACCATTTTGTTTTTTTTTTTTTTTTTTTTTTTCCTTTCAAAATCCTCCATCAATGGACGATGGTGGACCATGAACACGTGTACATCGCTGTCGACAACCACGACACAATAGCAACTTTTTTTATGTTTGAGCCTTTGTTAGTTGCATCTGAGATACAAACCCTCTTGTTAGTTGCTTTTTTTTTTTTTTTAAATTTAAAACCATCTTTTGTAAACCTTAAGCTGATTGTGTGAAAAAAAAAATGATTGTTAAAAAGGCTCGGAAAAGTCTCAGACAGAGTTTAGAAAGGCTCGGAGGTTCAAAATTAACAAAAAAAAATGATTGTTGGAAAGGTTCAGAGAACAAATGAAAAGGCTCGGAGAACAATTGAAATGCTCAGAGAAGAAATGAAAAGTCTCAGAGACTAATTGAAAAGTCTCGGAGACTAAATGAAAAGGCTTGAGCCTTTTCAATTGTTCTCTAAGCCTTTTCAATTAGTCTCCGAGACTATTCATTTCTTCTCTGAGCATTTTCAATTGTTCTTCGAGCCTTTTCAATTAGATTCAAAATTCATACAACCAGCTTAAGGTTTACAAAAGACTCAGAGAACAAATGAAAAGGAACCCAATTTGGGTGCGTCTATGTAGCGCCACTAAACTAATTATCCAATGAAGATGCATTGATAATATTATGATATTCAACCTCCATTGGAGGTCTGCTCTATGAAGAAGATGAAAAATAAAATCTCAGAAAACTTCAAAGTAAAAGTAAGAGTAAGAGTAAGAGTAAGAGAGAGTGTAAAGTAAGGGTATTTTTGAAAATCACTTACTTTAGTGCCTTTTAAACTTAAGTTATTAAAGTGATGACTTTCTTACAAAACCCGGTAAAAAATGTGACATTTCCCATCATTTCCACTTCAAAAGCCATACCAAACATGCATTAAGTGACACTTCAATATTTTTCAGCACATTGATCTACTCTCCTAGTTTATTAGGCCCCGTTGGAGTTTTACTATGCATAATTTTGCAAATATACGTGGGGAATTTTCACTTCAATATTATATATATATGGTTCCGTTCTAATCAGTGCGCACTGATATAACTACATTAGTACAAATACATATGGACCACTGATTATGGAGAAGTTTTGACAAATGCATATAATTTGAGTCAAAGTTTGTAAATCTAATGGTCCACATCTAACGCACTGATGAAGTTATATAAGTGCACACTGACTTGAACATACACACATATATATATATATATATATATATATATATATATATTTGGATCTCACATGTTATGTTAGATCATGACCAGTTTCAGAAAATTTCTGACCAGTACGATATCAAATTTAAAAAATATAAAACAAAAATAAATTATATGTTGAGTCTTTGTCTCCTTTATAATTCATAAATATTATTCTACAATTCATAAATATGTTAGTATTATATGTGACCGTTCAATATCGATGGGCCCATTGATCTTGTGGTAATGGGCTCTACTTTTGCTGTGTAATAGCCATAAGTCTTATTACTTTCTCTTTTGACAATACAGCTTGTTCAACATTATAAAAAAATAAAAAATAAATAAAAAAGCTGAAAATGATCGTATTTTGATATGTATTTGTTCACACACGGCTTCTTCATTCTTGTCTGTTGAAGATGAATAACTTGGAAGGTGGAAATTTTCATTCATTTATTTATTTAATAAAAGGAAGGTGGAAATTAGTAACCGAAAAAGGAGGGAAAAAAAGAGTATAAAACTTTTAAAAAACATAAAAGAATACGTGTTCTATCAATTAAGATGCTTAAAATTGTGTCATATCGCTATATTCGAAAAACATTTCCTCAGATGATCTCCATCATGATTCATATATTTTAATTTATTTTATAAATTGTTTCAAATCTTAAAGTACAAAAGATTTATTTAAATTCGTTTGTATTTTGTCAATTCTTTTGATTTATATTTTTATTCTAAGCTAGATGAGTCGATCTTATCTTAATGGGCCCTGCTTTTGTTGTGTAATGTCCATTAATGTTGTAATCTCTCTATCTGTATGTTGAGTGGTTACAATTACATACCTTATCTTCCTATATATGAAAAGATTCAAATCTCATTTTGTAGCTAGAAATGGTTCTAACAATGTTTGATTTCTACGGTCAAAGTAAAATCTTTTTCATGCCACACTAGTATTGTTTATTCTAAGTAGTCTTGACAAAACCTCAACATCCTTTTTTTTTTTTAAGGGCATTATACACAAAATTAGTATTTTTTTTTTTTATATCCTGATATTACCCTGAGGTGAAATTAATGATGAAAATAAATTGGTCCCCTTTTTTCTATACTAATTTTAAATTTTTTTTTTTTTTGAACTGTAATTTTAAATAAATTTAAATTTTTTTTTAATGAGCACAAATTAATTTTAATATACAGAGAATGAATCAAAATCATGGATGACTTGAAAGTAAAAATAGATAATAATGATTTTTTTTTAAATGAAAAGTTTAATAAATTAAACTTATTGATGAATTGTCATTATCACTCATCACTGATCATAATAAATTGAATTCAATGTAATGTAATGCATATATACATTATTGATGGGCCCATTAGTCTTATCAAAAAGGGTCTTACTTCTCTTTCAGCCATTAAAAGCAGAAAATGACTCTGATATTTATCCACCAATCACCATGTTGCTATTGAGTATTGACATATTTATTACACCATGTTGCTATTTCATGGTTGGTTTGGAATAGTTTTAACTTTTAGCTTTTAACGGTAGAAGAAGAGAAGTATAAAACCTGAGCTATTTTAACTATGATAAATATGTTGGTATTATATGTGACCGTTCAATATCGATGGGCCCATTGATCTTATGGTAATGGGCTCTACTTTTGTTGTGTAATAGCCATAAGTCTTATTACTTTCTCTTTTGACATTACAGCTTGTCCAACATTATAAAAAAAAAATAAAATAAATAAAAAAGCTGAAAATGATCGTATTTTGATATGTATTTGTTCACACACAGCTTCTTCATTCTTGTTTGTTGAAGATGAATAACTTGGAAGGTGGAAATTTTCATTGATTTATTTATTTAATAAAAGGAAGGTGAAAATTAGTAACCGAAAAAGGAGGGAAAAAAAGAGTATAAAACTTTTAGAAAACATAAAATAATATGTGTTCTATCAATTAAGATGCTTAAAATTGTGTCATATCTCTATATTTGAAAAACATTTCCTCAAATGATCTTCATCATGATTCATATATTTTAATTTATTTTATAAATTGTTTCAAATCATAAAGTACAAAAGATTTATTTAAATTCGTTTGTATTTTGTCATTTCTTTCGATTTATATTTTTATTCTGGGCTAGATGAGTCGATCTTATCTTAATGGGCCCTGCTTTTGTTGTGTAATGTCCATTAATGTTGTAATCTCTCTATCTATATGTTGAGTGGTTACAATTACATATCTTATCTTCCTATATATGAACAGATTCAAATCTCATTTTGTAGATAGAAATGGTTCTAACAATTTTTGATTTCTACGGTCAAAGTAAAATCTTATTCATGCCACACTAGTATTGTTTATTCTAAGTAGTCTTGACAAAACCCCAACATGTTTTTTTTTGTTTTGTTTTTATTTTATTTTATTTTTTTAAGGGCATTACACACAAAATCAGTATTTTTTTTATATCCTGATATTACCCTGAAGTGAAATTAATGATGAAAATAAATTGGTCCCCTTTTTTCTATACTAATTTTAATTTTTTTTTTTGAACTGTAATTTTAAATAAATTTAAATTTATTTTTAATGAGCACAAATTAATTTTAATATACAGAGAATGAATCAAAATCATGGATGACTTGAAAGTAAAAATAGATAATAATGATTTTTCTTTAAATGAAAAGTTTAATAAAATTGTCATTATCACTCATCACTGATCATAATAAATTGAATTCAATGTAATGTAATGCATATATACATTATTGATGGGCCCATTAGTCTTATCAAAATGGGTCTTACTTCTCTTTCAGCAATTAAAAGCAGAAAATGACTCTGATATTTATCCACCAATCACCATGTTGCTATTGAGTATTGACATATTTATTACACCATGTTGCTATTTCATGGTTGGTTTTGAATAGTTTTAACTTTTAGCTTTTAACGGTAGAAGAAGAGAAGTATAAAACTTGAGCTATTTTAACTATGATAAATATGTTGGTATTATATATGTGACCGTTCAATATCGATGGGCCCATTGATCTTATGGTAATGGGCTCTACTTTTGTTGTGTAATAGCCATAAGTCTTATTACTTTCTCTTTTGACATTACAACTTGTCCAACATTATAAAAAAATAAAAAATAAATAAAAAAGCTGAAAATGATCGTTTTTTGATATGTATTTGTTCACACACAGCTTCTTCATTCTTGTTTGTTGAAGATGAATAACTTGGAAGGTGGAAATTTTCATTCATTTATTTATTTAATAAAAGGAAGGTGGAAATTAGTAACCGAAAAAGGAGGAAAAAAAAAAAGAGTATAAAACTTTTAGAAAACATAAAAGAATACGTGTTCTATCAATTAAGATGCTTAAAAATGTGTCATATCGCTATATTTGGAAAACATTTCCTCAGATGATCTTCATCATGATTCATATATTTTAATTTATTTTATAAATTGTTTCAAATCATAAAGTACAAAAGATTTATTTAAATTCGTTTGTATTTTGTCATTTCTTTCGATTTATATTTTTATTCTGGGCTAGATGAGTCGATCTTATCTTAATGGGCCCTGCTTTTGTTGTGTAATGTCCATTAATGTTGTAATCTCTCTATCTTCATGTTGAGTGGTTACAATTACATACCTTATCTTCCTATATATGAAAAGATTCAAATCTCATTTGGTAGATAGAAATGGTTCTAACAATGTTTGATTTCTACGGTCAAAGTAAAATCTTTTTCATGCCACACTAGTATTGTTTATTCTAAGTAGTCTTGACAAAACCTCAACATCCTTTTTTTTTTTTTTTTTTTTTTTTTTTTTTTTAAGGGAATTATACACAAAATCAGTATTTTTTTTATATCCTGATATTACCCTGAAGTGAAATTAATGATGAAAATAAATTGGTCCACTTTTTTCTAAAATAATTTAAATTTTTTTTTTTTGAACTGTAATTTTAAATAAATTAAAATTTTTTTTAATGAGCACAAATTAATTTTAATATACAGAGAATGAATCAAAATCATGGATGACTTGAAAGTAAAAATAGATAATAATGATTTTTTTTTTAAAATGAAAAGTTTAATAAATTAAACTTATTGGTGAATTGTCATTATCACTCATCACTGATCATAATAACTTGAATTCAGTGTAATATAATGCATATATACATTATTGATGGGCCCATTAGTCTTATCAAAATGGGTCTTACTTCTCTTTCAACGATTAAAAGCAGAAAATGACTCTGATATTTATCCACATTATTGATGGGCCCATTAGTCTTATCAAAATGGGTCTTACTTCTCTTTCAGCAATTAAAAGCAGAAAATGACTCTGGTATTTATCCACCAATCACCATGTTGCTATTGAGTATTGACATATTTATTACACCATGTTGCTATTTCATGGTTGGTTTGGAATAGTTTTAACTTTTAGCTTTTAACGATAGAAGAAGAGAAGTATAAAACCTGAGCTATTTTAACTATGATAAATATGTTGGTATTATATGTGACCGTTCAATATCGATGGGCCCATTGATCTTATGGTAATGGGCTCTACTTTTGTTGTGTAATAGCCATAAGTCTTATTACTTTCTCTTTTGACATTACAGTTTGTCCAACATTATAAAAAATAAAAAATAAATAAAAAAGCTGAAAATGATCGTATTTTGATATGTATTTGTTCACACACAGCTTCTTCATTCTTGTTTGTTGAAGATGAATAACTTGGAAGGTGGAAATTAGTAACCGAAAAAGGAGGAAAAAAAAGAGTATAAAACTTTTAGAAAACATAAAAGAATACGTGTTCTATCAATTACGATGCTTAAAATTGTGTCATATCGCTATATTTGAAAAATATTTCCTCAGATGATCTTTATCATGATTCATATATTTTAATTTATTTTATAAATTGTTTCAAATCATAAAGTACAAAAGATTTATTTAAATTCGTTCGTATTTTGTCATTTCTTTCGATTTATATTTTTATTCTGAGCTAGATGAGTCGATCTTACCTTAATGGGCCATGCTTTTGTTGTGTAATGTCCATTAATGTTGTAATCTCTCTATCGGTATATTGAGTTGTTACAATTACATACCTTATCTTCCTATATATGAAAAGATTCAAATCTCATTTTGTAGATAGAAATGGTTCTAACAATGTTTGATTTCTACGGTCAAAGTAAAATCTTATTCATGCCACACTAGTATTGTTTATTCTAAGTAGTCTTGACAAAACCCCAACATGTTCCCAACAATCTCAATATTTGGATAGATTTTATTTTGTAAACAATCTCTACATTTTCCCAAAAGTTGGAAGAAGATATCAGATATGCAATCTCAACATATATGGAGGGAAGGCCATGGAATAAGAAATAATGTCAATTGTTAAAGCAGAAGGAAGATCAAAGATGATTAAAAGGTCACACTGCACACATTCGTTGAAATTTGTGACTAAAGTGATAGTCAGTATATGACTTACACTAATTGGCAACATGACATAGTTGAAGTCCATTGGCAAAGCACAATGGATTGAATAAGGGATATCAAAAGGCAACCATATGGGCATGAAAAGTGACGAAATCTGCCCTGCCTTTTCAAAGATTCAGAGCAGCATTCCAACCATAGAATTTTGCCCTGCACTTAAAATAAGATATTTGAAACAGTAGTTGAGAGGTTCTCAGTTCTCTACCCCTTAAGAGTTTGCTTTAAAATATAGTCACTTGTATTTACTATTAAAAGATAGAAATATGGATTAAAATTTTCAGAATACAGGGAATAATAAGATAATTGTTGCAATTACAAGATGGGAGTAGAGAGAAATGAAAACGATGGGTCATTTACAAGTGAGTCAGTAGCTGAGTCAAGACCAGTAGTTGAACGAGTTGACTCGGTTGATTGAAAGTGATACAGCTTCTACAGCCTGACATGTGGAAGAACAGAAAAAGCAGCTACAGCCTGAACGGTAATTAAAATAGACACAATGAACTTGGACACTTCAAAACTCTAAGCATGAAACAGAGAATTTGAAGACAATATAGGACCCAAAAAAATAAAAATAAAAATCGAATTCAGAAGAAATTGATTCATGCCGTCCAAACAGCAACACAATGTTAGCGAAGAATCACCTTCAATTGTCATATGTTTATCTATTTCAATCCATTGAAGATCCAGAATTGCATTACAACCAAAACATTTTTCCGATTACCAAGCGGTATGCATCTTCACTTCTTCTTTTGTATTCCATAACCCACCAAGCCACTTTGACAGGGTGTTTAATAATGGCATGAGATAAGAAACATTACCAAATCAATCCTTAAAATATTATACAGACAGTTTTTTATACATAAATTTTATGATATCTGATACTCAAATTCTAGGAGAATGAATAGGACTATTTCTTAGCAACTAATTTCACTTCCGGAGAAACTAAACCCAAATTCTAAGTTTATGTGTGGGGAGTTTTCTCCCCATTTTATTGGATAGATATCCGAGCCGTACATGTATTATCTAATCTTAACAAGTCCCGACAATCCTATTATAATAGTTATAATATTTCAAAAAACTAAAATAAATAAATAATTCAATGAAGGTATAGATAAATTGAGATAGGTTGTCATTCAAATACACGGGCTTACCGGTATGAGCACAAATTGAACACAAGTGTGTGCAATGTTCCTTTGTATTTGAAATATAATACTATCTAAACTTAAACCAAAATCAAGAGAACACTCAACAAAGAATATCAGTGAATTAGGACCAATCAGCGGTATAATGTATGCTGGAGTTATTCATAAACTTTTTCCTCAAATTCTTGAACTTTGCACATCAAAATTAGAGATACTTAAACATGTACAGACTCTCATTCATCTTAGTCTTTGTGTCTCAAAACAGATTCGAATTTCAGAATATTATAAGATAATGGTCCGAAAAATCCCATACTAGTTTATAGAAGCAAAATAGACCTTAGTTTTACCTTCTAAACTATCAATCAATCTTAGTAAAATCTCTCTCTATTATTGAATGAGAATCGGTTATTTTAACTAACTTTGACTGAGCTAATGAAAAGTTGACTTCCCTCTATTATCAACTTTGCTCATCAGACTTAATGGATTTGTGCAAGTGACCACAGCCGCTTGATGATCTGATGAAGCCTCTGTTATCTTCACAGAGGAGATTTAAAGTTTAAGACCAAAACAAGTGACTGTGAGGCTCTGTTCATTTACAAGTGAGTCAGTAGCTGAGTCAAGACAAGTACTTGACTAACAATGACAAGCAGAAATTGTAAATGGTTGGAAATGTAAGGAGCAGAGGATATACCTGTAAACAGCAACGTAGCAAAGAAATCAAAAATTGAAATTTCTTTATTGTTTTCTTCATAAGAATAGCTAATACCATAACATGAGAGAAGAAGATGGCAGGCCGAAGCGTAAAAAAAAACCACTCTGTAACATAATATTCTGCATGCAATAATTTTAATTATTCATACCAACAATCTCCTAAACTATAAAATTTAGAAACATAAACATCAAAGTGAAAAAACAAGATAAAAATTGGCTGAAAAGTGAGCCATTTTCAACTTTCAAGATGAAACAGCTGGATGATACTGGCAACTGGGAGTGCGAGGCAGCAAGATCGAAGAGCAGCCCCAATGCCTGAGTCATCATTTTTGAAAAAAAAAATATTAACTTTCAAATACACCCAATTTTCTTGTTATGTGCTGGTGAATGAGATGATGATACTAAAGATTTATATTCTATAAAAGATATTTTTTATGTTTTGAAATCTTGGAGTGCACCATTTACAATTTATGTTCTATAATGTTGATTTATGTTCTGTAATACTATTATATCTTCTATTCTATTTTTGTTTAGTCTATTTCAAATCTGTTTTTATGCCCAAACTAAACCTGTATAGAATTGTTAGAGTTCTTATGACCTTTTTTAATCTCTAATTTAGCAAGATTCTACTGGTTTAAAAATTCAGGAAATTTTTAAAAAGTTTATCATCAATCCATAATAGACTCATGCACTTGCGAGTATTTTTAAAATTGATCACAATAGAGATTTTGGATATCTATAATTTCTCCTCACAATTGCACGAATCATTCAATTCGTATAGTGCTAAGCAAGGGACCGCCCTCAGGGAGGTGTGGTATCTAAAGTTAGTTCTCTTCTCAATTTATCAAAATCTGACTACGGGCATTAAAAGTAAAATCAAGATTGTTGATGGCAAGTTCGGAACACAATTACAACTAAATGCAAATTAACTAAACTAACAACAACTCAAGTAATGGTCATACAAGAGTAGTGTGGTGGTGATATGGTGATGGAAATGCTAGGAAAGAAATGTGTCATCCAAAACTACCCGATTCACTAGTTGATTCAAAATTAAGAACATAAGCCTTGTCTTAACCAATTAATAAGCTACTAACCACCTAAGGTCATAGAATGGCAAGCTTACTCAATTAAACGATTTAAACACTAGTCCATTAATATCTAATCACCTAAGATCATAAAATGGCAAGAGAGACAACTATCAAGCTCAATAGTCCAAGAATCACTTAATAAAGCATGTTCATGCCAAATCAAATAATCCTTCATCAACCTAGCTTAGAATCAAGACCCATACATAAATGGTCATCCATGCATGGAATTTGAGTTCTCAAATGGTCCAAATCCTAATTGCATGTCAATAATTGGTCAACAATCAACATGCATACATAAATTGAAGCTCAATCAAGTAATAGAATCAACTAATTATATAGATAAATAATTCATATACACAAAATTCCCAACATCAAAGTTAATTACACATATTAAAGTATATCAAGGAGAAAAATAAAGAATAAGAAAAACCCATGAAGGTCTTCAAGAGCTCCACTCCATCTTCATCTCCAAGAATCTCGAATTTGTGTAACAATGGTGGTAAATGGAGGTTGTGGTGGTGATAAATGGTGCAAAATAGTGTGTAGTGGGAAATGGTGGAGAAATGAGTTGTTTTGGTGGTGAAATGGTTGGATTTGGGTAGAGAATGGAGAAGTAATGGTGTAGAGAGAGTTTGAGAGCTAGATGAGCACTCTTGGTTGTTGAATTCCAGACAAGGAGGCCGAGTTTTATAGCTAGGGCAAGAAATTGTTAAATTACAAAAGTACCCTTGGTGGAAAATTATGGAAATAACCTCAGGGGTACTGGGTGCAATTTGCCTGAAGTAGATATGTGGGGTGCTGTTAGTAGCGGACCGGCAGGCGTTTAGAAGCTGATTTAGGCTGCTCCAATCACGTGGCTGCTTCTTGGCCTAATTTGATGGCGAATTAGCTTTAGGTCCCTTTATTCTTTCAAAATCACTGAAACTTCAATCTTGCCTCAAAGTTTTCACCTTTACCCCTAATTTCTTCAAAATTACACCAATCCTTTCCGAAACTCCTCTTGTATTTGAAACACTTATTTACAAGATAAAATACCCAATTTTACCTAAGAAACAAGCACAAAACAATATGACATAAGGACCTAAAATAGGTATATAAATGGTACGATCATGTATGTTTGGTATAACTTTTGAAATGACATATCAAAATTCAATAGAGTTCAAAAACTAACATTACATGCCGGTAATGAAACACCTTGCAGCCAATTGTCTATATTTTCTTGGGAAAAAAATCCGACCTTCAATTGATTCGCACGTTAATAAGGCATCGTTCATCAGCCATCATATTACCACATCCTAGTGGTCACAGCCTTTATTTCTTTTTGGCCTCTTATGCATCGAAACCCAAAGCAGAGAGACAATAAATTTACATGAGTTTTACTACAAGAAAATTTGACATTTATGAACTTTGAAAAATGTCGCAAAACCCCTTTTACTGCATTTAGTAAAATGTCATTACAAAGAAAGTCATAAAAAACTGTCAATCTATTGCAACATGTCACTAATGCCGCAAAAACATCATTTTGGGGCAACAAGGAAATGCCGCTTCAAATGCATTTTGGAGCGGCCCAAAAATGCCATAAAAGACTTATGTTGGGGCAGTAAAAAAATGCCGTATAAAAAGGAGTTTTGAGGCCAAAAAAGTCTCAAATGTAGAAACTATTCCATATGAAAAGATAATGAAATTGAACAAAAATAGAGAAGCCAAATAAAATATGACATTGCAATAACATTAAATTGAAGAACAAAATAATATAACCAAGAATATCATTTTACAAAGTCTACTACCAAATATGATTTTACATAGCTTACTACTATATTACATATATAGACCTAATCTAAAATAACATAACTTTAAGCCACACAATAAACCTTCTAACTAATTGATAGCCGATGAAATTGCCAAGTAGAGCCTTCATGTGGTCTCCACTCCATGGGCTTTAATCTTTCTTTTCGATATCAAGCTAGCAAAAATGTTTTTTGAAATAGTATTTTTTGTCAAAGCTAACAAACTTAAATCTATCCAAGAGTAAAAATAATAAAAAATCGAAATTCTGAATCATCTATTATCCTTGAAAGGAAAGATAATAAGCTTACCTGGACTCTTTTGGCTTCTTATGCCTGCTTTACCCTTTCAATGTTTTCTGGAGTAATAAATTACTTGAATATACTGTTTAAACACCCTGGAGGATGAAAAAAGAAAAGCCACAATCCGACATATTAGAGTTTGATCAAGGTGAAGCTCACATCTAAATAGCTACTATTGAGATCTTAGGGAGTGAACCACATAAAATGACCAAACTAATTCGAATCTAATTCAGCAAGTAAAATAAGACTAGTGTTTGGCAATTCATATATAAAACATAAAATAAATAAATAAATAAATAAATAAATAAATAAATAAATAAAAGATTTCAAAAAGTTCACCGCATGCAGAATTACACAATATTAGACATTAATTTTGAAGTTGATAACATTCTTCCTTTAGTTAATAGAAGAAAAATTCAACAACGGATGCTAGTGGCTGAATTGGATGAAAGAATAATACCTCATGCACAATATGTACATAATTATAATATGCACAAGCATAGTCCAGGTTTGCAATTAATGCAGAGCTGCTGAACATTGGATTTGCAACATACCAAGTTCTCTGGAACAAATTGCAAATTAATTAGAAACAATATTCTTGTGTACTGTCTTGGGCACTAGCTGGCCATCGTCAAAAAGCCTCCTGCACAAAGTTACATATGAGAATAATGAATTATAATAGCTCCCATAATAAATGTAAAATTTTTTGCGTACATGTAATTAATTTGAACTAATATACTGCTTAGAAAAATCTTTCAGTCAAAAAGAAATTATTGACCATAAATGAAAAACCAAAACACAAGAAGTACAGGATCCGCAGAGAAAGAGTTGTGTTTGCCATTTTGGTTGCATATCCTCGAATATGTCACAGGCAATAATCAACAACCTTCTATACCAAATACAAGAAAAACAAATAACTTAACAATTAGAGAACACCAATATATGATACATATAACTCCTCCAGCACTGAAGCTTATTCAAAAATCAACAAAATCAGGATCCATGTCCGCAAGGCCAGTAAATTAGTCTAGCGTATCTGCCATTAAGACCTCATTTCTATTTAATTTTAAACACAAAAAACTGGAAAAACGATCAAAGCAAAACTGCAAAAGTAATTGATCCCTTAACTTATCTCGATTGACACACGGAACATCAGCCATAATGAGCCCCATCAATCCCATTCTGTACATGTGATCGGATATCGATTCCTGATCCTTAACATCTCTCAGTACCCATCCAACTCCTTTAGTTGTCTAATTCAAATCAGAAGATTAAAAACAAATTAACCATACAAATTCCTAAACTAATCCTAAATTTTATAGCTTGACGATTAAACAAGTGAAATCTTAACTTCATTTCATTTCCAAGAAAGCTAGAATTTTTTTTTTTTTTTAATCTTCATATTTATTTCAAAATTTGAGTAAATGAATCCTCCATTTAACTAAGCTAAACATAATTATCTAAATTTAACGGTTGAAATTTTTACATATCTCAGAAAACAAAACTGCTCTGTGTCTTAGCTTTCTCAGCAACCAAACAGTAAATGAAATTAAATTTCTTTTTTTCTACACTCGCTTAGTCATTTTCTCACTAACCAAACAGAAACACTTCGGCACCTTAAGGCTTTGGTAGAGGGAGAGAAAGTTGATAGCGGAGGAAGCAGAGGAAGAGAAAGCTGTGCCGTTATTTGACGAGGAAGAATCGAGAAGATTGATACAATCATCACCGCGGACGGACGACGACGACAAAGAAACCTCTGTAGCCGCCATTCGATAAGCTTTGGAGGTGCGATTGTTTTGTTGAATCTGAGCCGACTCAGCTGAGTCGAAGTAGGAGACGAGAAGAGGAAGACAGTGAGGATGACGATCTACAGAGCAACAGTCCTCAGCACAATTGATAAGACATAAGAGATCAACAAAAATTGAAGAATCAGATATTAGAGTAGTCAGAAATGAGAGAGAGAGAGAGATCGACCAAAGTTGAAATCGAAAAAACTCACAGATTGATAGAACATTTTTATGTCCGTGAGAGAAACCAATTAATTTAGGGATTTAGGGTAAAATTGGAGATTGATAGAACTTTTTTATGTCCGTGAGAGAAACCAATTAATTTAGGGATTTAGGGTAAAATTGGAGAAAAAAGTTCTAAATTACACAAGTAGCGTTTATCCCGATCTGTCCCGATACTAGGCTATCCCGATCGTTTCCTTCTCGAGTCATCGTTGATTTCCAGTTAGTGTCACTGACTTCACCGTTGATTTCTGTCGATTTCCGGTTAACCTTGATAAAAGCCTTAGAAGTTAGAACAGGGTCCCAAGGTTTTTTTTTCTCGGGACAGGCTGACCCGATGTTAGGTCACCCCATCCTGAACCTTTTTTCATAGCTTGAAAACTTTTAAGGTGATTTAATCTTCATAAAATAGAAAGATAAAAAAATCGTGAATATTTCAAAACTCTCATAATAAAGCTAATGAGATTGAAAAAATAATTTTAAAATGCAATAGCTTCAAATTACTTCATATGATATCCTCCAATGTCTTTAAAACCTAAAATTGAAAAAAAAAAAAAAAAACAGTAGTGTTGGAAACAAAGTGCTGTGGTGTAGGAAAATTGTTAGATAGTGTTTATTTTATTTGTTTGATAAGTTGGTCGGTAAAAGTAATAAAAATGATAATAAATAAGGTGAGTGATGAGTGAGGGCATTTTGGGAAGAATAGGGTAGTTTTGCGGTTGAAATAGATTTTAGAGTAGATTTGCTATTAAGCCCCTAAAATAGGGCATTTTTGCTAAAAACCCAAAACATATCTCTTTTCTTAAATCCTAACCCCTCTTTTATATGCTAATTTTAAATAAATTTAAATTTACTTTTAATGAGTACAAATTAATTTAAAAATAGAGAATGAATCAAAATCCTGGATGACTTGAAAGTAAAAGCAGATAATAATGATTTTTTTTTTTTTAAGAAAAGTTAAATAAATTAAACTTATTGATGAATTGTCACTATCACTCATTGTTGAGACACTGATCATGATAATTTGAATTCAATGTAATGTAATGCCTATTAGACATTATTGATGTGCCCATCAGTCTTACCAAAATGAGCCTAACTTCTCTTTCAGCTATTAAAAGCAGAAAATGACTAATATTTATCCACCATGGTTCTATTGAGCATTGACATATTTATTACACCATGTTGTTTCATGGCTGGTTTGGAATAGTTTTAACTTTTAGCTTTTAATGGTGGAAGAAGAGAAGTAAAAAACTTGAGCTCTTTTAGCTTTGATATGGCATTTTTATTCTTTTCATAAGAGATTTTGAACCCTTTATATTTAGTAGTGGTGGACCCAACATATTTAATGAGATGGTGCACTTGAACAAAATAACAATTATATAGGTAACTAAACCTAGTTTGGGCAATGGGTGAAGAACATTTGTTTGAAACTTATGATCCAAAGCAAATCCGTGAGGGTGAAGGATGTGTGCGGTGTGCATGAAGCCAAAAGCGGATAATATATACTTGGTGGGCATGAATTGTTACAATTGGGTCCAAACATAATCTTAAATCCGCATCCACGCTTCTATTGTGCATTGTTAGTATTGTTTAAAATTTTATTTATGGCACACTAGCTAGAATTGTTTATTCTAAGGAGTCTTAGTAAATCCCTAACTCAGTCTCGGTGTTAATTTAATAATAATTATTATTATTGCATTTCACACCGAATCAGTACTTTTTTATATCCCGATATTACCCTTAAGTGATATTAATGAAGAAAATAAATAGTCGTAATTTTTTTTGCAAAATAAACCTTACCTTTTTTTTCATAAACCATAACTCTTCTTATATATACTAATTTTAAATAAATTTAAATTTTCTTATAACAAGCAAAAATTAATTTTAAAATACAGAGAATGAATCAAAATCATGGTTGACTTGAAAATAAAAATATATAATAATGACTTTTTTAAAAGAAAATTTAAATAAATTAAACTTATTGATGAATTTCCATTCATCATGAATCATGTTGAATTGAATTCAATGCAGTATTGTAGTGTATTTTAGACATTATTGATAGGCCCATTAGTCTTATCAAAATGGGCCTTACTTCTCTTTCAGTCATTAAAAGCAGAAAATGACTGATATTTATTCACCAGCATGTTGCTGTTGACATCTTTGTTGCACAATATTTTATTTTAGAACTTGTTTGAAATAACTTCTACTTTTAACTTTTGAAAGTAGAAAAAGAGAAGTAACTTGGATAGTTTATTTCATAAGATCTTTTTAGACTGTTTGGTTGAAACATTTTAAAAACTATTTTTTGATTGGTTGGAACATTTTCTAACTATAATATAACATTTGTTCCTTAATTTGACTAAATAAATATATGTATATATATTTTTTAATTAAAGTTTATCACATGTTATAATATAATATTTTTCTATTAAATTTTTAAAAATAATTCTACTTCATTAAATAAAAAAGAATAAAATAATAGTAATTAATTACATGATTTTTGTTTATATGAATAATTTCATTAGATGATGCATCACAAATTAAACAAAATCTTTAAATAATAAAGGATATAGGTGGCAATTTTAGTTTGTTATTGTAAAATTAGTAATGTGAAAATTTCATTAAACTCAAAGCAGCTTCCCTTGTTTTTTTAGTTAAGCTTTTTTTTTTTTTAGGAGAAGCTAATTGGGCTTGGCTCCTTGGCAATCTCCTTAAAGAGTTTTTAATCCTTGAATGCTCTTCCCTTATAAAATCCAAATAGCCCTAAAAAAAGTGGCTTTTGACCATGCCAAACAGGCCTTAGTTTTCTCCTTGCAAGCCATTATTATTACAATGAATTGAAGGGATATTAAAAGGTAGCGCCATAAGGGCACGATGGACTAATTAAACCTCTATAACAAATCTCAAAATTTATCGGCTGATCAGTTTAATTGGTCTCTGCTGCTGGTTTGTATTTGCAAAATTTAGTGTTTAATTTAGTGTTTCGGCCACATGCATGCCACCTTGAGAAAGGAGAAAGCTTGTCAGAAATGTTGCTTGGAATATCACTGATGATGTATGTGGAGTCTGCTAGGCAAGAAAAAAACTTTGGTTGGTTACACAATCTGTTTCATATATGGCTGCAAAAGATATATATGATGACAAGTCTCCACATGCTTGCAAACTTGCAAAAAGCACAAATCATGGTGTGCTACTAGGCTGACATAATGTTTGGCAAAACATTGAGAGATGATATTTGAATGGCAAAGGCCCAAAACGTCCTTCTCAGATGTGAGCTTCTTGACTTCATCGTCCACACCCACCACCAGCTTCACCGCTTGTTGTATCTGTCAACTAACGACAGTAACCAATTGCTCCAAGACAACAGAAACAATTGCATCAGCCGTGATACTGAGAGATGAAATTTGAATGGAAATTACAATTGTAGAAGAAATTTGAGTGTTTTTGAATGTGCTTCTTGTGATAATCTTGCAATGTCCTTCAAGCTTTTATATTGCCAAGGAATATTGATACTTCATCTAAACGGGCAAAGTGAGAAAACTTGCTTGGATGCTGGTTCAAGTATATTGCTATTAAAAAGTGACACTCATTCTTTTGTAGAGTCGGATACTACCTGAGAAAAAAATAATTTATGAATTTCATCATCCGAAGATTATGAGGGAAGCTGCTTCTTATATTTCTTCATTAAATCAACAGAAGCTTTACAATACTTGTCGAAAGCATTACTATTAGCACTCAATTCGGCCCAAGCATCCTTCATAAAACGAGTAAAGGGTAGACTAGGAATTTCTTGGCCATCAGAAGTAGAAGATCTGCAAGGAGAAAAATGTCGAATGCCCTTCCATGTTAATATTATGTCGATGATGCCCGGTTTGTCTTCTTGTAGCAATGTTTAACTTATTTTTGAACCAAAATTCTAAATATGCCCCACTAAAACAGTCACCGGTCGCTAACTTTTTTTTAGGACAAAAAAGCCTTCTTTCATAAGTGAAGACAACTCTCTCGTCTCTTTCACTTCTCTTTACATCTTTCTTTGCAAATCTCTGCTCTTTTTAAGCTCTAAAACTATGGGTGGGCACATTAACCGGACTTTACCTGAACCGAAACAATGTTTTTTTACCCCTTTTCACAAAAAACCCTAAACCCTGTTTGGTTATGTTTGGTTTTCCGAACCAGAAATGCATTACGTCCCCATGCAAAAATCATCAACATATAACACAAAACTACAAAACAAGAATCTTTAAAAATATATATATATACTACAAGACAAGAAACGCACATCTTCATGCATTTGTGTAAACATGTAAATAAAATATAAAACAAAACACATAAATTATTAACTAGAATCATATGGTTAAGTAATTAAATCAAAGGATACGAAATCTCACTTGGGCTGCAATATAGTCTCTCTAACATGTTCTGCGAACAGAGTTAAATAGGCTGTTCCCCTTGCAATCTTGAAATCCTTAGCAAGCCTCTCGATAGTATAAATCTCTGGATTTTCCTTATACATGCGGTACATTGCTGCTCTCTCTGTGTGTTCAGGCCTTCTATTCGTCAACGCATCTCTCAACAACAAAATTTCATCCACCGTCTCCGCCGCAGTATTGTAGTCCTTGGCAAGCCTTTTGGGGGTATAAACCTCTTGATCTTCCATGTGTACTCTGTATATGGCTTCCTTATCTGACTCGCTGACAGAAGACGGTAATATACCACTTGGAACCTCCAGTATTTTGGAGTTAACCTCTACCTCGATCATTTTGCCATGACATCCACCGAGATATGCATTGCTGTCTTTGTAAGTACAGGATCAATCAACTATGACATCAAAATCTTCCAATGAAAGCTCAAAATCCGAAGGACACTGTAAAGAAACATGATGGAAACCCAGATGGACAGAAGCATTGTTCTCCTTGTTTCCAGCACCACAACCACAATCATCACCATCAAAGTAAGATTTGACTGAAAATGAGTGGGTTTCAATAACCTGATTAGCTTCAACTCCTCTGTTTAGCAATGCAGGTACTATTTTTCCTTTCAAAATTCTTGCTGCAGTTGCACTGGTTCTAGTGGCAAGGGACAAGCGAGACACAAGCGGACAAAGACTAACCATTTTTGCTATACTTGGAGAAAGAACCCTGGAAACAAAGTCTATTTCAACAATGCCACTCTACTACTTAGAATAAATAAATATAAATAAAAATAAAAACCCTCAAAGCAGAAAATGTCATTGTTAGTTGTACAACATTCTACCAAGCAAAACCCCTGTAGAAACCCCAAACAAAACAATACGAACACAGAAACTCCAAAAACGAGCCCATTTCAAGTTTCAATCTTTTTATGGTATAACCAAGCAAAACCCCTATAGAAACTCCAAACAGAACAAGACAGAGAGACAATATGAGAAACAAGATCACTATTACAAATCTGCAACTATCAATGTAATGTGAGAAGGTAGGTTTTGAGCTGTCAAAATTTTCAGCTTTGGAGCCTCTTTATACTAAATGAGTACTGAGAATGAAACAAATAGAAACCCATTCCAAGTTTCAATCTTTTTATGATATCAAACTACCATGGACACATGTAATTAGAGTTCAAACAACCTAAAATTCACAGCAAAAATATTTAACTTCGACACAAAGCAATGAGTACAAACCGAGCAAGACCCCAATTTTTTTTTTAGAAAATTTTCATAAAACAAATGGAAACCCAATTAAAGTTTCCATCTTTGTATGATATCAAACTACCGTGGACACATGTAATTAGAGTTCAAACAATTTAAAATTCAAAGCAAAAATGTACACTAACAGAGCATCGCAAGAACCCACATTATTACGAGAAAATTTTCATCATGAAAACCCAACACATCAAAAGAAAAAGAAAAAAAGTGGTAGAACTAGAAGATGAATTTTTCCAGAACCCCCAAGATCAGGATCAGGATTAATGTAATGTGAGTGAGAACTCAGAAAGTCTTTGTCTTGGAGTGAGAAACTCTTGAGCTCTGTCAACTTGTAACAATGAAATGTGAAAAGTGAGAACTAAAGAGAACCAGGTAGGTGTAGCTTTTAATATGAATGTTCCAGTGTGGGCAACCCCTTGGAAGGGAAAATGAAAACCAATGAAAGTCATACACGTTGCAAACAACAACCATCACAAGGGACATTTTGGGCCTGTAACTGCTGTTGGGCTTGAAGGATACCCTACGACGACTATATGACCATGTACTATCTATTATGTTGATCATTTTCTTATTTTTTGAATTCCATTTTTTTGTAGTAAGTTTTTATGTGTGATGAAACCAAAAATCACTTCAATGGTTTGGCTATTGACATAGTCCGTTACAGTTCCCATTGATCATTCACAGAGCCACTTAAATACACCTAAAAGAATTTAAAGAAATTTATATGGACATTTAAGCCACCGTGATGGATTAAATACCATATAGGGATCATCATAGGAGGGACAGAGATGGTCTGAGAAGAGAGAATGTTTCAGCTGGGGTACAAAAGGATCGTCCTTATGTGGAGGTGGTGAGAGGATCACAAGCTGCTAGCACCAAATCTATGGACAAGGAAGGGGAAAAGCTTCGTCCGATGAACTGGGAACTCCTTCAGAAGGACCAAGAGTGGCTGGACAAGTGTGCAGTTGGTATTTTGAAAAATTTCTCTTAGGTTTCGAGGGTGAATAATCATTTAAATGCTAAAGGATTTGAGTTCACTTGATCTTATTTAGGGGACAAATGCATCCTTTGGCGTTTTGAATCTGTTGCTCAGAAGGAAGAATTCATTCATTTAAGGCGATTATGGGATGATGTTTTTTCGGCAATGGTAAGATTGATTGAATCTTTAACTCCTCAGTCAAGATTGGTTTGGGTGAATTGTTGGGGAATACCCATGTCTTGTTGGTATAAGGCTTTTTTCTTAAAGTTGGGTTGGTAAATCGGCAAGCCATTGTTTATCGAGGACGATACTCAGAATAGAGTTCGTTTAGATAAAGGTCGTTTGCTAGTTTTGGTTCCTTAGTCAAAACAGTGTTCATGCAAAGTTAGAGTTAATGGTAATTTTAGATCCTTTGTTGTGAGATTAGAAGAAGATGTGAATCCAGTGGATATGTTGTGGCTAGATAATTTCCTTGAGTTGAGAAAGTCCATGGTTCATGCTGGTTGGAAAGCACCGCCGGAAAAGGAACGAATTCAAATTTGCGATCCTAAGGAGGTGGTGAGATTACCTCTTCGATCTCATCACAGGCTGGAAAGGCTATGGTCTGCAAAAGAGACAGAGGTCAGATCAGTAGGCCAGCGATGAAGACTAAGAAAGACGTGATTGGACAGAGTATGGTTGTGTGTGGTGGGAGGGTGTTCGTGGTAAAGGGACTAAGGGAGTTTTTGAAAAAGGGAAAAAGAAATGGGTTAGCAAGGCTAAGAAGAAGCCTATGTCCTTTGTGATTCATAGTGGAAAGTTGAACTTAGATAAAAGAAAGGGACGGGACAGAGTTTGTGTCAGTAGCTCAGAAGACAGTTCGTCGTCGTCAGGAGAAAAACTTACCTGCACCCGGTGCAACACTCAGCACATGCTGAATGTTGCACCCCAGCCAATCAAGTCTTGACACCTCATCCAACTCATCCAACTCAGCCACTCAACTTAGCCATCCAACTCAACAGACCACCCAACCCAGCCCACCAGAAGACGACGGCGACGGCGATGTGAAGCGACGACGGTCACGGCAACAGTAACGACGGACGTGCAGCGACGACACGGCGACGGTGACACCGGACGTGCAGCGACGACGGCGACGCGAACGAAACCCTCCCGTTATGGGTTATAAATATGATATAAAATATGCCCATCAATATAGTTTAGAATTCATTGAAACTTTCATCTAACTTAAATGCAAACTTAACATTTTATTTAAAACATAAAAATTATACAAGCGAAAAGTAATAACACCACAGTTCAAGCTCATAAGGCATTTCCATTATGATCTTCTTGAACCTTTAGAGCATCCATTTCTTCCTTGAACTTGGGCATGGCAGCTCTAGGAAGTGTGACATGAACCCTAATTCCACCTTTCATTGAAGGATCCACATTGTTAGGAGGCCAAAAGAGACACAAGTCCACATCGTCACATGGCACAATAACCAGATTCACTGGATCTCCCCATCCAAAATCTATGTCTTCAGACAAACCAAGGTTCCTACAATCTGACACTGCCAATGCAACGTCTTTCAACATGACATTCAGCTCTTTCTCTCTCTCCAAAAGCTCAAGGGTTGTGTAAATGTATTCGTTTGTAGATGAAGATTTCTTGCACTCTTTGATGACCTTCGCGGTTTCGGAGAGTGGCTTTTCATTAAGATCCTTCCCTGTTAGAACCACATTTGCGTTGATAAATGAATTTCCATAGTATCCATCAGGCAGAGGCGGATTCAAATGGCGCCTTATGTTCATAACCAGACAGATCAAAGTTTTCGCATCCAGGCTCAACTTCATAGCCCTAAATCTTGATCTCCAAACATAGGCAGCGAGCACTTCAAAAGTTGTGAAGTAAAAATTACCTTGAGTTTGATGAACATGATCTCCTTCACATTCTTTGATCAAATCCATTCTGAGCCTCTTGATGCTCTCAGCATTCACATTGAAATATGCATGCAAGATGTCATCAGTTGGCAAAAATGGTGAAGTTGCCAAAGAAGCCGGATCAACAATGAACTTGGGTGTTCCTGGAGGGGCTTTGGCCACCAGTTTCTGCCTCTGCCAAACAGGTTTGATTGATGGTTCACTCTTCCCACTAGCAAGCTCAGCCATGGCTCGAAAGAACTGAGCTGCACCGGATCCGTCACAGATCGAGTGTGACAAACCCATCCCAATTGTGAACCCCCCACATGCGAATTCGGTCACTTGAATAACCAGAGGGTGTTCACCTTCATTAGGGTCAGATGGAAAATCAAACAAAAACTTTTGAGCTGTTTTGACGTCGACTTCGATCCCATCTAAGTAATCAAGAGAAGAGAGTTGGCAATCAGCATTTGCCACCAAGAAAGGCACGCCAATAGCATTGCAGTTGATTTGAAGCTTCCCATCACTTTGCATCTTGATAGTGCCCATTTGTACACTCGGTGCAGCCCCCATTTCTTATCAATTGTACTCGTTTTCGAGCATATTTATATATTTAACGTGTTTGGTGAGCTTTGTGTAGGTTATTTGCCATAAATAAGGTATTTAAGCTTAATTGATGAGTTTTTGAAGTTAAAAGGGCTGAAATGGGAAAGACTTGTGCAGTACACCTATGTTTCGGGGGCCATATCTCTCACCTCAGATTGAACTAGGTTTTGTGCTACCTATTTTTGGAAAGCCCCAGCTGTCTAATTTCCAACGGTTTTTATGGATCACAATTCCAATATTTCTAGAGAAAGTTATGCCCGTTTCCGTAACGGTGCGCGCTGCTGGAAGACACTGAAGAACAAGAGGCGCTGTACGTAAAGCGCTTTTGTACAGCGCCCGTACAGCGCCAATTCTCTGAAATGTGGACAGCAATTGGGCGCTGTACGTACAGCGCTTTCGTACAGCGCCCTGGGCATTCGTTTTGTGTCCTTTTTGTCCGAATTTGAGGGGTTTTCTTGTCTTTTGACCCAAAATTCTTGCCCTAGCCTCTACATTCTTTAAATACCTCTTTTCCTCTCATTTTTTATCTCTCTTGAACTCCCACAATACATTCAAAACATTCCAAGAACACATTTCTACTCTCCAAATCCTTCACCAAATCACTCACATCCTTCACCAAATCATCACCCAAACCCATTTCTCACCTCATCACTTCACTTCTTCACCAAAACTCACCATAAAGACCACATCTTGGAGCAAGGAAAGGGCAAGAAGAGAAGAAGCTTAGCACAATCAAGCCAAGAGAGAAGGAGTGCTCAACTTAGTTTACTCTAAACCCTTCTCTTGTTACTTTTATTCATTTTTAGTATGGCTTGTAATTATTTCTTATATTTGATAGTCATTTGTTGTATGATGAACTAGACTTCCTTGGCTAAGGCCAAGATGAAGCCTTTTCCATGAATTATTAATCAAGGCCATCAATTTATCATTTATTGCTTGTGTGTGTATGCTCATTTCATGTTCTTATCATTATTGAATGTCTAGCTAGCATTTAATAAGTGTTTGGTTGTTGTGTGAAGTACCGAGAGGTGAAGCACACAACGTGCTCGATGAAATGTGTGATAGAGGTTGGTAAGATAGAAATATGCAATGCTAGCCTCTATGATTCAATTTGTGTGCCATGAAACTTAATGAATTTACATGTAATTCGGATAACCATTGAGAAATAGGTTGTTGGTGCATGTAAATGTTGTCTTTATCACTTGAGAGAGGTTAGAGACAAATTTAGGGTGTCACGAATCTACACACACTTGCATACTTTATCTTAATGATGTGCCTAAAATTGATGAGGATTGGATAGGTGGATTCAAGGTCCTAGCTTAATTTCTCATAAGAAATACAACCACTTGCTTGTGTTTGGCTTATTTTAGTTTGTTAGCTTACTTAGTTTAAATTATTGCATTTTAGTTTATGTTTAGTTTAGTTGAAGTTGAGTAGTATAATTCCATCATCACATATTTGTTGTTCTAGATAGTAATTGAATCAATCAATTGTGGTAATCAATACGTCAATCTCCGAGGAACGAATCTTATTCACCATTGTACTACTCCTACGGCTCCGTACTATTGCGGGTGCTCAATTAGGAGTGGTCACATCTTCATCATCCCAGCCAGTGGATAGTAGAAAACTAAAACGTCCGAGAGAGCTTTTTCGATCAAGCTAGCCGGGTCTGTTTGCTTATTATCAGTTTTTCTTTCATGATCATTATGATCTTGAGCAGTGGAGAAGATATTGTTTGATTTGTAGACATAAATGAATCGATGTAGAACCCGAAGAAGAAGATCATTGTCAATGGTGGACAAAGAAAGAGCACGTGAAGGTGTAGTTTTTGAGGGTTTTACAAGCACAACTTCTTTTTTCTCAATGGAGAAGGAAGTGTTGTTGTGGTTTTCCATGTGAGAGAGATGAGAGTAGTGATGCAATACAAATTATGTGACTTTGAGTTGAGGTACTAAAGCAATATGGGCAATTCTTCTAATTTATATCGCTAAGACTGTTTGAGGATTTTATTATTATTATTATTATTATTATTATTATTTTAACAATGGTAACTTTATTTAAATTTAACTTTAATTCAGAAGATTAAAAGTTAAGCAACAGAAATTGTTTAAAATAAATGATATAATGTAAGAGTGTTAAGACCCACGAGCATTTTTAAAAATTCATTACCCACTTCTCTCACGATAAACATTGATCGTATAAAAAGTGTTTCAAGGGATGGTAGTTTTACCAAAATTTTAGATTTTGATTCGTTTGCTCTATTTAAATTTAATGTACATCGGAGATATTTTAATCAAAATCTATTTTATTTACAACTATTCTTAGAATGTATTAATAGTAAGTGTTGACTTTTATAATTTTAATTAATAAAACAATATAAATAACATTTTAAATATAATTATACATTGAAACACAATCCTAAATCGATGTGTCAAATATGATATTTTACTTTTTTTATACCAAATTTGACATTAACATTGACATATACATTTGAGATAGTATAATATCATTGATGAAGACGCAACAAAGGATTATTTGAAATCCGCAACCAGCCTGCATTTATTTTTGGGCCTTTTAAAACTAAATTAATTGCAAGCGTGAGTTTCAAGTAAAACTAAAAAGTAAAAAAATAAAAAGTAAAAAGGCAGCATCTTGTAAAACCAAGTTTTTTATTTTTCCCATTTGGGTGAAATATCACTAATTCACTATTCCTTGGCGTTATTATCAATATATAGATTATTGTTTTTTTTTCAATATATAGATTATTGTTTTTTTTTTTTTTTTTTTGGGGGGGGGGGGGGGGGGGGTGGTATTATGATTTTAATCCCTCTAGTAAGCATTAATCTGAGTTTGGTCCACTAGTATTTGAAATTACTAACTTTAGTCCTTATGTTAGGTATTCCGTGAAAACAAATAGTCTGGCATTGTTAGAGGATACAATGACCAAAATACCCTTAATGAAGGCTTCTGATGAAGGGCAGTATGGTAATTTTATATTTAATTAAATAAAAAATGAAAAAACAAAAACAAACCAAATTTTAAAATGAAAATATATAAAAAACTAATTAAAAAATTATTATTATTATTATTATTATTATTATTATTAAATGAATTAAATTTAAAAGATGGATTTGGTGAAGATCCAGACCGTCCATCTCATGAGATGAACGATGGAGATCCAACAAATCCATTAAAAAAAATGGCGAAATTAAAAAAAATTAAAATGGATTTGGTGGAAATCCATATTGGATCTCCACCAAATTAAAACTTTCCAGACTTCATAAAAATTTCCAGACTCAACACCTAACACTAGACTTCATCAAAATTTCTAGAAATCACAAACCCAAAACATCATCAGTTAAAGAATTCAAACCGAAATCCCTCTCTTCTCTCTCTCCCTCTCTAACACCCACACAAACCTAAGAAAATTGACCCAGTAAGCCAAAAAAAAAAAAAAAAAAAAAAACCCTAACCCCCATCAACATCATCACCAAATTAAACCCAAGCCTCACAAACCCAGTTCAGCCAAACAAAAAATCCATACCAAATCGTAGGGTTGAAGATCCATACCAAAACCAAACCCTCACAGAACCCATACTAGAAATTTTTTTAAAATAAACCCATACCCAAATCAAAGATCAACACCAAACCTCACTGACCTCTCGCTTCGCCACCACCGTTTGTGCCTCTCTCGTCTCGTATTCGACTTGCTCAGCTCCAACTCGCACTTGCTCCTCTCCTCCGAGTGGTTTGAAAAAAGAACGAGAGAAAGATCGATGTCGAGTTATGGAAAGAAGTGGGATTGAAAGATGAGGTTCAACATGGCCTTCATGTTAACAAGAAGAAGAAGATCTTGGAACTTTTTTTCCTGTAATTTTTTTGTTTCTTTAATTGTGATGTTGTTGATGATTGAAGAGGAGAAGATGGAGACATATATGAGAGAGAGAGAGAGAGAGAGAGAGAGAGAGAGTTGGAGAGATTAAAGTTAGGGGTGATTATTTTTTAATTTTTTATTATTTAATTAAATTAAATTTATTAATTTAAATGCATTTAATATATTTATTATTTTTTTAATTTTTAATTTCTACTTTTAAAGTACAATTTTTTTTTTTCACATTATAAAATTATAGATTTACCCTTGTTCCGGACAGGTTTTTAGAAGCTTTCATCAAATTTCTCATAATGCCTTGTTGACCTAACGAAAGTCAACGAAAATATAACGGAATTGGACGGTGGGGACTCGAATTTGTATTGTCAAAGAACTAATGGACTGAAGTTAATAATTCTAAAAACTAGTGGACCAAACTCAAATTAACGCAAAATAGAGGGACTAAAATCATAATATCCCTTTTTTTTCTTTTTTTTTTTTTTAAGATTTTAGTGTTGACAAGTATACTTCTATATATTTTTTTTTAAATTATTATTAAGGGATAATTATCCCGGCGGCCATCAATTTGATGACACACTATCAAAATGGCAACTACATTGAAAATTGGTTTCAAAATGGTCATTTTTAACGAAAAGTGTGACACTAATGGCCATTCCATCCAATTCCATCTAATTTCATTCAATTCCATCCAATTCCATCTAATTTCATTCAATTCCATTCAAAATGGTCATTTTTGACGAAAAGTGTGACACTAATGGCCATTCCATCCAATTTCATTCAATTCCATCCAAGAAGTGGCATTTTGGTAAATAAGGGGATGACAATAATTTATTTTAGATTTTTCTTGTAAATCAATTTTGACATTTGGGTAAATAAGGGGATGATATTAATTTATTTTAGATGTTTTTTTGGAAATCAATTTTTTCTTTTGTTTTTTGAAACAAATAATTATATTTAGTGTGTGTAAATACATACATATATATATATATATATATATACACATATGTTTGAGATATGCTATGTGTATATAGACACACAAAATATAATTATTCGTTTCAAAATACAAAAGAAATGGTTTAGATCAATACACATGTCTCTTCCTTGTTTTTTAGATTTTTTAGATTTTGTAGCTTTAATCTTCTCAATATATATATATATATATATATATATATATATATATATATATTTGAGATATGCTATACATATATACACACTAAATATAATTATTCGTTTCAAAAAATAAAAGAAAAAATTGATTTCCAAAAAATATCTTAAATAAATTAATGTTATCTTATTTACCAAAATCTCACTCATTAGATGGAATTTGATGTAATTAGATATAATTAGATGGAATGGTCATTAGTGTCACACTTTTTGTCAAAATGATCAAATTATGGCCACTGAGATAATTATCCGTATTATTAATTCAAAGTTCGGAGAAGGTAACATAACTCAAATTAATAACTTCAATACTGTAACCTTATTTTGTCTACTTCTTGTAAATTTATATTGACAATCTAACTAAACTTATAAAGGTTTTCGTTGTGGGTTCAAGTCTCTCCCACCTCTCTCACAAAATCCTGAATTATTATAATATTTTTATAAATAAAATAAAAAACTTATAAAGGTTTTCGTAACTTGGGTATTAGAATGTCATTTCTTATGTCCATTTAATAATTAAATTATTGTTATGCAATGTATAAATTCATATTGACTTAATATTTCTTTTAAGTTTATATAAATCACTAGAAAAATGAGGTTGGCTAGTGGTTTGTCCCCCAGACATACATTATGAGATTATGGGTTCGAGTATGTATTTCTCCCTCAAAATCTCGAATTATTGTAATATTTCATGTGTATATATATATATATATATATATATATATATATATATATAAATCATGTCACATTATTTAGTAAAATTTTGAGACAATCTAGTATTATATAAATCATATCACTTTATTTTATGGGATAATCCTATTTAGTCCATCTAGTTTGATGTATTTCGGAATTTAGTCCACTAGTTTGGAGTATTGTTTTTTTAGTCCAAACCTTCACTGACAATCCCTTTTATAGTCCCTACCGTCCAATTCCATTAGGGTTTCTTAGAATTCCGTCATGTCAATGAGGGTAAAAAGGTAAAATAATGTCAAAGGATTTAGAATATTGTTTGACGAAAGGGCATAATGATATTTTTCAAATTAATTGAAAAAAAAAATGAAATAAAAATCAGTTAGTAATATTAAATAAAATAATAAATATTTAATGGTAAATGCAATTAATATTACAAAATAATAAATAAATAAATAAACATTTAAACTTGTAAACCCTAACTTTCTCTCTTCTTTTTCTCTCTCCCCATTCTCTTCTTCTCAAATCTCCCCTCCAAGACCGCCACCCCCACCACTGAAGCCAGCAACCATCGCCCTCGAAGCCGATAACCCCCAACCACCACCCAACACCCACCACTGAAACCCAACCCAATTTTTAAAAAAATAATTAGTATAAGGGTAAAATTGGAAGACATCATGATCTTTTAACAGGTATCACCATTACTCAAGGGCAACATGGTCATTTTACCCTCTACCCATATCAGAATGTGTACTTTTAATGGAAAACGTAACATATTAATGGACTGAATTCTGGAATACATCAAACTAGAGGGATTAAAATAGGATTGTCCCTTATTTAATTTAGATGGGCATATCTCGTCAAGTCATCTTTCTTGGTTGGCTCCACGCCACCCAATCCAGACGCTATACTGTAATTGAATAATTGGTTTTAATTAATTAATTTATTTATTTATTTCAAGATTCACACGCTTATATTGTAATTGAATAATCAATAATACTAGAGGACCCAAAAAGTGACCCAAATTTTGGATCCAAACCTATGTGGCAACATCACACACAACATGGGCCCATGTCACTCTTTCCAAAGATCTCATGTGATGTTGCCACATAGGTTTTGATCCAAAATTTGGGTCACTTTTTTGGGTCCTCTAACATTATCGTTAAATAATTGGTCACCACAATAATGAACTTAAATTAATAAATTTCAATGCAACCATCGTTGACAAACTTTTCCACTAATACTTGCTTACCGGACCAAGACTAACAAATGGACAAACTTTCAAAGATAATTGATAATTCCAAAAAATACTTTACCAGTTCAATGGCTCAAGTCAATCTTTTTTTTTTTTTTTAATAATAATAATTATTATTATTATTTTAAAAGTTATTTGCTAAAAGCATCCCCAAAAGACTCTTCTATTTTCGCTCTTCAAATGTCTATTTGCTTACCTATGTGACAATTTGAGGAGTGAACAAAGAAGAGCCCTTTTAAAAGACTATTCAATTAAAAATAATTTTATATTATTATATATTAAGAGAGCTTCTCGTTACAATTCACAAATTATCTATTCACACTCCAATTTAATTTTTTTTAATAATGACAATTTTAACCTAAATTAAAATTACTAAACAAGACAAAAAAATTTAAAGACACTCCAAACTAATTAAATTATTAAAAAAAAAAAAAAAAATCTCTCTCATAAATCATTAGATTAAATATTACTTATTAAATGCTCCCTCCTAAATCTATTATTATCATATTAAACATTCTATCCTAATTAATCTCTCTCCATTTAAAATATATATATATTATGTTTCCATACTTTCTCCATCAATCTCTGATTAATAGTTAAAGAAAAAAAAACTTATGAATATTTTGGTTTTTTACTAACAGTAATATATATATATATATATATATATATATATATATATATTAAAAAGTCAATTTTCAAAAAAAAAAAAAAAAAAAGATATATTAAAGCTTGAATTGTTTCAACTAGATTCGATTAAACTCATAATTTTTAAGACTAATAAAAGAATTAAAGTTCTCTCGGCAATTACATACTTACAAAAGTAACAAAAAATATTTTTCATATTTCGAAGTTCTTTTTTTTTTTTTTTTTTTTTTTTTTAAAAAAAAAAAAACAAGGTACTTGTTTTTTGAGGTTTTATTTATTTTTTATTTTTTTTATTTTTTTATTTTTTTATTTAAAATATATATATATATATACACATACATATGGTTCTTAAAAATGGAGCTTATTAGTAAGGTTTTTTTTTTATTTTTTTCTTAACTGTTAGTCTTGCTTGAGAAAAAAATGGAGATAGAAAATTAAAGATATATATTAGAGGAGAATTAAAAATTTAGGAGAGAGTATTTAATATGTAATAATTAATCTAATAATTTAGGAGAAATAATTTATTTTTTTAAATAATTTAATTAAAAAAAGATAAAAAGGATAATATTGTAACAAAATGAAGTGTCTTAAGAATTTTTTAAAATTTAAATTTTGAGAATTGAGTGTTTTTAGAAAAGAAGTGTAAAAAGAAAAAATTAGATTGTCAAAAGAAGCTCTTATATATTAACTGAAATTAATTAAAAAGATAAAGGATGTAGATGTTAAATATTAGGGGGAATTGCATTTTAATCCCTATAGTTAGGCTTATTCTGGGTTTAGTCCACGGTTATTTTTTTTGTAACTTTTAGTCCTTCTGTAACAGAATCCGTCAAAAGACAGATTCTATCATGTCAGTCGGACTAAAAGAAGTTAATACCCCTCATGTGTGCTGATGACATGGAAAAGACTGTTTTACCCTTATTAAATAAAAAATATATTAAAAAATAAAAAAATAATAATAATAATAATAAAGGAATTGAAAAAAAAAATGGATCTCCATTGTCAATCTCAAAGATGGATGGTGGAGATCTCTCTTTTTAAAAACTAATTAAATTTTAAAAAAATATATATATATGAAACTTATAAAATAAAATAAAAAACTATTTAAAAAAATGTTAAATAATTAATCAAAATGTTAAATAATTAGAATAAATAATTAATAATAGCCATCAATATAAATTTTTAAAAATTAAAAAAATAATAAAAAAAATTTACAGATCCGTGCATCTTCTTCTTCAATTTTCTTCCCAACCTTTTTTTTCTTTTTTCCCAATCATTATCATCATCAAAAACAAAAACAAAAACAAAAAATAACCTAAAAAAAACCTAGATCTGTAAATTATCAAGTTATGATTTTGTAAGTTTTACGAGTGGGTGTGTTATGATCAATATGATGAATAAATAAATTTGATTCTAATTTGATTGGTCAACAGGTCTTCTCCAACTTAGAGAAACTGAGTTTATAAGGAAATAGGAATGGCAGTAGAATGATTTTCCAGAGTCAATTTCCAGAAATCCTCTTTCCCAAACTTCAACATCTTGAAATCAAGAACCCAGATTATCTTCTTCAATTTTCTTCAACTCAAGAATTTTTTTTTTCTTTCCCAATCATCATCATCATCATCATCAAAAACAAAAACAAAAAATAACCTAAATAATAAAAAGCCTACATCACATTATTGCTCAGATCACCATTAATTAACAGAGAACAGAAAATAGGTGCAGTGATGACGAGAACTAAGCAAGCGCTAGGTAAAGAGAAAACAAAACCAGAAATAACCCAAATCATTAAAAAAAAAAAAAAAAAAATTCCCAAAACAACCAGTTGAAGAAGCTGATCGATGGTGGCCCAGTTTGCCACGCCAGCTCCTTGCGCGGAGGAGTAGATCGATCTGCGAGCGGGAGAATCGCCGCTGCCATTCGACCACCAGAAACCGCCGCACAACACCAGAAGAAGGTCGTGATGACAGCGGCGAACGACGCGGGGACACTGGAGAAGCAGATTCGGAGGCCGATTGGGAAAAAATCTGGGTTTTTATTTTGCGAGATCTGGGTTTTTAATTTAGATGAAGAAGATTGATGAGATGGATGATAAAAATGATATGGAGTTTTCCAAATTTCAGTAGATAAATATGGTGGGTGGGTTTAGGTTTGGATTTAGGTTTGGATTTGTGTTTGGTTATCATAAAAATAAGAATTATTTTTTTGATAAATTATACTATTCAAATTTTTTTAATATTTTATTTTTTTAATATTTAGTAAAATGATGTGGCATGATCTCATCCACTCATTTGTTTTTTATTTAATATATTATTAATTATATATATCAAATTACCTAATTACCCTTTAGCCCTAATTACCCTTTATGTCCCCACTGATGAATTTACCTATTTACCCCCACTAACCCTCATTGACCTGACGGAACCCTAACAGAATTGGACGGTAGGGACTGGAATTACATATTGTCAGAATACAGATGGACTAAAAGTTACAATACCAAAAAACCGTGTACTAAACCCAGATTAAGGCAAACTACAGGGACTAAAATACGATTTTCCCTAAATATTAATGATAATGTGATATAAAAAATAATATAATAATAATTGAAGAGATAGAAGTTGCTCTTCAATTGAAGAGTTAGAATCAAAATCTTGTTTCAAGAATCTCATTTGAAGAGTCAGTTGGAGCCAAATATGCAGACATAGCTCGTTTGATTTTTAAAAATATCTTATTTGAAAAGTCTTTTAGAGATGCTCTTATATTAATCTCAGTAATGCTAATAAACATTTAACTCCGTTTGGTTGTTGTTTTAAAAAGAATTGTATATACACATCAAATCATTTTTTTTTAAATCTCAATATTACACTAAAGTGAAATTAATGAAAAAGATTTATAGTTGTAATACTAATGTAAACCATATCTTTTTTCTTATCCCCTCCTCTTCTATATACTAATTTCAAATAAATTTAATTTTCTTTAACAAGCATCAAATTTAAAAAAAAAAAGAAAATATACAGAATCAATTAAAATCAAAATCATGGATGATTTGAATGAATAAAAGATAACAATGATTTTTTTTTTTTAAAGAATAAAACAAAATGCCCCCTGCTTTTGTTGTGTAACGGCTTTACTTTACTTTGACCATAAACAGCTGGAAATGACTAATTTATCCACCATGTTGGAACTTTTCAAAATATATAATAAGGATGAATTTAATTGTAATGTAATATTAAACATGATTACATGTTTCTCATTCTTAACTTCTTCTTTTTTGTTGACAATATCTATCAATCCGGGATCATGTATTTTTTTTTTTTTTTTTGAAAACTTTCACCACTGGTATGATTCAAACAGCTAACCTGTGAGTCATTTGCCCAAGCCACAAGCGTCCATCTACCGCATTTACCTAAGCCCCAAGCTAATCCATCTACCGACTGGGTTACACCCCCGTTGACTTCTCATTGTTAACTTTTCACCAAGTGTTATTTCAAAGAAATATATTTCTAAGTAACTTGATTATCAAAAAAAGAAAAGAGATGCATGGGGATTGTTTTATTTTTAATACAACAATGTGATATATTGTAAAGAAATATGTTAAGACTTTCCTCACAATTCACGAATACATATTAAAAAGATTAAAAAAATAAATAAGAAGAAAATTATATTTATTTTTTAAAATATAAAAAGCTGTGCATTAATATATTAAAATAATAAATATAAATTTTTAATTCAAATTTTGAATCTTAACATCTATCATAAAGTATTTTCATCCCTTAAAATTAAATACAGTTTCTTACGGTGCCATTCATCTGTTATACTATTATACTATAATTAAGAAAAAATTAACAAACAAATGCAAATTTTCATGTACCCCATTAAACAAGCTGTATTTCAAACCAAACTTAGCTTTCTCAGGCCCATTTTTATTACAACATCTTGATTAGATTAGATGGTACACAAATCTAGCAAAATTCTCAATCAACATATTTTTTTATTAATATTATTTGAAAGAAATACAAATTTTAATACAATATATATGAAAAATTTATATTGAACAATAGAAAGATATATAACACGATATATATGATTCATTGATAACTTTTTATGTAATATGATTCATTGATAACTTTTTATGTAATAATAGCACGAAGAATCCAATGCACAATATTTAGCCAGATTCTATTGGTTTTAAAATTGATTAGAAACTTCCTTTGAAATTTGAAAGTTTCTCATAAATGTTTCAAAAAGAAAAATGGTTTGCTTAAACTTTTATTAAATTTTCTAGAAACTTTATTATAAGAAAGATTTATGTATATTTTTTTCAAACTTGACACAGGTGTACTATAAGTGATAATGTTTAAAATGTCATAGCTGGAGAAAGATTTATATCTTTTATAAACATTAGTTGAATTTTTCAATAAAGGGATCGTGTATATGAAACACATTCTCATGATACTTTACAATCAACGGTCACAATTAAATTTACAAAAGCTTCAAGCTGGAGAATTATCAGAAGAATAACAACATTATTTGGTATTTCCTGACTCCTGAGCATAGTTCTCTCTACAATTTGACAATAGTATTTGGGCCTCACGTGATATCTTTTGGGTCCAAGAAGCTTGGTAGATTTATATGTTGGAGGCACAAGTCTTTGCAGTTTGCCCCCACATCCTGTAAAACATTATTGATCTGTTGTCTCTCCATAATCCATTGAAGAAAATTTCAATTGGAGTAATATATCTTGTTTCTAATTCTACATGTATTGCTTGCTTTACTTGAAAAAAAGAATCTTAAATTTTATCTTCTACTCTATATTTGTTTATTATTATATCATTTAAAATCCAATGAACCATTCATGCATGTATCAGACTAGAGACTTAACTATCCCTACATAAACAACAAATGATATTTATTTTGTTTCTTGTTGGGGAGAAACTTACATGGAATGTTACGTCAACATTAAATTATTAACGTAGAAAAGACAATATAAGAACTTACATAGTCAATTCTTGTTACCTTAGTGCCTTATGAAAGATCCAGAATTGCATTCCAACCTAAGGATTTGATCCACCTACTCTGCAGTAAATATAAGTTATTTGATAAGTAAAAATGAAGTAATGATATATATTAACTTCAAAATTGGGATATAAAACAACGTCAATCACACAACTTAATGAAATCAAACATTCTGATCACATATGCATGCAGTGCCATTACCTGTATAACCAGACCAGTAATTGGACAGGTAAAAGAGCAAGAATTGTTATTGTAAAATCTTCGTTTCTTCTCCAGCTGATCACATCCCCTTCCGCTCTCTCTTGTAAGCCTCAAACTACTAAATCCACATTTTTTATTTTATTTATATTGTTCTATGCATATACTGCTAACAGTATATGCATAGAACAATATTTCAGATGCCTTGCTTATTAAAACACTACCTAGTTCATATTTACATATATCCGCAACAGATATACTGAAGAAAACTGTGGTGTGCAGGTGGTGCTTGATAATGAACAAAGCTTCTGTTCAGTGGTTTGTGAAGACCTGATTCAAAACAATATGATTAGATGATAGAAATGTGAAGATGATAACAAAAATTAGTTTGACAGAAAGACATACATATGGTAACATGTACTAATAATGCACCAGATTGAAGTATGGAATCAAACTTTCTGGAGAACAGAAATAAAGACTTGCAAAATTATATGATGTCAAAATTGGACACAATTTGGTCCACATTTAGATGGATTATATTACTCTAGCAATGACAGATAATTTCAACATTGTCCTAACCTTTCTTCCCCATGCATCCCGGCATTACACTTTGCTGCTTCCCCTTGGAACTATTGCTACTCCCCCATGGAATTTTATGTGTGGTGTATGATTAGAATTTGGAAGTTTTGTATCGAAAAATTAAGAAAAAAAAATTGGTAAAGGAAAAGGTTGTCAGAGATTGAGTAATCAAAGTATACCTTTTGCCTAGCTAGCTTAATGTCTTGCACCACACATCACTAGACTTTGAATCTTTAAGATACTAAGGAAGTGCAATGCGAGCACTACTAGTGAGCACGAAAAACCTTGGATCAGGAACAGCTTCTTCATTGGCAGCACAGAGGGAAATCATGAGACATCTAGGACAACAAAGTATGTTGAAATCATGAGCCCTGTCATTGTAGTGATTCTTCTTCTGGACACATCTTGTTCTGCTCACTCTATCATGCAAATGTTATGAAAATGATTTCTGTTGAGGAATGCAAATGCTTTTGTCATTTCAAGTACCCCAAAAGTTTAAGACCAAAACTTGTTAATAATGATCATCTACAAGTGACTGTGCTGCTCTGTTCATTAACAAGTGAGTCAGTAGCTGAGTCAAGACAAATACTTGAAGAGTTGGCTCTGTTCATTGAAAGTGATAAAGCTTCTACTTGGTCTCTTTGATATTGGCAATATATATGGTGAGTTTGATGCTGCTAACCAAATCATTCTGTAAACTGAATAAATGTATCAAATATTCACAAATGAGAAAATTGTGGCAAGCTATTATATGACTAACAATGACAAGCAGAAATTTTAAATGGTTAGAAATGTAAGGAGCAGAGGATATACCTGTAAACAGCAAGTAGCAAAGAAATCAAAAATTGAAATTGAAATTTTATTGTTTTCTTCATAAGAATAGTTAATACCATAACATGAGAGGAGAAGAAGGCAGGCCGAAGCTTAAAAAAAACCACCTCTATAACATAATATTCTAATTATTCATACCAACAATCTCCTAAACTATAAAATTTAGAAACATAAACATCAAAGTGAAATAAACAAGATAAAATTGACTGAAAAGTGAGCCATCTTCAAGACGAAACAGCTGAAAATGGCCGTTTAAAACACTAGTCCATCAATACCTAACCACCTAAGATCATAAAATGGCAAGAGAGACAACTATCTAGTTCAAGAGGCCAAGAATCACTTAAAAAAGCATGTTCATGCTCAAATCAAATGATTCTTCATCAACCTAGCTTAGAATCAAGACCCATACATAAATGGTCATCCATGCATGAAATTTGAGTTCTCAGATGGTCCAAATCCTAATTGCATGTCAATAATTGGTCAACAATCAACATGCATTCATAAATTGAAGCTCAATCAAGTAATAGAATCAACTAATTATATAGATAAATAATTCAAACACACAAAATTCCCAACATCAAAGTTAATTACACATACTAAAGTAAATCAAGGAGAAAAATAAAGAATAAGAAAAACCCATGAAGGTCTTCAAGAGCTCCACTCCATCTTCATCACCAAGAATCTCGAATTTGTGTAACAATGGTGCTAAAATGGTGTGTAGTGGGAAATAGGGGTGGGCGTTTTCGGGGTGGGTTGGGTTGGGTTGAAAATTTTTCAACCCAATCCAACCCAACGTAAATTTTAACCCAACCCAACCCAACCCAATATTTGTCGGGTTGGGTTGGGTTGGGTTGATCGGGTTGGGCTTTTTAAGCCCGATAGAAAATATATATTTGAATTCAAATTTAAAATAATTTTTCACCCTAATATCATATCACATAGAGTTTAGATTTCTTAAAAGCATCAAAATCAAATCACAATATATAATACAAATTGTTTAAATATCTATTGCATAATGAAAATATAACCATTTATCTAACTTGGAAAGTCTCCATCTAAGCCTCTCATCCATTTTACAAATATAATCACTTCGTCGAATATCTCATGGTTGGATAATCTATTATTTATTTCAACCAACATAATAGTTTGTGTTTATATACAATTATTAGACTTTTTTCTACCAAATTCTTAATCAAATCCTAAGGAAAAAAAAAAAAAAACCATTTTAAAGTATAATCAAGATGTGTCAATTAATACAAAAGATAAAGACAATATAATTGCATATTTTTAATAAATGTATTGTATATTATGGTATAAAATATTTAAAATTATGTATTTATATTTTTCATTTATAATATTATAAATGGTGCATGAGTAAAAATTTTAAATATTTAAAAAAATGAGATTTCATAATAAATCTAATAATAAATAAAATTATTTAATTTTTTATTCACTAATGTCGGGTTGTCGTGTTGGGTTGGGTTATATTTTCTTAACCCAACCCAACCCAATCTTAAAAGCAACCCAACCCAATCTAGTCGGGTTGGGTCGGGTTGGTCGGGTTGGGTTGGGTTGGCGGGTTGGTGCCCACCCCTAGTGGGAAATGGTGGAGAAATGAGTTGTTTTGGTGCTGAAATGGTTTGATTTGGGTAGAGAATGGAGAAGTAACGGTGTAGAGAGAGTTTGAGAGCTAGGTGAGCACTCTTGGTTGTTTAGTTTCGAACAAAGAGGCTGGATTTTATAGCTAGGCAAGAAATTGGCAAATTACAAAAGTGACCCTGAGTGGAAAATTATGGAAATAAGCTCAGGGGTACTGGGTGCAATTTGCCTGAAGTAGATATGTGGAGTGCATTTAGCAGCGGACTAGGGTTCGTTTAGAAGCTGATTTGGGCTGCACCAATCACGTGGCTGCTTCTTGGCTTGATTTCATGGAGAATTACCTTTAGGTTTCTTTATTCTATCAAAATCACTGAAACTTCAATCTTGCCTCGAATATTTTACCTTTACCCCTAATTTCTCCAAAATTACACCAATCCTTTCCAAAACTCCATTTGTATCTGAAACACTTATTTACACCATAAAATACCCAATTTTACCTGAAAAACAAGCATAAAACAATAGGAAATGAATGCCTAAAATTGGTATATAAATTGTGCGATCACGTATGTTTGGTATAACTTCTGAAATGACATATCAAAAGATTTCAACAACTAACATTACATATAGTTAATGAAACACCTTGCAGCCAATTGTCTGTATTTTCTTGGGAAAAAAATTCAACCTTCAATTGATTCGCACGTGAATAAGGCATTTTCCATCATCCATCATATTACCACATCCTAATGGTCACAGCCTTTATTTCTTTTTGGCCTCTTATGCATCGAAAACCCAAAGCAGAGAGACAATAAATTTACATGAGTTTGCAATGCATTATTAACTCTCCCTATGATAGTTAAACCCGATGATTATCAATATAATTTCAAACATATTAGAAAAGTATTTACACAACATCCCAATTATGTCACAAACAGAGTTACCTCATATTTTGTTTCAGTTATCGATCAAATGTTGTTATGTACTCAAAATTTACAATGAAGTTCCACGAAAACCTAATTTTCCTTAACCTCTCTTGACAAGGCATCTAGGAAGAAAATTGCTTCCTCCTAAAATGTCGTTGTCCATGGGAATTTGATTCTTTCCTACAATTGGCAGGGGAAGTTTTGAACAACCGAATTAACAGTGGAAAAAAAGGTAAGGAACATAGCTTGTCAAAATAAGGAATCAAGAATATTGTATGAATATTCAAAGCTACTTGCCAAGTTTTAAGTGACTAACCTCATTTCACATCGATTCTTCAAACCAACAAGCCAACAATATCAAGAGTTTTAATAGGCATCGATCATGTAACGTTGCATCCTTCAATGACAAAATTCTCCAACAAGATGTGGCAGGACATTAAATTATTATGAACAAGATATAGACTCAATTAGATATCACATCTTCTTGGAGGAAAGTCCTGAAATGAATAAAAGTGTTAAAGATCATCATCACACGTCATATATGTACTATTTTATCTAGTAACTTCTATCATAAGGTCTAACCTGGTCAAATTCTACCCTGCCTTTCTAAGATTCAGAACAGCATTCCAACCAACGAATTTTGCCCTGCAATAATATAAGATATTTGGCACATTATTTGAGTGATTCTTGGCTTCTTAGGTAGAGTGACGTAACTAGGATTCAACACTAATTTTCAGAAAACAAATAATTAGATATAACTATAGTAAAATCATAAAAGATCAAGGTTGAATCAATTTGATACCAATAAGATTATGCCACTGATTTTCCTTTTGATTTGACCTACAATTAAGAAATATCGATGATAAAAAACCAAACAATAAGTTCCATAGCTAGAGTATCATCAAACCTTCAATTTATATAAATCTTCCACCATTTGATCTCCATCGGTATCTTTTACCATCAAACCACATTGAATGATAATAATGTAATATTACTATTATGATTAGATTATTTCCCTCACGATATGTGTTTGTTCGCACACGGATTCTTCGTTCTTGTCTGTTGACGATGAATAGCTTGGAAGGTGGAAATTTTCGTTCATCTATTTCTTTGATAAAAGGAAGGTGGAAATTAGTAACAGAAAAAGAGGGAGGAAAAAAAAACAGTATTAAACTTTTAGAAAACATAAAAGAATATGTGGTCTATCAATTAAGATGCTTCATATTGTTTTGCAATATTTGAAAAATATTTCCTCAAATGATTTTCATCATGATTCATATATTTTAATATATTTTATAAATTGTTTCAAATCATAAAGTAGAAAAGATTTATTTAAATTCGATTTTATATTTTTATTCGAGGCTCGGTCTTTCCTTAATGGGCCATGCTTTTGTTGTGAAATGTTTCTAACTGGCCATTAATATTGTAATCTCTCTATCTATATGTTGAGTGGTTATAATTACATACCTCATCTTCCTATGTATGAAAAAAATTCAAATCTCATTTTATAGATAGAAACGGTTCTAAAAGTGTTTAATTTTGATAGTCAAAGTAAAATCTAATTCATGCCACACTAGTATTGTGGATGATTGAAAGTAAAAATAGATAATAATGATTTTTTTTTTTTATATAAAAAAAGTTAAATAAATTAAACTTATTGATGAATTGTCAATCTCAACTCATCACTGATCATGATAAATTGAATTCAATGTAATGTAATGTAATGCATATTAGACATTATTGATGGGCCCATTAGTCTTACCAAAATGGGCCTAACTTCTCTTTTGGCCATTACAAGCAAAAAATGACTCTGATATTTATCCGTCATGTTGCTATTGAGTATTGACATATTTATTACGCCATGTTGCTATTTCATGGCTGGTTTGGAATAGTTTTAACTTTTAGCTTTTAATGGTGGAAGAAGAGAAGTAAAAAATACTTGAGCTTTTTTAACATTGATATGAAATACTATTTCAGAAGAGATTTTGAACCTATTTTTTGGAAGTGGTGGACCCAAAATTTTTAATGAGATGGTACACTTAAACAAAATAACAATTATACAACTGAGTAACAACCAAAGACACAATTTTTTTTAAAAAGAACTTTTTTTAAAAAGCTCTTTTAACTAGTTGAGAAGCTCTTCCAAACGGACACTTATTCATAAACTTTTTCTCAAATTCTTTTACTTTGTTCATGAAAATTAGACACTTAAATATGTAACCACTTTGATCCATCTAATTAGTCTGTGTATCAAAACAGATCCGACTTGAATCATTCTAGGATAATTGTCAAAAAAATCTTATAAAAGCATAATAGACCTTAATTGGTCTATTATCTTATACTAGCTTACAGTTTTACCTTCTAAACTGTAAACCAATCTTAGTATTATTCATCATGGTTTTGGCAGTAATCTCTGGTTTAGAATCCAATACATAGACAGAAAGATCACATTTTTATTGGTCTGAAAAGAAGGTTATTGTTACCATAAACTGATAATAATAAAAGTGAAAAACTCTTTTAACTACATATAACAGAGTTCCGTATGATACCAACATAAGAAAACTCTTGTGCCACTCACACCTTAATTTACAAAGGCTCCAGAAGAAGAAGAAAACTAATATCAGATTAATTCACAATAGAAATGAGAAGGAAAATCCCAGCCAAAAATCTCAAAATTTTAGTTTGGTCTCTGATAATTCCTCTGTTTTGCTTCTGCTGATATCTTTTGGATCCAAGAAGCTTGGCTAATTGGTTGATGACAGAATCCTTATCACCACCTTGTTCTGTCTTTCGGTTACCCACTGCATGAAATATTCAACTCCAAGTTACAAGTCTGCACCGAGACTGATGAGCATGAACACCACATGAATTGGTATGTAGGCATGTTTCCCATTAACAGGGCCAACTGTGAAGCCAGTGTACCCAGCCATGTCAACATGAATGGCACTATGAGCCAAGAGAATGCAGTACACATGATCAGATGCATTGCTTGGAATAGCACGTATCATGCATGTCGAATCTGCCAGGCAAGTAAAACATCATTAATTGGTTACTTCAACTATTTCAAATGGCTGCCAAACATTTCAACAAAGTTAATGACGAAATACGAAAGCGAGACATCAAACAATTCAATTCACCTGTATATTTCAGTTGTATAGCCATCTTTTGCCTCTTTGAAAAATGTTCCTGCAAAATCAAAGATTAAAAATGTTTCCCCAAGCATCTTGCTGGTCCATGGTAGGCATGCATTCAGTAAGCAGGTCTTGTCTTGCACCTTCAGCTATTACAATGACCATGTGTCCACCAAGACCTTCGGGATAAAACGGTGATTCTGGAATTAAGCAATAGTCCAAATTGCAGCTGGCAAGAATAGCATACATTGCAATGAATCTTGTTTAAATATAGTGTGTTAGAGAACCACATTGAATTATATGGAACAAACTAAACGGAAACAGAAAAAAGAAATGGACTTCTACTGAAATGCCAATGGAAAAGGCATGAAACTTGCCACCATACCATCCCATTAACTTGACAACACCAATACAATTATCAAAGCTTTCTGCTTCATCATGTGCTGCGTTAATAGCTCGTTGGGCCTCCTCAACAACAGTACCAAAACGAAAGGATTTGTCTATAACCTGACAGGAAGCATAATATCACACTATGAGTCATTTATAAGACTAAATTTATAGTTTTGCACCCAAAGATGGTGTACGTTTTGCAATAACTGAACAGAAGTTAAACATGGCATGAGAAATACTGCAATGCATTATTGATGGTCTTAGGAATTCCAGCCACTGCGACTTTGAGGCCACACCTTCTACTTTCCTGCATAAAACAGGGCCATTATGGACGGTCATGATAACTTCCGGAATAAACAACTCCATAGAATAGCCATTCTATAAAAGATGAAGATTATAGCCCAATCATACGGTCAGCATTCCAAAGTGCATTATCAAATTACATATATTTCCTCAAAAATCACTGAAGCAGTGTACTATCATGTTACGTTTATTACCTCGAAAATCTTTGACGCTAGAGTTCCATCTCCTCCAAATGTAAACCTGAGATACATATCATGTCAGAACTCTTAAAATCGATACATTGAGTTAGTTTCTCCAAATGTTGTACAAGCTAAATACAAATGACAGAATTAATATACCTGATTAATTCTCCAATCCTGAATGCTAATGACAATCTTTGAAGTATCGCGACCTCCACGTGATTTCTTGAGGATGGTGCCACCATGCTTATGGATGTCATTCACAACCTTTGGTGTCAAAGGAAGTGTATTCTGAGCATAAAAGCCTCTATATGCTCCCAGAAAGCACAAAACAGCCTCTATACCATCACTACGCATGTTTGAACATACACAAAATACACGTGATTATTTCTATTCCAAGAACTTTATGGACTCCATACATGTAATGTAAGCCATAAAATATTTCCCTGATTCAAAATAGATATGACAAGCACAGAATAAAACATTATAATATGCTTAAATAACCATAACAATAAAATTAAGATATCTAATGGGAAATGAAGTACAAACCCCCTGATAAGGTCCAGCACGTCTAAAATGTTTTCATTACTTCAATATGTATGCTAATGTTTGACAAAGTATGGCTCCCATCCTGGAAATGAAGAATCCAACATAATAGAACGACACCCATGGATAAGATGTCAAAATAAATGTTAAAGAAATTCAAAAAGATAATCATATCCATTTGCATAGTTTACTGTCTCTCACACCATACTAGACATAGAACAGATTTTAAGTAATGTTTTGTAGCAAAATAGATATTTAGTCACAGTAACACAATGCACAATACCATCCAAGATTTTCTCTCCTGCTTCGATTACAAATAACAACATAGTGAAAAGGAAAATTTTAGAGAAGAAATTAAATCACCTTCATCTAAGATTTTCTCTCCTGCAGTTTCTAGAGAATCAATTTTCACATCTTTATCTATTTCAGCAGTTGTAATGAAAGCCTGCTCTGCCCTTTGAAGATCCAGAATTGCATTCAACCAAAAACATTCTGATTACACAAATCTTCCAGCATCTCTGTTTCTTCTCCTACTTGTCTTGATCTCTGGTGAAATTCTGCCTGCTTGATGAAAGATCAAGAATTGCATTCCAACCAAAGGATTTCACCCACCTACCCTGCAGTAATATTAAGAAAAAGAATGAAGTAATGATATATATTAACTCAAAAGTTGAGAGATAAAGCAAAGTCAATCACATAACTTAGTGAGGTCAAACATTCTGATCAGCATCAGTAACAATAAAAACAACAAAAGAGCATATGTATGCAGTGCCCTTACCTGTATAACCATACTGGACCAGTACTCGGACAGGTAAAAGAGGAAGAAATGTTAGTCTTGTCCTGTCTTCTCCAGTTGATCACATCTGAGTTCTGCCCTCTCTTGTAAGGCTAAAACTACTAAATCCACTGTGACAAGGAATTTATATGGTTTATTAAGCACTAAAGAGAAATTGAAATGAACAATAACACAAAATTTGATCCACAATTAGATGGATTATGTTACACTAGCAATAACACAAAATTTCAGCATTGTCCTAACCTTTCTTCTCAATGCATCCAGACATTGCACTTTGCTTCCCTTGGAACTATTGTGACTCTCAAGTGGAATTTTATGTCTAAAAGAAAATGGAAAGGGAAAAGATTGTCAAAGATTGAGTAATCAAAGAATACCTTTTGGTAAAAAAGTTTAATAAGATAGTAAAAGCCACTTGCCTAGCTAGCTTGTCTTGCACCACACATCACTTCACTTTGATTCCTTAAAATAATAAGGAAGTGGAATAAGAGCACTACAAGTGAGCACAAAAAACCTCGGAACAGGAACAGGTAACTGTAAATGTTTGTACCACCCATCTCTAATGCTACGAAAATGAATTCTGTTGAGGAATGCAAATGCTTTTGTAATTTCCTGTACCCAAAAGTTTAAGACCAATACTTGTTAATAATGATCATATTGTTCTTGCCTCATTTTATGCAGTGAAACACCAAGCACAAAGACCAGAAAAATAATCACTCAGATTAGGTGGGGTCTTGATATTGCTTTCCACACATCACTTGATGGGCATTTACAAGCGAGTCAAGACAAGTACTTGAACAAGTTGACTACGTTCATTGAAAGTGATACATAGCTTCTACTGGGTCTCTTTGATTTGGCAATATGGTGAGTTTGATGTTACTAATCAAATCATTCTTTTAACCCCTATGTTGAAAAATGGATCAAAATTTTCAGAAAACAAAGAATAAGATAACCATACAAAATCATATAAGATGAAGGTGGAACAAATTTGACGGATAAGATACCATATCAAGAGATTTGGTGCTGATTCCAAAGCTGGTGATGCCTTTCACTTGGGTCTGTTGGAGATTTTGAAGTAGCAATAAATCATCATATGATCTTCTCCTGATAGTCACATGTCCCCACTTTTTTGCCTCGTATGCAATGAAGAAGCAAGCACATAGACAGCGTAATAACGTGCCTCATGATCAGATACCTCTCCGGATGATATTTAAACCTGACAAGTACCGACCATGATATTATATATTTAGAAGTACATAAACAACACCCCTATGTTAATCACATTATAGCTGGATTGTATTGCACTTACAATGAGACCATGCAACATTAGTTTGTGCCTAACTTTTCTTCGCAATGCATCTAAGCATGACAGTTCGCTTCCCTCTTGAAATGCAGTTCTCCAAGGAACTTGATGTATGGTCTATGATCGTGAGTCGTGACATGAAAACTTTGTATAGGAATATTAAGAAGAAAAAATAAACAAAGAGAAAGAAAACATGGAATGTCGATTAAAGATTGCATAATTAAAATACACCATATGACAGAAATCAAGTAAGATATTCACAATCACATTCACTTACCTAGTTTATAATGTCATACAATCACTTGGCAGAGATTATATTCATCGCGCCATATAAGAAAAAAAAATGTTGTGAATATGATTGACAGACATTGTTTGCTTGATGGTACATCCTTCAATGACAAAATCAGTTAGCAGTACCAGGACAAGGAGGGACACTAAGTTATTAAGGTAGAAATGATGATATAAGAACATACATCAGGTCAGATTCTGCCTGCTTGATGAAAGATACAGAATTGCTACCCTGCAGTAATAATAAGAAAAAACTGAAGTAATGATATATATTAACTCCAAAATCGAGAGATAAAGCAAAGTCAATCACATAACTTAATGAGGTCAAACATTCTGATCAACATCATTAACAGTGAAAACATTAGGTAAAAGGTGGTTCACAATTAGATGGATTATATTACACTAGCAATGACACATGATATCAACATTGTCCTAACCTGAGGGAATTTTCCTACTCCAACTCTATTATACCATAGGTCCATAACCTGAGGGAAGTCCACATCAGTGCCATTTGAAGACATAAGGCCACATGATAAATTTAAACAACGCCTAATTAGGATCAATTGGTGCCAAGCCAACATCTACTGAGGAAGTCGAATGAGAGCACTACAAGTCTACAAGTGAGTAAGAAAAACCTCGGATCAGGAAGAGCTTCTTCATTGGAAGCACAAAGGGAAATCATGAGACAGCTAGGACAACAAAAGTACGGCGAAATCATGAGCCCTGTCGTTGTAGTGATTATTCTTCCATCATATCCTTGTTCTGGGCCTACATCCTGTTCTGCTTTCTCTCTCATGCTACGAAAATGAATTCTCTTGAGGAATGCAAATGTTTTTGTCATTTCCTGTACCTAAAAGTTTAAGACAAATACTTGTTAATAATGATCATCTTTTTCTTCCCTCTTTTTATGCAGTGAAACACAAATCACAATTACTAGAAAATTACATGCCTCCCAAATACAATACATCTCCTTGTAATATTTACACACTGACATGTACTATTTTAAACATCACCGATTTTTTATAGGCATAGCTTTGCTCACCACAATCGGTGAGTGAGTTTTGATTGTGGACCATTGGATCCTTGGTTTTTCTGCACAGCAGAGCCTACATTTCTTTGATTTTGCGATGACGAAGATGAACACAAAATTCGAAATGTGGTTCTTCAATGCAATTTTATGTTCAATGATGGACAAAACAGAAGCTTTGTACTGAAAAATTAAACCAAAAATAAAAATAAAAATTGGAAAGATAGATTGTCAAATATACATAAACAAGGAATACCTTATAACAGAAAATCAAATAAATAGGAAATTTACAGCCCTTACCCCATTTAACGTCACATATCCTCATTGAATATTGATTCTTCAAGGTAATACCAAACATTTTGCAATTAGCTAATATCTGTAGACATAACATCTAATGCTTAGTTATTCTTAGGGGAGAGTCTAGAAGAAAATTAAAGTAATAAGATTGTCATATTTGAATAACATACCTACTTATCTACATCAACTGTTATAATCAATGCCTGCCCTGCCCCTTTAAAGATCTAAAACTAGCATCCTACAAAAAGATGTTCCAATTCACCATCCACATCACATTCTTCTTTCTCTCGCAGTCCACAAACCACGGAAGCCAGTTTGAAAAGAAATTCATTTGCTAGTTTCTCAAATAAAACAACTGTCCCTGTAGCATTAAATTGTGATAATTAACACAATTGAAACGATATATAATTGGATAAATAGTTTGATAAGATGTAAAGATAAACCTTATAAAGAACTGAAAATAAAGAAATTAATAAAATCATCGCTTAATGTCATACACCACGCATCGCTTTGACCTTGATTATATGAAGTGCATTAATCTTCAATGACAAAACCAGTAAACAAACTATGAAATACTTTTACATGAAGATCTGAAAGTAATAAAATCATCACCTGCAATATCCACCATGCATTAAAACTAAAGAATTTGAACACTGCTCTACTTTAACATGAGGGAAGTCCATGTCGGTGCCACGTGAGGAAATAATGCCCCATGTCAAATTCAAACAAAACCTAATTAGGATGGATCAGTGCCAAGCCAGTGCCTACTGACTACTAAGGGAGTAGAATGGGAGCAATAGAAGTGAGCACGAAAAATCTTCAAATCAGGAAGAGCCTCTTCCTTGGCATCACAGAGGGAAATCACAGGACAGCAAGGACAACAAAGTATGGCTATCATTTTTGCAAGTGACATTAGATTATCTACTCTTTCATTTTTGCAAACTCAATAAAAAGGTATCTCAGGTATGAATTTATCGGTGTACCTATTGAAACTCTGAGTCTTCTGGACATATCATGGTGACATTATGATTGTGGATTCTATCTTCTTCTTCCATCCTTCTTCTAGACACATCCCGTTCCGTTCACTCTACTTTTTCTTCTTCAAAATACCCAAGAATAAATTAATAGAGCTTTGTTCTTAACCTTTCTTCACAATGCATCCAGCCAAGGCAATTCGTTTCCCCTTGAAATGTGGTTCTTCGATGCAATTTTATGTCCAATGATGAAGAAAACATAACCTTTGTACAGAAAAAAAAAATGGAAACAAAGATTGTCAAATATACATAACCAAGGGATGCCTTGTCATAAAAAAAAAAATCAAATAAATAGGAAATTTACCACCTCTTACCTCATATAATGTCACATATTGTCATTGAATATGGATTCTTTAGGGTAATACTAGATATTTTGGTCCACTGATGTATTGTTCTCAAAAGCTTTGCAATAGAGGCTTAATATCTGCAGACATAAAATCTAATGCCATGTTATTCTTCCAGGAGGATTTGGAAGCAAATAAAGCAATAAGATCATCATATTTGCATAACATACTTGATCATTCTACTTATCTACTTCAATGGTTATAATCAATGCCGGCCCAGGCCTTTGAATGATCTCTAGAATTGCATCCTACCAAAAAGATGTCTAAAAAGTCCTTCTCCTGCCATTCACGGTTCACATCACATTCTTCTTTCTCTTGCAGGTCCACAATCCACGAAAGCTGGTTTGACAAGAAAATTTAGTTGCTAGCTTCTCAAATAAAAGATCTACCCTTATAACATTAAATTGAGATAAATAACACATATGGAATTACACAAAATATGGACATATTAGTTGGATAAGATGTCAAAATAAACTTTAAAGAAATTCAAAAAGATAATCATATCCACTTGCATAGTTTACTGTCTCTCACAAGAATATGAATATAACTGAACATGAGTTCATCAACTAATGTAATATTCAGCCATAAAGATTCTACAATATGTAAGTGCAGAGTATTTTAAGAAATGTTTTGTAGCAAAATAGATATTTGAAGTGATGAAATATTCAAATTTAGAGAAACTGAAATTTAGAGAAGAAATGAAATCACCTTCATCTAAGATTTTGTCTCGTGCAGTTTCCAGAGAATCAATTTTCACATCTTTATCTATTTCAACAGTTGTAATGAAAGCCTGCTCTGCCCTTTGAAGATTCAGAATTGCATTCAACCAAAAACATTCTGATTACAGTTGAAATCTTCCAGCATCTCTGTTTCTTCTCCTACTTGTCTCGATCTCTTGTATTCCACAAACCACCTAAACCACTTTGACAAGAAACAACTTTTCTTCTCAATAAATCAAATATCATTAAATCATGATAATCATGAAGCACATTTGGAATGATACAAAAATGTAAACAGAAAATTTGATAAGATTTCAACAGAGCCAATTACCTGTTTGATATGTAATCCATGGTTTGCCAATTAAGTTTCTTCTCCTACTTGTCTCGATGCCTTGTATTCCATAAGATTCTGGTTTAAGTGGAGTGTGAAGACCAGAATTCGAACAACTTGACACCAAGTTTCTGTTGGATCCTGCAAAAGTGAAGGAACAATTGGATAAAAAAGAGAGTAAATTTAACATTTCACTAAGATTGAAAGTTAAAAGAAAATTATATGAAATGACAAATTATATAATGTAAGACCCAAAAAAACAAATTAATTAAATGAAAATCATGAATTGAAACCAATTTGTTTTGGGCCAAAAGATCATTGTAAGAAGAAGATGTTATGGCTGTTAATCGAGTAAAAACAAAATTTGTATAAATGAATTGATATATTAACAAATATGTAACGGGCCTATCCCAATCCAATTGATATATTTACAAACAAAATTGATACATATTGTAATTGTAAAAGGAGGAGGAGATAATACCAATCCAGTATGATTTCGAGTATAAAAGCTTCAGAAGGAGAGGTAATACAAACAAAAATTGGTATAAATGAATTGATACAATTTGTTCCAAACATGTTATAAGTATGTAACCGTATATAATAAATTGTTAACTTAAAAGTAATTACCTGGCAATTACTTGGATGCTTCTACTTCTCGCAATGCCCATGCAGTGTAAGATCCAGTAATATGGATATTAGGGATGTGAGAGATGTCTTGCCACTTGTCTCCTTTCCCTTTCTCATAAACTTCTTCTAAAATAGGGCACTCTTCTATTTGCAAATGTTGCAGTGGTGCCATCTGATGAAGAAGCTGCTTTGGCAATCCCTTTAATTTCTTGCAAAATTGGATCTTCAAAGAACGAAGGGATGGCATGATTGTACAAGTGTCATCTTCATTCCCAAAATCCCACACTTCCCATTCTCTCATAACCAAAAAACGGAGAGTTTTCAATTTGGGGAAGTAAATAATTGATGATGAAGATGATGAAGCCTCACCACTTTCTACTCCCAGAAATTCATTACCCACTTCTCGAACACTATCCATCTTCCATATAGAAAGTGTTTCAAGGGATGGCATTTTTCCCAATGGAGGCAAATGCAAACACTTTCTGCAACTATCCAGCCCTATCGACCTCAAATTGGTTAATGACGTCATCCTCCTAAGAGTGGACATTGTGAAACCTTTGTAGCCAACTATTTCTAACTGTCGCAAATTTGGAGATGGTTGGAAAGTTTCAAGAATTGCTTCATCATTCATAGTAACAATATTTAATCCGCGTCGTATCTTCGAATCGGACCTTTTCATATCTATAACTATAGATTCAAGGTGCCGAAAGTTATTCAAACATTCAAGTGGACATGCTTTGTCACCATAAACATCACCATGCGAATGGAATTCAGTTAATGTCCGAAGATGTGTTAATCTCTCAATTCCTTTTGGCATGTACCTTAGAGAATAAGTGTTAAAATTCATTAAATGGCGCAAGTTGATTAACTTCCCTATCCCTTGAGGTAGTTCTTTGAGATTCGTACACTCATCAAGCTTTAGTGTCTGTAAATTATATAACTCACACAATGTTTCTGGCAACTTTCTTAGCTTGCTATTGTGACTCAAGTCTAGATACCTTAAATGTACCAATCTTCCTATCTCTTTTGGAATATGCTTAAAAGGTCGTCCACGCCCATAAGAACAACCAAATATTCCCAAGGCCTTTAAGCATGTCAACTCATCACATAACTTTGTTACGACTTTACTGATCAACTTACTGCCTATAAAATAATCACATTCTATTAAGAGGCTCCGCAACTTTTTGAAATTGCGAATAGAGATAGGAATTGTATTATTTCTAGGAACAATCAATCTTAATTGAAGAGCTTTCTCACACAAAGCATATATGTTCTGTTCTCCAAAATCTTGGGCTTCAATCATGCAACATTCATTCTTACTAAGATATTGAGCAACATCATGTACTATATCATGCATCTTACACCTTAGAATGCTACCATCATCATCATCTTTTTCAAACTCTTGAAAGAAGGAACGCATTGCTAAGCTATTAAAGTATCCTTCACCAATTATCTCAATCTCTTCATTTTGATCTAACCCAAGATAACCTTGAGCCATCCATAATCTAATCAATTCATTTTTTTCAAAAATGAAGTCTTTTGGAAATATGGCACAATATGTATAACACCGTTTCACCATAGAAGGCAAATCATAATAACTTAATAATAAAGGGGGGAAAACACCCTTCTCAAACTCTTTAAGTTTCCACATCTCATTATATAAGATGTTTTCCCATTCTTTTCTAGTTCTTTTAAAACGCAAGAGACTCCCCATGGTCTTTGCGGCAAGAGGCAAGCCCTTGCACTTGCTTACAATTTTCCTACCAATTTCTTCTAGTTTTTCACACTCTTCAAGAGACCTACCGAAAAATGCTAGTCGCCTAAACAATGACCAACATTGCTCTCCAGATAGTTCCTCAATTGAAATGATATCAATTGATTCCATCATTAAAGCAGTTGTTTGCTTACGTGTGGTAACCATGATTTTACTTCCAAAAAGACAATTTTTTAGACAATGATGGAATGGTTCCCAATCCCTATAATCTTCTGTCCACACATCATCAAAGACAATTAGAATTTTTTTTGTCTTAAGGGATTCACTAATTTTTTCTAGGACAGATTGCAACGTAGATAAATTAGAGGCATGACCTTCTAGAGTTTCAAGGATCGCTTTGGCAATCCTTGACATATCAAATGGGTCTGATATGCATACCCATATTCTTTTTTCAAAAAAATTTATCACCTCAACATTGTTGTAGGCAAGTTGAGCAAGAGTTGTTTTCCCTATTCCTCCCATCCCTACAATTGAGATGATATGGAGACCGTTTCGCTCTTCGCTACTCTCATGCAACAATTTTCTTACTAAAGTATTCTTTTCTTCATCTCGACCAAATATCTCAGACACATCAATAAAGGATGTGCTTTCTACTCGTCGAGGCTGTTCGATGCTGGTAGTTATCTTAAAATCATACATATCTTTCTGTATTGCAATAGCATCTAGACTATCATTTATTGCTTTTATCTTGAAACCAATGTCATGGTGTAAAACTACTTGTTTCAAACCAGAATAAGGAGAGAGAAAGCATGAACATACCTTCCTCTTAGGAGTATGAGCATTTTCAGCTCCCTCAATTTGCAACCTTCGCAGGATTGCAGTGTTCCACTCGTCCAACACGTCATCCATGTCGTAGGAAACATCTTTCAGCTTCTCCAACCAAACTCTCACAGCTGTTTCCGTGACTTGTCTTTGCTCTGCATCAACGAGCACAGCTTGAATGATTTCGAAGTTGGAAGTGAGCTTCTTGACTTCATCGTCCACACCCGCAACCAGCTTCACCTCTTGTTGTATCTGTCGACCAGTGACTGCAACCAATTGCTCCAATACAGCAGAAACAATTGCTTCGGCCATGATATGATCAGAGATGATATTTGATGAATGGCAATTACAATTGTAGAAGAAATTTGAGTGTTTGAATGTGCTTGTTGACTTCTTGTGATAATCTTGCGTTGTCCTTAAAGCTTTTATATTGCCAAAGGAATATAGATATTTCATCTAAATGGGCAAAGTGAAAAAACTTGCTTGGATGCTGGTTCAAGTATAATGCTATTCCCAGAGTCTTTTCTAAATTAAAGTGTTGCAAGTAAGGCAGATGATTCTCAAAGCAAAATTCAAAGGAAAAGATTTGGTTGGAGAAAAGCATTTACTCAAAGAATAGGTTATATATATGATTTGAAAAGAACATTATTGTTAATCAAAAATAAAAGTGAAAAAGTAGTCTTAACTATATATATAACACAGTTTCATATGATATTTACAAAGGCTCCGTAAGAAGAAAACTAATATCAGAATAATTCACAATACAAAGAGAAAAGTGAAGACTTGCTTTGATACTGGTTCAAGAATCTGATACAAAAGTAGAATTGGGAGGCAAAGAATTGGTTAGTAGAAAAACATTTACTCAAACTTCATGCAGGCCCGGCCCTAGGGGTAGCCCAGTGAGGCAACCGCCTAGGGCCCCCGATTGTAAAGGGCCCTCAAATTGTATTTTTTAAAAAATGTTTTTATAATATAATCCATCTAAGAGTTTAAATAAAACAGACCCATAAATGACTTTAAAAAAGGTCCATCATACACATATAATTTTTTTTAAAAGGCCCACCAATGAAAACCCATAACATAAATAAATTTAAAAATGGACCACTATACATATATAATTTTTTTAAAAGGCCTACCAATAGAAACTCATTTATCATTCTTACAACAATATTGGATCAACAGTAACGGTTGGTTGAATCCTAGCAACACTCGTATTTGTCACATATAATCATCTTTTATATCTCTAAAAAAAAAAGGCAATACTCTCTTTATACGAAAATTCAAAAGTCGTTGTTTCGAAGGTAATTAAATCAATAAACTTCATTTTTTTTTTTTTTTCTTTTTCAAAAACATGTAAGCTTAATTAGTACTTTTGTTACTAAAAATGTGAAACGAGTAAGATTTAAATGATATATTATTTGATGCAATTATAAAAAATTTATAAAAATTGGTAATTTTTTTTTTTTTTTTTTTTTTTTACTATTTTGTTGTGTTATATAGTCTTGAGTTTGAGTTATTATATTAATTTTTACAAATATTTACTAGAGAAAAAAAATCAAGTAAACATATAAAGAGTATCGAGGGCCTCATATTCTATAGTTCGCCTCGGGCCCCGAAAATCTTAGGACCGGCTCTGACTTCATGTCTAAACAAGCATCGGTAATCGTATTTACAAGGGGCTGACTACATATTACACAATATGCTTGGACTGCCATTTAAAACTTAAAGTTTAAATCATGTTAATATATATAATTGTTAATTTTAGTCTATGGAAAATGCTTTTGATCTTTGATTCTAACTGTTTCTCTGCATTTTACAAACCAACAGAGTCTTTGCAAGAACCTGGGAGGATGCTTGAAGCTGCAATCAAGTAACTATCCATTTTGAAAACTTGTAAAATGAGAATCAAGATCCCTTCTTAGTGATTCAATTGTCTAAAATCTTCACACATGCATGTATCGATTGCACCGGAAGTTATTCATCGAGAGGTCTTCAAGGCAATGGACATTTATCAACACCGGATACTATTTCAAACATGAAGATGTTGATTTTACAGGATCTCAAGACAGTTTTGTTACTTTAGCTAATAGTGCACCAAAAACCATCATCATTTTATATGAAAATCTTTATTTTGGGTAAATATTTACTTGTCTAAACATCAAAGTTCAACGAGTTAATTCTTTCTCAGACATTCATATAGACCATTCATAATACTAGAAGAATACAAAAATTTGGGAAATAATGAAATATTGCAACTCTGAAATGTGAACAAGTTTAATGGGTAGAATAAAATCTGAAAATCCGAATTCCTATTCGTTAGTAATCTTCATTGTATGTAAATGTGCACGAACAAGAAAGAGAAGCAAAAAGAGCACCAAATTAACATAAATAAAAGTAACAAAGTCCTATCAAAGTGACACTCATTCTTCTTCGGAATCAGATACTACTTGAGAATAAAATAATTTATGAACTTTGTCATCCGATGATTCTCGAGGAAACTGCTTCTTATATTTCTTCATTAATTCATTAGTAACTTTACTATCCTCATCGAAAGCATTGCTATTAGCACTCCATCTGGCCCAAGTATCCTTCATCCAACAATCAAAGGGTAGACTAGGAATTTCTTGGCCATCAGAAGGAGAAGATCTGCGAGGATAAACATGTAAATAAAATATAAAACAAGAGTGGTGCTATTGGCACACCCCCTACTGATCTATTTATGCCCCACTTGTTTAAATTTTGATTTAATTAAATAATGTTAAATGTTTTTATTAATTTATTTTATTTATTTCCAAAACTACCCTTTTACTAATTTTTTAAACTTAATAAACCTCATCTCTAATATCTCTATTTATCTCAGATCTCTTTATCTCTGGTCTTGTCTTTCTCTCATCTTATATGAACGAATATTTTTTCTTATTATTTATTTTTTAGTGTTTTTTTTTAACATCAAACTTTATAGAAAAGACCGGAAAGTCACAAAACAAAGAACAAGCGAAGAAGCAAACAACCCCAAGAAAAAAGTAAAGAATAGAGCAACCCTAACCACTTTCTTTATTTTTTTTTTAAATGTTTTATTTTTTTGTGCAACTTTTATCATTGAAACCCAACGCACCTGGGAAAAAAAAAAAAAAATAGGTGCGTTAATTCAATTTTTTTGACAGATGACCAACATATGAATTGCATAAAACAAGAATGGAAGTCATTAAAAAGAGAGACTAGTATGGTAAAAATATGAAAGCATTGGCATGAATCATGATTACACATTTCAGGGAATAAAGATTCGTCCGTAGATACACCATGCATGAGAATATGAGATGATGAGCATGAATGAAAATTTGTACCGATTACTGTCAAATACAACCAAGCACCGCCAAGTTCCTTTTAGACAAAACACACACAGAGGGAGAAAAAAAAAATGGAAACAGCCTACAAACAAAACGAAACAAAAAACAAAGAGCAAATATTTGTTTTGGTTATCATCATTTCACTTTCAGATTCTAAAAGAGTAATGAGATTAAATAATAATCAATATCGCACATCTATAATGCACCCCAAGTGTTTGATTTATTGTTTAAATATGATCCAGTATAAGTATTTTTAGGGTTTGAGAGTTATGAAAAAAAATATTTTAAGAAAAGGATTAAAATAACGTTTTTTATTTTTATTTTTTATTTTTTAAAGGAATGTGGGGTTTTATTAGATTTACTTTATATAATTTATTTTTTCTTAAATTGTATATCTCTTTTAGTAATTTTGATAAAGGAAAAAAAATAATACTAAATAATTAAAAAAATGGGGCATAAATAGATCAGTAGGGGGTGTGTCAATAGCACCACTCATAAAACAAACCACATAAATTATTAACTAGAATCGTATGATATGCTAAGTAAGTAAATTAAAAGATAAGAAATCTCACTTGGGCTCCAATGCATGTACACAAAACAGAACTAAATGGGCCGTTTTTCTTGCAAACTTGAAATCCTTAGCAAGCCTCTCAATAGTATAAATCTCTGTATTTTCCTTGTACATGCGGTACATCTCTGCTCCCTCTTCTGGTTCAGGCTCTCTATTCGTCAACATATCTCTCAAAAACAAAATTTCATCCACCGTCTCTGCCGCAGTATTGTAATCCTTGGCAAGCCTTCCCGGGGTATATACCTCTTGATCTTCCATGTGCAATCTGTATATGGCTTCCTTATCCGACTCCTTGATAGAAGATGGTAATATACCGCTTGGAACCTCCAGTATTTTGGAGTCAACCTCTACCTTGATCATTTTGCCATGACGTCCACCGAGAAACGCATTGCTGTCTTTGTAAGTATAGGACCAATCAATTATGACATCAAAATCTCCCCTCGAAAGCTTGAAATCAGAAGAACACCATAAAGAAACATGATTTAAACTCGGATGGACAGAAGCATTATTCTCCTTCTTTCCAGCAGCACCACCACCACAATCATCACCATCAAAGTAAGATTTGACTGAAAATGAGTGGGTTTCAATAACACGATTAGCTTCAACTCCTCTGTTTAGCAATGCAGGTACTGTTTTTCCTTTCAAAATTCTTGCTGCAGTTGCACCGGTTCTAGTGGCAAGGGACAAGCGAGACACAAGTGGACAAAGACTAACCATTTTTGCTATACTTGGAGAAAGAACCCTGAAAACAAAGTCTATTTCAACAATGCCACTCTAATACTTAGAATAAATTAATAAAAATAAAAAATAAAAACCCTCAAAGCAGAAAATGTCATTGTTAGTACTACAACATTCTACCAAGCAAAACCCCTGTAGAAACCCCAAACAAAACAATACGAACACAGAAACTCCAAAAACGAACCCATTTCAAGTTTCAATCTTTTTATGGTATAACCAAGCAAAACCCCTATAGAAACTCCAAACAGAACAAGACAGAGACACATGAGAAACAAGATCACTATTACAAATCTGCGGCTATCAATGTAATGTGAGAAGGTAGGTTTTGAGCTTCAAAATTTTCATCTTGGGAGCTTCTTTATGCTGTATGAGTACTGAGAATGAAACAAATAGAAACTCATTCCAAGTTTCAATCTTTTCATGATATCAAACAAGTGTGCATACAAATATTTACGGTTGAGTCAACTTAAACTTGGATACAAAGCAACTGAGTACAAACCAAGCAAGACCCCACATTTTTTATTTTTTTTGAAATTTTTTTCATAAAACAAATAGAAACCCATTTCAAGCTTCCATCTTTGTACGATATCGAACTATACTGTGGACGCATGTAATTAGAGTTCAAACAACTTAAAATCCAAAGCAAAAATGTACACTAAAACATTGCAAGACCCCACATTTACATCAAAAGAAAAAAAGTAGTAGAAGTAGAAGATGAATCTTACCGAGAAAGTGAGTGAGAATCACCGAGAAAGTTTGGGTCTTGGAGTGAGAAACTCTTGAGCTCTGTCAACTTGTAACAATGAAATATGAGAACAGGACTAGGTCGGTGTAGCTTTAATATTAATGTTCCAGTGTGGGCAACCCTTTGGAAGGGAAAATAAAAACTAATGAAAGTCATACACGTTGCAAACAACCACAAACCACAAGGGACACTTTGGGCCTGTTGGGCTTGGAGGGAGGTGATACCCTACGACTATATGACCATGTACTATTTATTATGTTGATCGATCATTTTCTTATTATTTGAATTCCAATGCAAAATATATTGGACAGCCTGATCAGATGAGAGCATTTGGCTCTTTAATTAATTTCACATTTTCAATGGCAGTAATACACATACACTGAGAATCAACAATAAAAACAGTGAAAATTCACAAATGGGAAAATTGTGGCAAGCTGTTATATGAGTAACAATGCCAAAGAAATTTGCATAGACAAGCAGAAATTTAAAATGATTGGAAATATAAGGAGAACACCTGTAAACAGCATGTAGAAAAGAAATCAAAACATTTCCATTTTATTGTTTTCAACATAAGAAGAGTCAAATACCACAGCATGAAAGAATGGCAGACCGAAGCGTAAAAAAAACTATGGCCGCTTTCAGATCCTCTTTTTGAACATTCAATCCACCTCTATAACATAATATTTTGCATGCAATAATTTTAATAATTCATACCAGCAACCTCCTAAACTATAAAATTTGGAAACACAATCATGAAATTTTAAAAAATATATATGATAAAAATGGCTGAAAATTGAGCCATTTTCAAGATGAATCAGCTGGACGATACAGGGAGTGCGAGGCAGCAAGAAGAGCAGCCCCAATGCCCGAGCCATCATTGGCGTGCTCAAGGAAAATGGATTTGTATACTTCCTCTCCGAGTAACTCCTCAAGGGTATTCGCCAGGCATTTGCTGTATTCAGCATAGTGCTCATACAATCCACCGTCCAAGGCTACCACCGTCTTCTGTTTCTCCCCATCCCTTGCAATGTCTCTTCCCATTTTCTTAAGGATACCCAAGATCCCAGCAGCTGCAAGACGGGCCCCACGTGTGGCAACAATGTTGCAAAGCTCAACAATAGTTCTTCTCATTCTCAGGGAGGTATTAGAAATCTAGGATAGAAAAGAAAATCAAGCACATAAATATTTAAGTACACATAAGCATGATATATTAGTTGACTGGATTATAATCACAAACTTCGTCATCAGCATATGCTTTATTCAAGAAATATCGAAGAGGAAGTTTTGGTTGTTTAATCTTTAGATGCCACGCAAATTTTAACAAAAAATATGAAATAGCCAATGCACCTGTCGGATTATATTTCTCAATATCATGACAAAACTAAAAGCCAAAAATCGGTAAATACTCTCTCATAGTCAATGCACCCCATCTCTAAATCGAGACAATTGAAATGGAAGCTTTCGGATTGCACCCTCATATATCATGATCCAAGACAATAATAAAATCGAAGAAGAGAACTAAAGATACTGTCAAGAACAATGCCACGCAAATGGGGTGCTAGGGGTGAAGAAATGACAAAAGCAAATGACAGTATTTGATGGTAAAACATCTTGAAAAAGGTTCAAGATTAGAAAATACCTCTAAAATATCCTTTAATTTGTTCTCTACCACTTTGAGATCAGAGGACTGGTCATGATGCATAGCTGACATTTCGGGTGTCCTGCAAATTCAATAACAATGTAACCATTCTACAAATCCTATTTTTTTATAGTTATATAAATGCATGTTCAGTAATAAGATTGTAGAAAACTGAAGAAAACAAGATGAAAGTAACGAAAATCTAAGGACAAAGATCAATCATATCATGAGTGGCCATTGAGGGGCACATGTCATAACTAATGATAAACTTATGTTGGGGAAAGATAATGTGAAGAGTATGAACTCGGAAAAAGTTCACACAAGTTAACATTTCTCTATTTCTTCATCACCAAAATGTGTTTTTGTCCAATCTATAAAATGGATACCAGGTAAGACATAGGTCCAATGATGCCAAATAACAAAACAAAAATGCCACATGATTTATATTATTACACTTGTCCAGGTGCCCAGACTTGCACCAAACAAGCAAAGGCCACCGTTTATGAAAACCTTGGCGTGTTGACAACTAACAAATATCTCAGGGATTATTCGATATCTATTCAGATGTGTCATATCAGCAATAACAATTGAGCTTGAGATTATATCTCACGCCAAGGCTTCGAAGAAAGAAATCACCTTGAGGCTAAATTTAATAGGTTTATTGACAACCAACCACTCAAGTCCGCTTAAATAACATGGTATCTAGTAATATCTAAGGTTTGGCTATTAAAATAGTCCATTACAATTCCCATTGATCCTTCACAGAGCCACTTAAATGCACCCAAAAGAAATTTGTGTGGACATTTGAGCCACCAGGATGGATTAGATACCATATAGGGACTCATTCTGATGAATGTACAGTCATATTCATAGGTAACAACACCATAAATCAAGGATTAATCTTGTGTCAAGATGCGGTCTCAGATGGCAGGTTTCTACATCTTTCACAACTCCTAAGTTCCCTTTCTTAAGTTGAAAGATATTTTTCCCACCTCAAAAATAACTAAAACCTACCTTTAATCTGACGTTTTGGTAGTTAAATACAAAACGAAAAAATAAAGATGAGAGTAAAATTGTAAGGAAAAAAAAGACTTAAATACAGAATTAGCAAGCATCTCTAATAAACGCTTCTGATATCAATCCCTGCAACGATCAACTATCCTTGAATATTAATCTCATAGCCTATCACTGGACTAATTTAGTTCAACTAATCAATTTCTCTAGTAGAAATACGAATACCTTCCCAAAGTTACGTTGACATTACCCTTTGACCTTGTACCATACACTTATCCATCCAAGATTCATATGGCTCTACAATCAACCAGCAACTCTCCCACCCACTTCTATCCCCTGTGGTTAAACAGTCACCAGTCTAGTTCCGACCCAAAAGATAATCAACTTATTAAAAATGCAAAACTATTTTTTCTATCTTCATTCATCATCCAGATTTCTCTCTCTACTCAAACACGGGAAAGAAAAAAAAAAGAGAAAATGCAGTTATCGCCAAAAAGAATTCGTCAAAAAGACACAATGGCCCCGTTATAGAATGTGAGGATTACCTCAATACAAAAGGAACTTTAAGTTTTGGCGGAACAGTATCACCAAAAAAAGCAGCTTCTTCAGCCATCCTACATAAAACTCTTCGTATAATCTCCCCCAAATACATACCAGAAATCATTTTCTCAAAAATCTGTCAAAAAAATGGATAAATATAAGATATATATTATGTTTGCTAGAGAAGCAAAGCAAAGAATACTGGAATTGAAGAAGTACAAACATTTACAGTTACCTGTTCACCAGGGTTCAAACTATCAGCATCCAATGCATGATCATACTCTGTAAGTGGAAGATGTGATGATCTGAAGTTACCCCACTCCATGTTGATAACCTGCAATCAGAGATTGATAGCACCCTCAATATTCTTTTCACATTTTATATTTGCACTTTATGGAACAATTGGGCCGTTATGCTCATTACTAAACTTCTTGAAGAGATGAAATATAACCAAGGTATATCTTTTGATTAGAGGTTGAATCAATCATCAGAAGAAGAATTAGGCCAAAAATTAGAATACATTCTAGGAAAATAAAACTTCCAAAGAATATGGAAGGCTTTCATAAAAATTCTCGTAGAATCAAGAATGAAAGGCTTTCAATTATTGACATTGGTTAATTTTTCTTTCCAAAAAAAAAAAAATACTGACATTGGTAAACGACCTAAAGCAATTTGATTGTAATTCAACTCATGACGGTCGTAAGTAGCAAGTCCATATTCTTCGGTCATTGAAAAACAATTTGTTGGACAATACTCAACGCAGCTACCACAAAAAATGCAAATTCCGAAATCAATAGCTATCGTTTCTTTTGAATACCAATTTCCAATTTCCAATCAACAACAGGCAGATCTATAGGACACACATGAACACATACTTCACAAGCAATACATTTATGAGGATTCAAACCCTATAGACATTTTTGTTGATGTAATGCTTGTTAAAGAAGAAGAGAGAGAATTTTACTACAGTTTTTGTAAATTAAATAATTAGTATAAAAATGCTAACCATCTCTCCAGACTTGGATGGTAAACCATGCCATTTTGGTATTGCTTGAGCACGCTCCACATATGCTGCATTCGTACCAGTGCCTAAGATGACAGAAGCAATAACATCCTTATTGGAGTATCTACCTCCGGCTAATGTTCCGACCGTATCATTGACCTATTATCAACACTTCACATTAGACTAAATTGAATATATATATATATATAATAAACTGAACAACTGCATAGCAGGTTGGAATCTGAACATCTCTGAAGTACTAATGAATTAGCAAGAAGTTTTTGAAGGAAAATTACAATTTATAACTTACAAGAGCTGACACATTCATGTCGAGGCCTTGTCTTTTCATAGCTTTTGTCAATTCTGTCACCACATCTCGGCCAACCTGTTACCCAACAATAGAGAGGAATAAGGAAAGAAAAGTTCAGATAACGAAAGAAATGCGTTAGTGAAAATGAACCATTTAGTGAAAAACGTTTATGTTTCCTAGAGTGCTATATCATGTAGCTATTTTATTTTCTGATTCCAAACATAGGGAAAACCTTGCTCATGCTAAGACATTCTTTAGAATTAGAATTGCTTGATGATGATTTATAAACAATATTATATGCAGATTCGTCAGCATCAGTTTTAGAGAAAGCAACTAATTTTATTATCTCATAGAAATGTATAAAGTGGTATACAAAAAGATAATTCTGTAATACCACTTTTGAGAAGAATGGGTAATCAATTTAACCAAGGACTGACAACGAAGGCATGGAAAAATAGAGATAGGCTATCATTCAAATACATGGGCTTTACAGGTTGCTTACCAGTATGAGCATAAATTGAACACAAGTGTCCTATGTTCCATTGTATTTACTATCTAAACTTAAACCAAAATCACGACAATAATCAACAAAGAATCCCAGTGAATTAGGACCTACCGCATCATCTATGTCAAATCCTTTTGTCCACCTAACTAGGTTTCCAGAATTGATGGATGTTTGCATCACAGGGAAAGAGAAGGTAAAACCGAGCTCCCTCTGCGTACCAGGAGGAAGTTGGAATTCTTGACCTTCTTGTGAAACATATTTTGAAAGTTCTGCCGCAATATAGTCAAAAAGACCCTGAAAACATGTTCATTTTTTTAGTGGTGAGAGATGTTATTAGTAAAGCAGCTTGCATTAGACTGGAAATTGGGTGGATAACAGAACACTTACATCTGAAGTTCCAGTCATCAAATTGGGAGGAATTGACACCTCTTCGAATTCTTGTTTAACAATGCCAGCATCCTTGCCTCCCAGTTGCACCCTCAACACACGGAAATTGGTACCACCAAGGTCCAATGCATAAAATATTCCCTTTTCATCACTGAAACAAGATGAACAAAAATGAAGACTTACCCCAACTAAAAGCTTTATTGCATTATTAGTATGTAAATTATAAATTATAAAAAGACAACAAGTAGGTGAAATTTTTATTCACATTTATGATGATTGTTATTCATATATAGGAGTGAACTACATGATGGCGAAGGAAGACATGCCCTGCAAAAATTTCTTCAATAAAGGACATTCATACTTATATTTTAGCTCTTCGAATACAATATTTCATATTTTTCCCCTCAAAATCCAAATATCTTGCTTCCCCTGTTTATATAAGCCTTTGACAAAGGGATATTGCAAATTGCTGGTAATGAACACTAATTGGTTAAAGAATTTGCAACTTCAAGCAGTGAACAGAAAGATCTATTGCCATACATTGCCGAACTTGTTGAGTTTGAATATCAATTATTTTTAACACTGATAAACATATGCAGAGGAGCACAATAAATGTTTGTTCAAGAAAAATAATCTAACTAGTTACTAGCCCATTCATTCATAGAAAATTCAGTTTAAATGGGACATAAAGTTGGTCAAAATATAAGAAAACGCCATGAGTCATGATGTAAGACTATTAATTATGGTTTTAAATTTCCAAAATTCCAGCTCCACTTTGCATATTTCAAATTCAGACCCATTCAAACTTTAAACAAAAGGACAAATGCTTCTTAACAGATTCACGAAAACGAAACCTATCACCCTTTCAACAAAAGTTTCATGATGTTGTAAAATCACTTGCAATTATCAAGAAACATTAGATCTTCAAAAGTATGCAACAAAGGAAAAGAGATTGTAACAACAAAAACAAACAAAGCCACACGTAACCTTGATTCACGGAGGTAACAACCACCAAATCAAAATACAAACACACACAACAACAAACATCCATCAGGTCCTCATTTGCTTACAAAAAGTCACATTAGATCGTTTCACTTAATCACATCAAAATCAATCATCAAAAAACATATCATTGCACATACACACACACACACACTCACACAATACATAAATCTAGATAACATATCACTATCACATTTATACACACAAACACACATGTAAAAGAATGAAGTAAATATATACCCAGTTGGGAGATTGTCAACATAGCTGATGATCATCTTGAGTTTGCTGCCACCTTCAGAGGCAAGTCCAGCATGCATCTCCACAGTCATGGCATCAGCCACCAGCTTCAATTTCGCAGCCGGGGTCCCACACTTCTCCTCAAATTCCTTCACTATCCCTACCGCCTTCCCCCACTTCCCTTCTCTCTTCATCCTCCTCCGCACCACAACCGCCCCCGCCACCCCTACAGCCACCGCCGCCGCGCACACCACCACCACTGCCACCTTCCCCATTATTCTTAACAACAAAAACAAATCCTACAATCCCCCAACAAAACAAAAAAGCAAACGCCACCACAAAACAACCCGGCTTCCTCAGAAATCACTGTCTACACATTGTTACAACAAAAGGGTATGCTTGATTCTCGATTAAAAGACAAAAAACCAAACAAAGATTCGATTTTTTTGATCTGGGTGAGGGTATTTGAAGTTTAAAAAAAAAACAAAACTTTCACACCCAAAAACGAAAAAAGGAAATTTTTATTACAGAACAGAAAAAATGGGATTTTGTTTAATGATATGAAATCAAGGGAAATTGTAAATTGATTGAGGGAGGGAGGGAGGGAGCCTAGAGACCAATTCAAGATCGACGAAAGATATGGAAAATATTTAGCTGAAGAAAGAAATTCTCGGGAAACTTGGAAAGTGAGTGAATTAAAAGCTATATATACTTTCTCTGTATTACAAGAACCGCCGAACCGGTGTTCACGACTCAGCTTTTTCACGCTACTGTCTTGCTTTCTATTACACGTGTCCAAACACTTCCTGTTTTCCTTTTTTTTTTTCTTTTTTTTTTTTTTATATTAGATAATAAAATATTGATTTGGATAATTTTATCTACAATGTTTTTTTCTTTTATCTAAACAAAGATTAGAGAAAAAAACCAGATTTCTATCTAGTCAGGACATCAAGATTTCGAATATATCCAATGGAAATCCACTATAATATTAATGATTTTGAAAATATTAATGAATTTACTATAATTTCACCCAATATTTTTACCTAAACAGATATTTTTACATCTTACTTGCCTACTTGGTGTGCAAGATCCAAAAATAGATTTGGAAAAATAAAAAATAAATAAATTTTTATCTATATTTAGATTTTACAATTGAACATATCTTTTTATTTTTATTTTTTTGGTAAAAATTATTTTTAAATCTAGATCTGGCAATGGGTCGTGTTATTACGAATTCGTGTTGTTTCGTGTTTAGGTCATGTTAAAATTACTCCACCTGAATCCGACCCATTGGTTTATTGGGTTAAAATATACAAATCTGAAACCATTTGTTAAATTAATGGGTAACCCGACCCGGCCAGTTACAAAATATTATATTTGAGATTTATTAAAAAGTTGAAAATAAATAGTATTGAAGCATGATCAAACTCATGCAATCAAGTTCACTAGCTACTTTTAGAGTTTTAGGGTTAGGGTTATAATATTTTGAAATAATTAATTTAGAGTTTTAGAGTTTTTAATTTAGAAAATTTTCCTCTTCAAAAAATGAAAAAAATTAGAAATTTAAAAAAAAATTAATTAGTAAAATATATTCTTACCATAATTATAGAGATTTTTTTTATATAAATTCCATAATATGACTATACAAGGATTTGTTTAGTAACTTCATAAACACATTAAAAAAAAAAAAAAAATCTTTATATTAATGGGTTATCGAATTAACTGTTTTTTTAAGAGTAAACTCAAAACCGACCCATTATATTTCGTGTTTTAATGGGTTGATCCATTAACAACCCGATCCAATAAACTTGACCCACCAACCGCTATTTTCAAATGGGTTTAGGTCGTGTAAAATTCTACCAGGTCTACTTAAATCAAACAACTTTTTAATGAATCCTTTTGTGACGGTGGAAAGATGCTGTAAATGGTAATTGAAGATTTGATGACTTTGTTACCAAGAATATAATTAATTATACACAAAACAACTTACCATTAATAATTTATAGGCTTGCTCACCTTGTCATATTAGGCAATCCATGTACATTCTCTATATTGGTAGAACAACTTGAATGTGAGAGGCCAACTCAATCCTTCCCACTAACAACATACCATACGAAAATTATATGCCAAGTTTGGACATACGTACTAAAAAAGTCTGGAGTTTTTTTATTGGTTTCAAGTCCGCTTGTATTTTATGCAGAAACAAATGGGAATTTGGCTTTCGGTTTGTACTCTTGAGCAAAGTTTCCATTGAAAGTTAGAAAGAAAAAAAACTAGATGGTTGTCAAAAGGTCAAGACCATTAGACAATCTGAATTCAAGTAGAGATCAAATGTTGACCGGTGGATGCATGCCTTCACTGAAAAGAAGAAAACTTATTTTGAGTAATCTAATGGTCATATGTCATCCCCATTTGACCACCCAAATAAGAATCAAAATACAAAAGATACAGTGCAAGCAATAGAGAGAGAGAGAGATGTCTAATATAACTATATAACACATTACATCACAAAGTATACACAGGTGTGTAGAATCCCAGACTAGGTTTATGCCACAAGACCATAAACCATAGTATTTCATTGTCGAAAAAAACAATATTCCAAACCCCGAAAGGAACACCAAGACACTTGGCCACACAAAAGCCATCCCCTACATAAAATGAAGACACTAGGGACACATTGTTACAACCACCAAAAAAAAAAAAAAAAGAACTATCAGGCTATAACTGTCTGATATTATGAAACTCCAGAAGAAACTTTCTGAGATTGGAAAAGCTCACTGCTTATGCAGAACAGCATAACTAAACAGAGACAAAAAAACTGTACAGAGAACTTGGCCAAGCTACACACCATAACTCTTTTCAGATCATGCCCATAGGTTTCCACTCTTGATGATAAAACTGACGAGCATGCCTGAAAAAAACTTGTGAAATGAAAGCCAGCAATTAAAAGAACACTTACCCGAACTGCTGGCTTTCGGCATTTATCTCAGAGCCTATATATGGCTTCAATAGATCTCTCACGCTGTTGAAGTCAAACTCAACCTGCAAAAAAGCCAAAAATGCCACCAAAGGGAGCAGAATAAAGAACGAGATTGTACCAAAAAACATGAAAATTCACTAAGATTACAAAAAGAAAATGCATGCCTTATCACCGGTTTCTGCACACTTTCCGAGTCAATTCCACCCACCAAATTTAGCACCTTTCCAACCCCAGCATTTGGCTTCACAACAAAAAAGAAAGAAAATCATAGAGATTGGTCAGTGGTAATTAATGAATCGTGACCATTAAAAAAAAAAAAACTTCAGTTCTGAAAGTATTCCTACTGCCCAACTAGGTTTCAAATGCTCAACCATCCAACTTGTAAGATCATAAAAACAATCCAGTGACAATATAAATCAATACAGCAATACCCAAAATGAAAATATTAAGTTTCCAATCGACCGTTTCTTTAGGACTTCATTGCCTTTGATCATACACAACATGTGGGACTTAAGATTATAAGAACTTGAAACTTAATTAAAAGAAAGGTTGTCAGGAGAAACAACAGCTAATGAAATGAATACCAAATAAATAAAAAAATCATTAAATTGAACTTGAAAAAGTCAAAGAACTTAAATTCAAAACCTCTAACTCTTCGTGCACTCCATTTTGAAAAACTCCATTTCCCTTGAGACGCCCATTCTCCAAAAGAGATTCGGACTCTGCATCACATGAATCACTTTGAGAAGATCCTGGGTTATTACTCCCTTCAACACTCCCATCAACACTTCCATTATTTCCCTCGCAGCTACCTGCTACCGACTCATTTCCAATATCCTCGCATGAACCAACCTCGCTTGCAAGGGAGGTGATAACGCTGCCATTTGAGACATCTCCAACCTCAGTCTCTTGATACTGTACCTTTTTATCTGAGTTAATCAGTTCTATGTTGGATCCAATTCTGGAACTCAAGCTACTAGGAACCGAACGCTCCGGAGAAATAGATTGCCGTTTCTCTGGCCTATCTAGCTGTATAGCCTCAGGCTCTTTTTTCCTCTTCAGGCATCTTTCACCGGACCCAGTCTGACATGCATCACCATCTTCACATGACTGTTTGTCAGACTGTTGCTGGGATGTAAGTCTTGGATGCCTGGATCGTTTATAACCTTCAGGAAAAACATAAGAAGGAATCTGCTTTCTACGTACATGAGAAACACAAATTTCCATCCCTGGCTTCCAAAACATGTACATATTTATTGAATGCTTAAATTCTTCAACCGTCCCACGTATATCAAACTGTTGACCTTCCTGAACTACCTCTCCTGGCTTCCTTTGTAAACCCATGAAAAATGCACAATGTGCACATGGCTTGGAGGAATCTACATATTCTTGAGGATAGGGATGGCACTGCAACTTCCCAAATGTATCCCGCTCAATCTGCACTTATTCAATAGAGAAGATGATTAAGTTTAAAAAGAAAATCTGGGTTTATTTCTCATCAGTTAAATGTTATGGTAACTTCAAATCTGAACACAAGATCAGTCTGAGATGATAGGTATTACCATTAGAGTCAGCTGTCTTAACCGGGATTCCACCCAACCTCTCCAAGCACGCAAGTCATCAGCATCTTCTGCAATTATGTCAACCTGTAGATAGTTCTTGTAGCTTTCAAAAAATAAGTATGGCTCAAACAGAGAACTCCACTGAGCTTTATTCAGCTCCACATCCTGAATTTTGGCAAAAAGAAAGTCAAAAGAATCAGTAATTGATCATTATATTGAAAAGAAAAGATAAGTCTCCACTTTCTTACCTCGCAAATCTTGTTACCATATTCAAACTGGTCCATCATAACACGTAAGGTGCTTGTTGACACATTATAGCTAGAATTCATGCATGGGTAGGCAGGTGTGATAATTGGCATATGATGAGTTTTATCACGAGGATTTTTCCGAGGATCCCAAACAGAAAACCCAAGTTCAGCCTCCTCAATTGCACATAGCATAACTGGGTTAGGCCAACGCCACATTGTATAAACCCTAAAAAATCGGGAAACAAGCATGCTGGGAATTGCATTAGGATAAAGCTGGCAGACGCGAGCTACGAGAAGCGCCCAGTTCACACCACCAAGAAATCCAGTCACCTGAACATGGTGAATTATATAATGAATCTGGAGTGCCAAATGTTACATGAAATAACAATAAAAGAAAATTTCACTCACATTTGAGTAAACCCCACGCCGTTTAGCCCAAAACTTTAAGCATCTGAGCGCTGTGCAAAAGTGCTACAATGCACAAAAACTTTAGACTTAGGAAGAGCATAAAATATAGATAATGAAGCAACCTTTTAAAGATAAGTTAAAATGGAGCAAGTAAACCAATACAAGTTATCCAACACGAAGCATTTCACCTCAACATTTGGAACAAGCTTAAGTATTTGATCTGCAACCCGGCAGCCATTAAGACTCCGGACAGTGGGTTCATCAACATCATACAGCACGGACACATCAGAGATGTCCAAATCCTGTTGCACCAGAAGCCAAAAATAACTTTTCCAGCATAGGAACTGCTAAATATAAACTAATGGAAATTAAGCTACCCCCAGAATCATATCTCATAATACATATATCAGTCCCCCTAAAGACACTCCTGGATTAAGGGAGGAGGACAAAGCATTATAACCACATATCGTTCACTACAAATAGCCAAATTGGAACGGCCAACATGTACAAGCATGTCAACTTGCATGAACTACACAGGGACACAAGGTGCGAGAAAGAGAGAGAGAGATACCCAGAGAGAGAGAGAGAGAGAGAGAGATTAAAACAGTCCAACATAAACTTATAAAATTCACGAAATTTTTTGTCATAAGTGCAAACAGTAAATAATTTACACTTACTTCTGGAACAACCAAGAGAGAAATACTAGCATAGAGAAGGTCAATTGATATTCCATCAAACTTAAACTTCATCACAGGAACATGAGCATCTGGAACAGGTTGTAGTTCTGTAACTTCTTCCATCTCTGCCAGATTGTTATGCAATATAAAGAAGAAGTCTTCCTGGAGGACAAAATCCAAGGCTTAGATACCAAAATTGAACAGATTTTTGGATACCGGTTAACTAAGAAATTCTAAATCCAGTATTTACCTCTCGGTTAACATAGGATGGCCCAACACATAATGTGTCTATATCAGCACCAGGACCATGTACCTACCAAAATAATAAGCTTAGGCTATATCTCCAAATAAAGAAACAAATTGATTAACACAATAATTAATAATCAAATGGTTAACATATTAAAAACGATAGTGGTAACAAGCAAAGTTATAGAGTAAAATCTTTAGCAACAGGACAAAATAAAGATGACGATGAAGACAAAAAAATGTCAACCTATCACAAGCCGGTAAGAACAGAAGCACAGAGAGAGAGAGAGAGACACATACCCCAAGCCGATAAGAACCAAAAGTAAAGATCAAAGCATTAGCATCCTCCACCATTTGGTCAGAGTATCCCCTTAAGCGAGTAAGATCCTTTACCCAATCTTTAACGATCTGTGAAGAAAAAGATGTTATCAGAACTTGGCAAGCCACATATATAAATATAACGTACCTGGTATCAGGCCAGTATTAATATAACTAGAAGGATTGATAGCACAAATATTTTAGAACTTGGATGTACTAAAAAATATATATTTTCGGCAGATCAAAAAGGATAACAGGAAGGTCACATTCTAATGAATATTTTAAACAAAATTCCTAGCATGAAGAAATCACCTCATCCTACAACTTTTAAAAACTATGATTATAACTCAACTCGTACCACTTTCAATTAAACTTGATAGTGCTTTTAAAAACTATGATTATAACTCAACTCGTACCACTTTAAATGAAACTTGATAATTCCAAAGTCTATCATTCTATGCCTCAGTCTAAAATATCCACTGCACTCCAACTAAACCATCCATGGTCCGCACAATAACATACATGTTTCTTTAATTAGCATTTCATAGTTCAAAATAGTGAACAAAAAATAAATGAAGGATCTTCTCACAAAGAAAAATAAAATAAAAAGAATGTCAACAGCGAAGTAAACCAAAACTAGTAAAAATTAATAAAACTAATAAAATTTAGACTATATTAAGAGTAATACTATACAACCCAAATAATTAACTCAAAATTCAACCAAAATGATGTGCAAGTGAGTTGTCCTTACCACACAACACAAATGTGCCACATCATTTGGGTTGGTTTTGGGGCTAATTTGTTGGGTTGTCTAGCTTTAGAGTTGCATTAAGTACCTACAAAGGCAGATCCAGTCATAAAAATCTGAAACCACATAGACTTAGATGAATTTTCGGCTCTAGGCCACAATTCCCATATATAATCACAACATGTCAATCAACTTTATCTACTACAAAATTCAGTTGATCACAATATTTGCAAACAAAATGCAATCTCTACCGCTACAATTGCCAATGTAGTTAAAAACATGACAATTCAGTTCCAACTTCCAAATTAACAAGAAGAAAACATTCAAATAGCTAACTTATTACAACAATCCAAGTTCTAAAATTTCAATTTTCACTTTTAATTAAATACACCCAAAAAAAAAAAAAAAAACGAAGTAAATTATTACCAGCCTAAGTCGACCCAAAACATCCTCTCTCTTTGCCGCTTCTTCTTCGCTCTCGTAAAGAGCAGCTTCAACCAAAAACTTCAATACAAAAAAATATATATAATAAAAATCTATACTTTTCTCACCCAAACGACATAAAAACAAAAACAAAAGAAACCAATCGTGGATTCTTGATAAAAGAAACAAACCTTCTCTAATTCACGGGTTCTCTGCCAATCAACCTCCGTGGGTCCCGCCACCGAAATCGGCTTCGTTACTCCGTGCTGCTTCGGCGTCATCGGCGTCTGCAGCGGCGACGGCGACAGCGACAGCGAAGGCGAAGGCGAAACGCTCGTTCTCTCTGAACTCACCATCCCTATTAAACCCCCCAAATAATTTTTCTTTTTCTTTTTTATAAAAAAAAAAATAAAACCCTAAAATTGAAACCCCGAAGAATCGAACAATTCAACAACCGGAACTCAAAATTGAAACCCCAAAATTGGAAACCTAATTGAAAACCCTAATGATGATCATCCGTCTCAACGATTTCAGATCTAATTCAACAATATGTGTTAAAAAAAAAAAAAAAAAAATTGAGAAAAGAAAAATAATAGAAACAAAAAACAAAATTTAGAGAGAGGAGGAGAGAGAGAGGACGCGTCTGGGTTTGATTTTTTTTGTTTTTTGGGATATTTTTATTTAATCGGTGAATCGGTTGCTTTTATAATATCTAATGTGTTTTTTGTTTTTGATTTTATTTTTATTTTATTTTTTTCTATTTTAATTTTTATTCACATTTCTTTTTGGTCGTCGATTTGGATTCGAAGAAGTGAAGGATTATTTATTAGGCCGCTTTTTTTGACTTTGCTGACTTTCTCCCCTGCAATTTACACGTGGCACTTTGGGGATGGTCTCCGACATTGAAACGGTGTCGTTCCGTTATAGTTAAACTTCGGATTCTATGATTTTTTAATTTTATGTGGATCCAACTGTTGAAGTCGGATCTTGTAATAATTCTGATTTTTTTAAAATAAAAAAACGTATTTTAAAGTGAATAGATGTGTTGGTACTTGGTAGATGGTATCTTTTTGTGATTAGGAGAATCTTGATTATGGTTTTGATGAAAAAAAATTAATTTTAGTTTTATGTAATTTTATAGTCGTTGATTTTATCATGTCCCTATGAACCGTTAATTTAATCAGTGTCGAATGATATTTATTATATGATTTATGAGATAACATGGTAAATTATATGGAAAAAAAAAAAAAAAAAAATTCACTATTCATATTATTTGGATCGATTGATTGATTTGTTTTACTAATTTTTTAAATTGTGTATTGTAAATTTAATATAAACACTTCTAGAAACATGTTAAATCTTAAATCTTGAAATGCTTGATTTGTAGTATAACGACCTATTAAAATCGATAAATAATTTAAATTTTTTTTATCATAATGAACCATTTACAGTCATTGGTCAGGTTTTTTTTTTTTTTTTTAATTAAATTAATCAAAATAATTGATTTTAATTCCTCTTTGGAAATTAAAATTGGTTGTTGACACGTTACAAGCAAAAGAAAGTCAAGGTCTCGATGACAAAACTAAAAAAAATTGAATTTTCTCCAAGTTTTTGACTTGTCATTAAACGCATGAATCATGAAATCAAGTAAACGCACTCTTAGAAAATCTTGCATGGGACTACCACGTGGTGAAACCGTGAAACCGTCCAATGAGATTGCATTAAATTAGAATTTTATAATTTATTTTTATGTTCTCAAGATAAATTGTACAATCTTATTGGACGGTCTCATCACGTAGTAGTCCCATACAAGATTTTCTCCTCAACAAGAATAATCGTTTTGACTTTTAACAATGCAAGGTTGGTCAGGTGGCATGTCAATAACACTCGCAGCTATGCCATTAAAGTTGTCGCTATTATTTATAACCCGAATAATATGACAAGTGATTTCATTCATCGTGTTATCACATGATTTGTATTATAAGAACGACTCATTTACCATATTATTTGAATTAAATTTTTAAGTCGTATAGTATTACTTTAAAGTTATAGATTTGATGGTATGTCATCTTCGAACCTTAATTTAGGAAACATCGTATGCAATCTTAGGCACAAAACAGTCGGTGGTTAACACTGTTGATAAATTTGAATTCTTATGGATGTTAAGAAGCATGAATCGCATGTTGTATTTATTTTCTACATTTATGTGGACTAGCTTAATCATTATTGATATTATGTGGACATCCGGATAATACGTATGGTTAATGTCAAATATTCTTGAGCATTTTGTGTAGGTCCATTTGACTTGTGATCATTTTGTTAATGGACCATTTTGGTGTACCCAAATCCAGTTGTATGATTTTGTACTAGTGTGACCCTATTGTACTCTCTTGTGTGTTATGTTTTGGACCCATAATGGGATGGGTCAATATTAGGGAGGTACCTACACTCATCCAGTCATATATACATATATAGGGTTGGCCCATTGGGTTCCGTAACTTCTAGAAACCAGAAAGAGTGTAGTCCTACTCCCCTTCTCTCTCTTCTCTCTCTTCTCTCATAACAGACCCACCAAGCTCACCATCGTAGCCTCTGCCTCTGGTTCCGTCTCCAACCGTAACTCCGACGAGCAGCAATTCCGACAGCCTTTTCCTTTTCCGTTTCAAGCACATCCAGGTTAGTGCTTTTTGAAGCTCTTAAAATGCACATATCTTTGAACTTGCAAGAGATTTTAGGATGAGTTTTATCAAAAATTCTAACATCACAACCATATCAATGAGGAAAAGATACTTTCAATAGATTAGGATATGAATTACTTTTAAAAAGTTTTCATATAAAAAAAAAAAAAATTATAGTCACATTCCGTCCCAATATAGTTTAGTGGTAAGAGTCTTTATTGAACCTTGCTAATATTCTGAGTTTGAGTTACCGCCACTAAAAAAAAAAAACCGTAGTTATTGTGTATGAAAAAATAGGTGGACACTAACAATATAGAATAATCTTCGTACATAAACAACAGTGCTTGTTGTTAATGTTATAATGGTGATACTATATAGGCCTGGTATAGTTATTAGTTAAGTTTCAGTACTATAAAAAGAAAACAATAATTTGAAAAAGAATATCAAGTCTATAAGATTTTACTTGTTTACTAATCAATAATGGAAATTAAATGAATCAAATTTTTTTTTTCAAAGGAATGAAGAGGAATTGGAATTAAATTAAGCTATTAAATTACATTCCGTGTTTACTAACTATTTAAGAATTAGAATTGGAATCTACCACGATGAACAATCCGTAAAAGAGAATGGCAAAGTAGAAACACTACAATTGTTTTTTTTTTTTTTTTAATTAATTTTAATTGAGGATATTTTAACTAAAAAGACTTGAATTCCATTTTTTCAACCCGGTTAGAAAACTTGATTTTTAGGATGATAGATGCAAGTTTCATTTCGTACCCGAACTTAATTACTTATCTGTATACGAGATTCAAAGAACTTACTTATTATCTTTAGTAATATTTACGATGGATAGTTACTTCGGTGACCACCTATTTAGTTAGGCACTATCAAATCAAAATAATCATTATACGGAGATTTCATTTCAAAATTACTTATCATTTTTGACGAAGAGTATGACACTAATGATCATCCGTCACATTCCATTAACTTTCTTATTAATTACTTTTAAATAGGTGGGAATTTTGATAACTTTCTCTAGAATTACCAATACGATGAACATTTTTCTACATGTGGGGTTGACTTTCACATGTTGCATCACTTCAATTTACATTTCTCTCTCTGTCTATGCAACTTCAATTTAAAATTTTCTTTCTGTCGCCCACTAATTCGCTACATGTGTTGTCTGCTCCAGTAATATGCCACTTATCTGCCTAAAATACTGTTCAACCAAGATAATTATGCTGGGTTCTTGGCTTGTATTTATTTATTTATTTTTGAAAGACCTAGACTTGTATTTTATGAAAACTTTGTGTAATAAGTATTTTTTTTTTTTAAGTACTACAATATTACATAAATTTGGGATTTTTTTACAGGAAGGACTCGAACCCATAACTTCATGGTGAATGTGTGACGGGTTTACACCGAACCAACCTCATCTTGTTTGTGTAATAAGAAGTTTTAGTGATAAATTTAATATTCTTTGTATAATTTACAAGGGAAAAAAAAAAAAAAAAAAAAACCAATTAGCTATGAAGGGATGGGTATGAGCTGGATTGGGATGGGTATGGGCTGGATTGTTAAGCAAGCAATATGAAGCTCACTTTCATCAGTGGCCTGAGTTAGTGTAAAGGGGTATCAAATTGTTGATACTGTAATTCTAGATAACGTTACCAAAATACACACCCATTTAATATTAATTCATAGGATAGTTAATGGAGTGTGACAGAATGGTCATTATTATCACACACTTCGTAAAAAATGGCAATTTTTGAAACTAAATCATTATCTAATGGCTATTTTAATAGTGTACAACCAAATGGATAGCTAACGGGATAATTATCTATATTTCCGGTTAGTAAATGTGTCATGATTCATGAGTAGACAATAGTTATAAAAGTCTACTGTAATAGCAAAATTGTTTTTTTCAATATTTAATGTAAAGTATATAAGATAAGGGATGGATGGGCAACTGGGCCTAACCAAATGGATGTCTGTGGCCACCAAGGACCAAAGTAGCCCTAACTTTGATTGGATAAAAAAATGAAGTTTGGGCCAAATTTAGCAATAACAGGCCTGGACGGCTGGACCAGATTCAATGATAATTTGTGTGTCTGCTTTGGTATCAAACATATGACCAAATCTGTGGATGTTTAAGGTACTTTTAGATAGTAAACGATGCTCATTTAATCTATCGATATTTCATATTCGAGTCGCTGCATAAAAAGTTGGGTATATATGCTTTGGAGGCAACTAAGCTGCAGGAGAACAACTTATTACTTATGTGACAAATGTCAATTCTTTCCTTTGTTACCCATTATTAATACATGACTACTTTTATAACAAGGGTTCTCTGATTCCTACTACCTCATCGTTTATTTTGGATTCCTATATGTTTTTTCTTTTGAAATCTTAAATTGTCGTATATGATAATCAATTTTGTAAAAAGCACGTATATTATATATATGTATATTAACACAACAGATTTTCTATTATCAGTTCGAATTGACAAAAGATATATCAATTTTTTGGATGTGGACTATTGGATTTAAATACTTTGACTTGGTTGCATGCACTTGTCAGAACATCTTTTAAATCTAATGGTCCACATGCAAGAAACTAATATATTTTATATCAGTTAGAACTGATAATAGAAAGACTGATTAACACAAATACAGTATAAGTAAAAATTGTATGTTAACTTGTAAAACACATGCTTTGTAAATCATGGAACTCGAAATAGTAGTGTACTAATGTTAGGTTATCATATCACATGTAATTTTCACTTAAAAAAGTTAAGTTGACACTTTATAAATTGTGATACAAGTTGAAAAAACCTAACTTTTTTTTAAGAAAAAAAATATTACAATAATTCGAGGTTTGGGAGTGGGGGAACTCGAACCTACAACCTATTAGTGTATGTGTGATTGGCATACTACTCTGCCAATCTCATCTTATCCAAAAAAAACCTAACTTTATTATGAAATGGTGTGAATATTGAAATAGAGCAAAACCTTAATAAAACCTATATATTTTGAAGCGTAGTTAAGTATATTAGGCTCTAAGGTTTAGTTTGACATTGCTTTCTGAGATATTTTTGAGAAAAGCTATAAAATGTAGCTTTGCATTTTCTCATTTGAGAGAAGTCAAAAATGATAAATAAATAAAAATGACTAGAGTGTTTGGTAAAATTATAGAGAAGTGCTTTTAGTTTTTTTGTTTCTCCCAAAAGCGCACCATAGGAAGCAATGTCAAATCTCTTGCATTGGATTATTTTCCCCATATTACTAATATGAAAATGAAAATAGAATCTTGTTATTTTGAATTTGAAATATTCACACACATGACACAACACAAACACAATTATGAGGAAATCTTCAATGCAACAGTGGATTTTAACAGATTTCATCTATTATGCATAACATTCACTTGAAAACTTGAAGGAAAAAAAAATCCATTGAAAAACAATAATAATAAAATACAATATTTTTTAAAAGCTTTTCAAGAGGCATTCAGATTTTTTTTTTTTTTTTTTAACTTTGTATAATAAATGAAAGAGGAAATTGCAAGAAATGATCCAAAAATTTATGGAATTATTGTTTTTAGCCAAAAGTTTATTTTTTATTATTTTTATCATCTTTTTGCTTGAATTGCCAAAAGTGCCCTGAATTTTGTTTTACTTTGACCAAAATTTCCCTCCCAATTTCCCTCCCAAAATTTTCCTCCCTCTCTCTTCACCTCTTGACTTTTATGTTTGCTGTGTGACTTTTATGTTTGAAAATCTGATATGCTCTCTCTCTCTCTCTCTCTCTCTCTCTCTCTCTCTCTAAAAACGAGATCTGCGACCTCCAGTTCGTCTCTTCCATTTCGTCGACCTCCAGTTCGTCTCTTCCATTTCATTGACCTCCATTTCGTCTTCATTTCGTCTCTTCCACACCATTTCGGTTCTTCCACCGAAACCGAAACCCATTTCGTCGATCTTGTTTTGTGCCGAACAACCTTCTAGAATGTATGTATCCCCTTCCCAGTTGTTTTTTTTTTTTTTAACAATTATATGTTATTTGATATGAAGATTAAGATAGTGGATTCGATTTTTTGTGAAACCTGGATTTTTTGTTTTTTTGGAATGAAGTTACATGCCAGTTTGGTTTAATGTTACATGCCAGTTTGTTTTAATATTACATGCCAGTTTGTTTTAAAATTACATGCCAGTTTATTTCTAACTTACATGTGATTTTGTAATTTTGATTCATATTGTTATGTTGTTTGATATGAAGATGAAGATAGTGGATTCGATTTTTTGTGAAACCCGTATATTTTTATTTTCTAGACCAAAGTTACATGTCAGTTTGGTTTAATGTTACATGCCAGTCTGTTTTAATGTTACATGCCAGTTTATTTCTAACTTACATGTGATTTTGTAATTATAATTCATAGTGAAATGAATCTCCTGTTTTTTTTTTTTTTTTTTTTTTTTTTTTTTTTACAATTATATGTTGTTTGATATGAAGATTAAGATAGTGGATTCGATTTTTAGTGAAACCCAGATTTTTTTATTTTCTGTACCGAAGTTACATGCCAGTTTGTTTTAAAGTTACATGCCAGTTTATTTCTAACTTACATGTGATTTTGTAATTTTGATTCATAGTGAAATACTTGACATGCAGGAATATGGATACGAAGAGATTGGTCATCTATCACGGTGGAAGTTGGGTAGGCAATTCTTACGAGGGTGGTTTGACAAAGTGGGTCCGTGTTCCTAGAGGTTTGACTTATGATGCCTTGGTTAAGTTGGTACAAGATGTTGCCAAAGTTGATGTTGCTAGGTACACCGTAGAATTATGCTCATTGGTCTCTACGAATATTGGTGTTGTTCTACGAATACTGGCATGTAACCCCGGATTAGAAAGTCTAGCAAGACACGTTATGAGGTCGGATGTACATACGAAAGAGAATGTGTCTATTGTACATACCTCCAGAAATTGTAATAAACTGGCTCACTAGATTGGCATATAAATTTCCTGTTAGCCAATTCTAGTTTGAATTCTTGTAATTCCTTTTTTATTCCTTATATGTATGGATATTGTTTTGTTATGGTAATGTTCTTTTTTTTTTGGGGGGGAACTTTTAATTACATTTGAATTATAAGTTCAGTTGTATTTCAAGTTTAATGACAATGATTTTTAAAGTTACATGTCAATTAATTTTGAAATTACATGCCAGTTGAAAATAAAGTTACATGCCAATTCGTATTGACTTTCACAGATGAAAGACACTGATTCAAAATTAAAATTCCAGTATTATTACATGCCAGTTGAAAATAAAGTTACATGTTAGTTCGTATTGACTTTCACATATGAAAGAAATTGATTCCAAATTAAAATTCTAGTATTATTACATGCCAAAAGTTACATGCCAGTATAATTTGAAGTTACATGCCTATTGAAAATGATGTTACATGCCAGTTTGTATATAACATGTAACTTGAAATTCATGTGGCATGTAACTTAGAATACAACTAGCATGTCAAATCCAATTCAAATAGCATGTAACTTGGAATTGACTTGACATGTAACTTGGAATAAAACTTGCATGTAACATTGAATCCAATTGACATGTAAACTTATACACCTATATATGATTTGGAATTCAATAACTCACATGCTACGTTGTGGTTTTCTTTACATCTGTTGCACTTGTACCCTCTACATGGTCGGTTTGGTTGGATGAATGGTGCAGTAATTTGAATACAATCGATTGAATACTATCGGCATGTAAATTGCAAATCAAAAATCTATTGGCATAACTCTGAGTCCAACTGGCATGTAAATTTCAATACAACTGGCATGTAACATGGAAATACATGTAAATTGCAATACAGCTGACTTCTAACATGGAAATCAACTGACTTGTAATTAACTCGATTATCACATGTTTGTATCTATCTATTAACAAAAGAATATAAAAAACAATGTTATTCACATCACTCCAACTATCAAATTTTCCTGTACATAATTTAACAATACCAAAAGCATCTGACTCAATCAAAACTGGAAACAACCCCTTGTCAGAAGCCCATAAAAGACCTTCCAGAACTGCTCTTGGAATCTAGATTATCGCTGAAGCAAGGCAAAGAAAAAAACAATCAAAATCATTTACATAGTTTTAAAGCTAACTTAAAGAAATTTAGATACATATAACATGATAGATAAATAAAGAAGAGAAATTGATGTTGCGCTCAATATTTTCCAGTACTATATAATAAAGCTTACACGCTCTTCTTCTACTTTTGTTGATGTTAGATTGCATGCATTTTGATTTAATGTCCTAATTGTATATTGATTGGTCGCTGGTCTTGAAGAAGATGGTTTAGATAAATGCTATCAATGATTTGTAAGGAATGCATGCATAAGTTTAATAAATGCAACACGTACGGTGCCTTTTTATTGCCTAATTCAATCACATATAAGTATAACAATAGGTGTATGTATATTGAGAATTCATGTGTCTAAATTAAGAAACTTGTCTTTGTAGGAAGAATAAAAGTCAAAATGAATCCTATTAAGTTTAAGGCAAGTAATAAGTTATTTTTCTATATTTCTTAAGAAATCTAGTTTAATGATGTTGAATTATTTCATGATGAAACAGCAAATCAACAACAAATATGACAAAAGGCAGAGTTCAAACTTTCAATTCCATACTGTATACTACAAACTATATTGCATAACAATATAACATATACAATCATGCAAATTTTCCTCAACATACATAACTTCAGGCTATCTAAACAAGCTACCTGCATAACCTATGGTTTGATAAGATGAAGTATTCTAGGAGCCCAATTGTAGTACCAACAAGTATGTTAAATGTCAAACTCATAGACACTGCTGGAATGAATTCTAAAACACAGCATCAGTGCATTTCAGAACAACACAACACATAAAACAAGATTATAAATTCCACCGAATCAAATTGAATCAAATTCCACTGCTGTCTTCTATGATATAAATGCATCTCTTAAAACAAGATTATACAAGTTTATGTCAATTTGGATTGTTAGCACTTGGACATCAGAAATACAAGACCCAAATCAAATTATCAAACAATGTAAAAAATTTATCAAAAACCCCACACAGCTTCACTTTGCAGTTCATTGACACCATATCAATTGCTACTCTTGAGAAATCTGACCAAACCAAACCAAAATGTCCCCACTCTTGCTTGAGCCCTTTTTTGCAAGCATCACCGACTGACCAAAGGCCAACAAGAGTACAAGCAAAGCCGGAAAAAACGAAAACAGGGATACCCAAAGGCAAACAAACCCAGCAAGACCAGTAGCAAGCTAAAGCATAAACAGAGGCCATCAACTAACAGAAAAAGCTGCAGAGCAACCCAGAAAAAAGCAAAAAGCTCCCAACTACCGACTTACATGTTACAAATATAGAAAAAAAAAAAAAACACATATTTCACAAATTAATCGTCACCAAATCAAATTCGCAACACAAGAACAACAACAACAGCAGTTTGTCAAATTTGAATGTGCCCAAATAGAAATCGAATCAAATCCAACACAACAATATAATTTTTTTTTTTTTAAGAAAACCTATTTTTTCTAAATGATAATAGTGATTAACTGTTGTATTATGTAAGAACTCACCTGAAAATCGAAAACTTGTCGCGACGTTGACAAGTTTGAACGATCGCTCCAAGCTGAGCCGTCAACGAGAGAAAACGGTCAAGGCAAAGGCGCGACGTTGACGGGCTCAAAAAGACGGTCACTACATGTGGTGGCGGCGTCGACGGGAAGGGGGGCGGAGGGGGCGATGGATGACGGGGACTCTTTTTCTTTCTCTCTCTTTCTCGTTCTCTTTCTGCTGCCTGAAACCCTAACAAGAGCCAAAACCCAAACTTCTTTTCTCTCTCTTCTCTCATCGTTTTTACCACCCACTTACATTTTTTTTTTTTAAAAAAAAAAAAAATTCAAATTTAGGGGTACTGTTGTCCAAAAGTGGTCAAAATTAACAAAAACAATAAAAAATAAATTTATGGCTAAAAACAATAAACCGATAAATTTTTTGGCTCTTTATGATTTCACCCCTAAATGAAAAATAGTAAATGGGTTGAAAATAATATTCATTTTGTTGTTTTATAAGTACATATTCATCGACGAGATGAGGTTGATCTGATGGATTTATGAGATGATATTTGTCTAATGGTGAAATCTATCACACCTATATTATGAGGTTGCGAGTTCGAATCTTTCCCTCTCTAAAAAAAAACCCCGATTTATATAAAAATGTAATATTTCGGGTTTATATTCATCCACATGATTCGGTGAGATGAGTTTGGCTATTGATATGACATTCACAGTGGATTATTGAGTTCATGTATACCTTCTAAAACCCTGAATTTAATTATAATGTTTCCAAAAAAAAAAAAAAAAAAAACATCAACCATGATTTGATTCCCATTGATCTTCAAATTCACTTGGCAAGATCAAGATCTTCATTCAAACTCATTTAAACCCATAAAAAAAAAAAAAAAAAAAATTAAAAACCCAATAAAATATACAAAACATATTTGAAAACAAGATCTCGATTCAAAATTTAAAACCCAACTAAATCATTAAATAAAAAAATAAAAAAAAAAAAAAAAAACCATACTACATCATCCATGCCATGATCCATGACAGTCAAAACTCGATTACTATTTTTATGATCCTAAACGTTAGCTAACCAATTATTTTTAGCATCCCAAGAAAACAAAATTATTATTATTATTATTTAAAAAAAAACATAAACAACAACAATAAATAACATTAATAAACATAAATCCACAAGAACACCTGTCTCTCTCTCTCTCTCTCATATTAATTATTTCCACAGATTTGTCCCAAAAAAATATTCAAAAATCTTCACAGCTATAATCCCAAATTCCCATATGAGAAAGACCGTTTTTTTTTTTTCAAAAACAAAAAAAGAAGACTTTTTTTTTACTTTTTATGTGCAGAATCAATGGCAGAGTTTTCTCTGAGATTGATCAGTGAAGAAAAAGATACGGAGAAAAAAAAAACTGAAAGATCTTCTATAGCCTAACTTGGAAAGAGAAGCTTCAGTCTTTTTTTTCTTTTTTCTTTCTGTGTTGCCTTGAATGGATGCTTGGTCAAATAAACAATAAAAGCAGTGTGAGAAAACAAAAGGGTTGGCGTTAAAATCTCAAAAAATAGCTAAAGTTTAAATTTTTTTTATTATTTTTTTTAGTTTATAAAGAGGCTCACAGGGTGGTCATTGGTCCATGACTCATACTCATCTAATTTGAAGTACACATTGCTCCACAAAGTTGGAGAGAGAGAGAGAGTTTATTGGTTTTTATAATGTTTTGAGAGAGAGAGAGAGAGAGAGGGAAGTGGGGTTTTTGAATTTGAGAAGGTGAGTTGATTCTTCTTTTATTTCTTCTCTTTTCCTAGTGATTATTACTGCTTTTCACATGATAGATTTTTTAACTTTGTCTTGCTGTTCAAGTGTTTTTTGTTTTGTCTCTAATCTTTGTATTTGTTCAGTTTTTTTGAAACCCCTTTTGATTATATATATATATAGTAAAATCATTTTGATGGTGGCACTACTTCTGTGTCTTTCTGTGACATCTTTTTGTCCTATAATGCAGAGTTCTTCACGAGCTTGTGTCAGATTTTCTTTTCAAAAACTCAATCTTTACCCCATTTTTTAAGGTTCTCTTGATGCTTTTTCTATGATTATGCTTTCTTTTTTTTCCATTTAATCTCCCGATACTGTTCCTCTCATCACTTCTCCTCTTGCAACCTGTCAAAGTTTCACAGATCTTTTCCAGACAATAAACTCCACCTTGTGTCTTTGGATTCAGTTTTGAACACATTTTTGTATCTCTCTCTCTGAGTTTTCTCTCTCTATCATTACCCATTTTTAGTTTTCCAAGTGTTTGTAAAAACTAAAAACTCCCACTTGGCTCTCTGTTTCAGTGACTTCTCTCATATTTGTTTTGTTTCTCTCTATGTGACTTTATTTGGGTATTTTTCTCTGTTATACCCTCTAGTTTTGTCACTTCAAAACTCAAAACATATTTGTGTTACTTGACATTTTTGATAACATTTTGTTGTTCTCTAGTTTTGGAGTACAAAAATGGGCAAAGCTACAAGGTGGCTAAAGAGCTTGTTGGGCATGAAAAAGGAGAAAGAAAAAGACCATTTTGTTGTTGTTGGTGGTGGTGGTGATAGCTCATCAAATTCAGTTCTCAGTGACAGTAAAAGAGAGAAGAAAAGATTCAGTTTTGGAAAGTCAGTGAAAGAACCACAATCACCAAATGTGAATTCTCAGATCCCACCAGTGAATTTCCCTTCTAGTATTCCTTCTTCAAAAGACATGGCTTGGCTGAGGTCCTACATTGCTGACTCAGAGAAGGAACAGAACAAGCATGCCATTGCAGTTGCCGCCGCCACGGCTGCTGCTGCAGATGCTGCCGTGGCTGCAGCCCAGGCTGCTGTGGCTGTTGTGAGGCTGACTAGTAATGGTAACCGAGCTTTCTTTGGTGGTGGTGGTGGTGGTGGAGGCAAAGACAGATTGGCTGCTGTGAAAATTCAAACAGTCTTTAGAGGCTTTTTGGTATGTGGGTTCTTTTTTTTTTCTTTTCTCCATACATTTAATTTCAATCCTCTAGTCCAAATTGATCTCAAATGTTGATTTTTTTTTTTTTAATACATTTATTAGATTTCCAATGTTTGATTTATATTGGTTATCGCCTTATAGGGTATGTCTGTTTGTGGGGTGTTTTTATAAGTACTTTTGCTTAATCCATACTTTTATGTCTCTTCAATAAAAGCTGGAAATTTTTTAGATTCAAATGGTAATGAAACAGTACATTTTTTAAGTCAATGAAAGGTACATATGTTTTTCTTTTTCTTTTTTTACTTTGAAAATGTAATACTAACTGTTTGATCTATCTTGCGGAAGTGCTTTTCTTAAATTTTCTTTTATGTCTGACCTCAAAAGCTGGAAGTTTATAGATTATATTTGTTAATGGAACAAACAGTACACACATACATTTTTTCTTTGGGTCAGTTGTGGAACTTTGGAAGGGTAGTTGAGTTGTTTTCAACTTTCCTTTTGACTTGAACCAGTTTTATTTTTCCAGCTTCTTGTTTTCTGGTCCCCATCTACTAAATTTGAATTTTTGAAAGTTAAAAGATTTGTTTTTTTTTATTGAAAGTTGGAAGATTTGAGAATCAATTTGATCATGATTGACATGTTGCTTGCTTGCTTGTTCTGCTTGAATTGTATTGTGCATTGTAGTTCAAGAGTATTGAATCTGATTTTTGTTAATTTTCAGGCCCGGAAAGCGCATCGAGCTTTGAAGGGATTGGTGAAGTTACAGGCTCTTGTTAGAGGTTTTCTTGTGCGAAAACGGGCAGCTGCAACTCTTCATAGCATGCAAGCTCTAATAAGAGCTCAAACGGCTGTCAGATCTCAGCGTGCTCGCCGTTCTTTCAACAAAGAGAACAGGGCTCAACCAGAGCTTCGACCGCAAAGATCCATTGTAAGAACACTTCTCTAGAATTGGATTTGTTGGTTTGGTTAATTAATACATTGAGTCTCATTGTGGGGTGTTTGTGATTGTGTTTTCCAGGAGAGATTTGATGAAACAAGAAGTGAAATTCACAGTAAAAGAATATCAACTTGTTTTGAGAGTCCAATTAGTGGTTTTGATGAGAGTCCAAAGATTGTAGAAATTGACACATTCAAGCCAAGATCAAGGTCTCGCAGTCGATATAATGCTGCGTTTTCCGAATGTGGCGAAGACCTGTCTTACCAAGGGATGTCATCGCCTTTTCCATGTCCTGTTCCAGCCCGAATCTCAATACCCAATTGCCAAAACCTTCAGGATTTTGAATGGTGCTTAACCGGTGAAGAATGTAGGTTCTCCACCACCGCTCATAGCACTCCCCGGTTGGCAAATTCTTTACAATCCAATGCTCCTCCCACTCCGTCCAAGAGTGTATGTGGTGATAGCTATTTCAGGCCCTATTCCAACCACCCTAATTACATGGCGAACACAAAATCTTTCAAGGCGAAACTGAGGTCTTACAGCACCCCAAGGCAAAGACCGGAACCAGGGTCAGGGCCAAAGAAACGGCTTTCGCTCAATGAGATTATGGCTTCGAGAAACAGCATAAGCAGTGTTAGAATGCAGAGGCCATTTATTGAAGTTCAAGAAGGTTTGTACTAGGCAAACAAATCATTAGAGAGTGACTAAGAAAAAAAAAAAAAAAAGACAACTTGTGTAAGGTTTAATTTATTTATTTTTTCACTTTCATGTTAACAAGCAACAGAAATAGAACAAAGAGTGCTTGTGTAAATTCTTTCAATATTTCTTACTGAATCAATGGTTTGTTTCAAAGTTTCCACATATGTTTTCTATTATAGAATGTGAAATTTAGAACTCAATTTCCAGTTGAAATTTAATATCTGACTTGTATATGAGGTAAAATTTTATACGGAATCGATTAATAGGTGATAGAATCGGGAGGAGAGAACTCAATTTCGATCTGAAACCTAATTTCTGATTTGTGAATGGGGTTTACGATTCCCGATCGAAACGGGATCTTAGTCAAAAACTTATGCCCCAAAATTGGAGGCAAAAATACTAACCCTATCTAAAAAGTACAAACTTGGTTTTGGAATCTCCATTAAAAAAAAAAAAAAAAAAAAAAAGGGTGAATCTTTTGATTTCTCATTTGCAATGATTAGGGTTTGATTTGATTGATAAATTTGGAGGTTTCCCTATCTAGATATTTGGTTAAGCATTGCATCATCCTATTATTGCTTTCACATGCTTTTTTTTACCAGTAAAAAGCATAATGATTAAAGGGCATTATTGGCAGATAAAAAGTCCTTGACCGAATCTTAATCATACTTCTTTTACTTATGCCTTACATCATCCATACGACCATACCCAATATTTCGTGCAGTGTGTTAGATAAGGTCAGTTCTGTCTTGGACTTTGCTTTCTCATTCCATTTTTGCCCTTACCTTTTGCTCTTAATTACATCTGACATTTACACATTTTTCTATCTTATAATTATTACAACATTTAAATCAATTTTTTTAAAAAAAATACTATGATTACAAATTTACAACTTACAAGAAGTATATTATTTTGTGCTATGGATATAAAAAATCTTTTTGAATAAAAATCTTTTTTTTTTACTATTATTTTCTATATTTAATTTATTTCATGTAATAAATGGATAACTCAAATGTGGGAGCTCAAGGCATCAAAAATTGTTTATTGATTCTTTGAAGAATAAATCTAATTTTGTATTTGAGTTTTGAATATATGACATACCGATTAAAATTTAAAAAGACCCGATTGTATGTAAATTTAGTTTTTAATGAGTTTATGGAAATTATTTGTTACGAGATCTTATGTTTTTTCTGCAGATTTAGATTTATAACGGTGTACAGTAAACTTTATGACGTTATAAAATTGAGATACCAACTTTGTATCAAGACCATGACCTTGTAATATTATCGAGTCGAATTAAAATATATATATATATATATATATAATCTTTCTATTATCAGTTCGAACTGACAAAAGTTATATCAATTCCTTGTATGTGGGCTACTGGATTTAAATACTTTGACTGGCCACTGGATTTAAATACTTTGACTGGTCAGTCAAAGTATTTAAATCCAGTGGCCCACATACAAGGAACTGATATAACTTTTATCAGTTCGAACTGATAATAGAATTTCTGTATATATATATATATATATATATATATATATATGAAGTCTCTACATAATATCATGCATATATAAAAATTATAATGTTAAGTCTTGGTAAAACCCACCAATTTTCCCACCAAATTCAAAGAATTTAAATTGCCTTTGCAATGCTAACATAACATGCCCCTAATAAACAAACACAAATGATAAGAAGCACTTGTTTAATGTTGAAAAATGAAAACTTCAAATACAAGAAAGAGACATTGATAATCACTAACTAATCAGGGGATTAAAGAATTAATTGCTTTTAGGAAGCACCTTTTTCAAGAGCATGTAGGCTTTTTATGTTTGGCTCAACGGCTAATGCTTTCGTCATCTAAACTTGTTTCAAATAATAAAAAATTAATACACTTTTAAATTCGAATAAAATAACAAAAAAATCCAATTAGGGTTCACTTTTAAAACAAAATTAAAATAAACAGAGGGTTGATTAATTAAATGCTATCTAGGATTAGTCGCTAGTGCCTTGAAATTTGGAAAGTTTGAATTTTTGGAAACTGAGTATTGCTATTTTGCCTGAATTAATTGCTTAAATGATTGCCCCTCCAATAGTCCAATTAAATCATATAAATTTAATACCATTTAAATAAATTAATTATAACAATACCAAATTATTGGACAAAATAACATTTCTCTTTTGAAAATGAGGGTTTCTGTGGGGACTGAGATCTCCTGCTCATTTAATTTATGCTCAGCTTTCAATAATCTGTTGACATGTGGCAGACAAGTAAAACAAGAATTGAGATCGGTTTTCTTTATTTTTTTTTTCTCTCTTTCCATTGATTGCTTATTTTTCTTTATTTTTTTCTCGCACTTTCTACTGTTTGGTTACTTTTCTTTATTTCTTTCTCTCTGCCTCTTCTCACTTAACTAACACGTTTACAATCCTACAATCTCTAACTACTTATAACTTATTCATTTTCCCTCTTTCTCTCTTTCTTTTATCATCAATGTTCAAGCTCTATTGTTCTAGGATTTTATTTTCTCAAATAATAAAATTCTCTCTTGCATTTCCAATGCTTCTTGTTTTGGTGTTTATTACACGTTATTTCTAAGTCTAAAAACTGAAACGTGCCCTGCCAAAATCAATCAAAGCTACATCTAAAAAACTGGTTTTAGATTAAAAAAAAAAAAAAACAAATTGTTGTTCTCACTATTTTTAACTTCTTCTCTCAGCGTTAGTTGAAGAAAAAAAAAAAATCTTCTTTCTCTTAGTAGTATTTGGTTTAATCTCAGACTCATTTGATGAATTTGTATTTTTCTCTAAAAAAGAAATCAATTTGTATTTCAATGGCCAGATCTACACTTCTTAATCAAAGGCAAACTTGTGGAAAGCAAAATCAATCACCATCAAGCTCTGCTCATCTCTTTCTCCATAAGACTCGTAATCTCCAATTGGTTGATGAAACTCAAGCCACCTGCAATTTGTTGGTGAAACCCAGATCACAAAACCCAGAATCGACTAACAAGAATTATTATTTTTTGAACTGCACTACTTTATTACACAAAAACAAAGGCAAGAAGCCAAACAAAGCCAGCCAAAACAAAAACCAACAAAAGTCAAAACTATAAGAGCCCTGCAATTAGGCAAACACATGATTGGTGTTCTAATTCAAGCGTCACCAGATAGAGGGATTGTAAACGTTGTAAGGTGAGAAGATGGGAAAAATTATTAGATTGGTATCCTAATTCAATCGTCACTAGAGCAAGGGATTATGATCGGAGTTAGGGATTGTAAAGGTTGTAAAGTGAGAAGAGGGGAAAAATTTAGACGAGGGAAATAAGTCATGAGAAAGAGGGAGAAGAATACAGAGAATTGATCACAACAATCAGTAGAAAGTGGTAGAAAAAAGAGAGCTTCTTTTGACAATCCAATTTTTTCTTTTGACACTTCTTTTCTAAAAACACTCCATTCTCAAAATTTAAATTTAAAAAAAATTCTAAAGACACTTCATTTTGTTACAAGATTATCCCTTTTATCTTTTTTTGAATTAAATTATTAAAAAAAGAAATTATCTCTCCTAAATCATTAGATTAATTATTACATATTAAATACTCGCTCCTAAATTTTTAATTACCATATTAAACTCTCTCTCCTCTGATACATATCTCTAATTTTAGAAGAAAAAAAAAAACTTACTAATAAGCTTGATTTTCAAGAACCGTATATATGTATATATAAAAAATAAAAATAAAAGCGAGTACCTTTTTTTTTTAATTTTTTAAATCAAAATATGAAAATGTTTTTTGTCACTCTTGTAGGTATGTGATTACTGTTAGTAAAAAACCAAAATATTCATAAGTTTTTTTTTTTCTTTAACTATTAATCAGAGATTGATCGAGAAAGTATGAAAATATGATTTATTTATATTTTTTTGAAAAATGTAGAGAGATTAATTAGGATAGACTTTAATATGGTAATAACAGATTTAGGAGAAAGAGTTTAATACATAATATTTAATTTAATGATTTAGGAGAAAGAATTTTTTTTTTTAATAATTTAATTAGTTTGGAGTGTCTTTAATTTTTTTTTTTTTTTTTTTTTTGTCTTGTTTAGTAATTTTAATGTAGGTTAAAATTGTCAATAATAAAAAAATTAAAATTGGAGTGTGAATAGATAATTTGTGGATTGTAAGGAGAAGCTCTCGAGAAAAAAATAAAGAAAAATAAGCAATCAGTGGAAAGAGAGAGAGAAAAAAATAAAGAAAACCGATCTCAACCCTTGTTTTGCCTATCTATCACGTGTCAGCAGATTATTGAAAGCTGAGTATAAATTAGATAAATAGGGGATCTCATTCCAATTGGGATATGTTGATTTATATTGGGAATCAATTTTAACAAAAAAAAAATGACATTAATTTTTTAAGCAGTTAGTTAGTCAACATTAAAACTCAATGGTCAAAGGGTAGTTTAGTCATTTGACATAATAAAATAAAATAATAACATTGCACTTTTTTTTAATGGGATTATGGGATAAATGTAAGTTTTAAAGAAAAGCAAACTAATAAATATCTCTCTTTGACTATCTTGGAATATGGCTTTTGGGCATTAAGAGGACAATTAAAAAAATGTTGATGATTGGTTTATTTACTAATTAAATTGATTTTTCATGTGCTAAGCACTAATTAGAATGGTTTATTTTTACTTAGCCGACCCCTTGAGTTTATGCTCACACAGTAACCAACCAATTTAATAAAACTTGGATCGAAGTACATTGTATGCAATGAAATGAAGTTGGTTCGACAGTATACCTCTCGTACCTACGACATGAGGTTGTCGGTTTGAGCCCTCTTCCCTAAAAAACCTTGAATTTATGTAATACTTAAAAAAAAAAAAAAAAATTGGAATTTTATTTCGAGTTGATCTCATTTGGTTTCAATAGAAACTTGACCCGATTGGTTTCATATTTTTATTTATTTAGAAAAGTACAAAATAAAATAAAATAAAATACGCCGGGTATTTGATGGGTAAATGGGTTAGAAATCATTGAAACCAGAAAATGAAGAGTGCCCTTTGTGTTGTTATTGGGCTTGGATCGGGTATTTCATTTATTGATTTGTAGCCTTGGCCCATTGAACCTTATTAAATATGCTGGTTCGAAACTTCGAGTACTCAAACTCTAAATTAATTGTTATATTAAAAAAAAAAAAAAAAAAACTAAAAAAAAAATTAAACATAAAGAAGGGATAAATATGAGATGGAAAAATAATAATTTTTAAAAAATAAAAAATAAAATTGTTACAATATTTTAGAATTGGGGAAGGAGGCATGACTCGAACGTATATGAGAGGTTTATTATCTAGTCAACCTAATATTGTTGGAAAAATAATTGTTTTAGTATTTGAAAATTTTACAATTTTTTTTTTAAATACATTTTAAGGTGAGTCTATTACCACACGAAATTTAATGAAGTTCTATCTAATCCAATCCCCTATCATTCTCCACCAATCTATGTCATGCCAAAAAAATAAATAAAAAAAATAGTCTTGTAGTAGATTATTTAAACCTAATCACATAAAAACAACAATACTATATATTAATCAAATCAACCAAAAAAAAATAAAAATAGTCTTGTATTAGATTATTTAAACCTAATCACATAAAAACAACAATACTATATATTAATCAAATCAATTCCATTCCAATCTACTATGATGTGCCAAAGGATGCCAAGTGCATCATCAAGAGTTCAAGACATCAATTGCCAACAGGGGCGTAGCTCAGCTGGTAGATAAACGGGCTTAGGACTTGGGTAAATGATTCCCAGGTCACTCTAAGCCACAACCCACAAACATGATTTTGTATGAATGATTAATAATAATAATAATACATCAACTATTATTATTATTATTGAAGTGTATTTAGTTATTAGTTATAAAATCTAGAAATCTTTTTTCATTTTTTCATTTTAATCTAGAAATCGAATCGTTAATCTTAAGTTAAACACAATATCACACAAAATCATGAATCTAAGCTAAAAATTTCAAAAATTACAAGTTAAGTTAATCTTTGGTTTCTCCATATAAATATTTTGTGATGGTTTGAGTTACAAAAGCTTGATGACATTTTTGTCCAAAAATCATATTTTGGCTAAAAAAATTATAAAAAAGAGGAGTAATTATTTTTAAATTTTCCACTAATTTGAGGACTCTGTATATATTTGAAGCTTGAGTAATTTTTTTTTTTTGGAAGATAAAAAAAAAAAAAAACATAATATAATTAGTAAAATAATAAATAAGGCTAACGATTACATCGCGGCCTATTAGCTCAGCTGGTTAGAGCGTCGTGCTAATAACGCGAAGGTCGCAGGTTCGAGACCTGCATGGGCCATTTTTTTTAAATCTTTCAAATTTTACTCTAGTTACTAGACAATAGCGTCTTGTCTGGAAACTGACCGTTGGAGCTCCAACGGTCGAAAATTCAAAACCATATATAATTTCATACGAAATCAACTTGCCCAACAACAACGGTCATATTTTTCTGCTTTCTCGCGAAATCTTTTTTTTATTTTCTTTCTTCTTCTTTAGAGATCTTTACTGTCGCTGAAGAGATCATATCAAAAAAACTCAAAGAAATGGACTGTTCTGATCTTAAGAGTGTCTCATCATCATCTTCGTCAACGCACGTCATCAAACCCTTTTCAACTTCGAAACCCTCAGTATCTGGTGAGTCTCTTCATTTCCTTCTTTTTTGTTTATGTTTGGTTACTGGTAAAATTTTGGAAAAAATTGAAGAAATCGAACTTATATTTTGATACTGAAATGAGTTTTGTAACTCTGTCGAAAATCTACAAGTTTTCTCTCTTTTCCATTGTTTTCTCATCAATCAACCGTTTATTTAAAGAATTTGTTCAATTTCTGATTGGGCTTCGATTTGCATCAATTAATTTGATTCTTTGTTGGTACAGATGAAAATTATCAGAGCTATCCAGAAAACGGAGCGAACCCACCACCACCACCACCAACAAAGCATTTCATGTCACCCACCATATCAGCAGCTTCAAAAGCCATTGCTCCAAGGAAGAAAATTTTGGCTGAAAGGAACGAAATTTCCGATACCCGTATCCAGAAAACCCTAAATATCGGTTCAAAAGGTACTTTTTCGAATCCAGATATCAATAACTCAGATGATTCTTTATCTGTTAATGTTGATTTAAGTCCTTTGCCGAGGCCTAAATTCCTAAGGTATAAGCCTAATAGAGGTAGAGATATCATTTTACGCTGCGAAAATGAGGTTAAGGGAGAAAAAGAGAGGTCAACTACTGATGAGGTGACTGAAAGTGAAGAAGTTGATGAGAGAGAGGGGGGAGTTGAAGAGGAAGAAGAGGAGGAGGAGGAGGAAGAAGAGGAGAGAGAGGGGTTTTGTAGAAGGGTTTTGAAGTTCTTGCTTGTATTGGTTGTTTTGGTGTTTTCAACCATGTACATTGCTTCGTCGAACTCTCCAACATATTCACAATCCACTTTACAGGCTATGGAGGGTCTTAGAGATGGGTATCTTAAGATTCATGATCGTGTCTTGAATTCGATGAATTTTAAGGATATTGTGAAGCTACTTGAGGGTGGTAATGAGTACTTGGATGGAAATATGATAGGTTTGATGAAGATAAACCAGACTGTCATTTATAAAGGTGTTGAAGAAGAAGAAGAAGAGATTGTTGGAGAGTTTTACATTGGGAAGGTGGAAGAAATTAGTGAATTTGAAGTTGAAGAAGAGAAGGACAATGGAGAAGAAGATATGGTTGAAGAAGTTTACATGGGTGAAGAAGAGAAGGGCAATGGAGAAGAAGAGATGGTTGAAGAAGTCTACATGGGTGAATCTGTAGAGATACTAGCTGGGGAAAGTGAAGAGGTTTGTGATCTTGGAACGGCGAAAACAGGAGAGGCTGTTGATCAGATGCTTGAGAATTTTGAGTTGGAAGGGACAGAGAGGGTAGAGAAGCTAGAATTGTTGTTACCAATAGTGACTAATGTTGCTCTCCAACAAGAAGATGAAGTTGCAATGGAGGCAGTTCAAGAAAATGATATGGGGGCTGATGAGGGTTTGGAAATGGTTGAAAGTGAAATGGAAAAAACTGAAAACACCACAGATAAGGCTGGTGAAGTTTTCATGTTGGAGGGGATGGACAATGAAATTACAAATTTTGAGATTCTCAATTTAGAAGGTGAGGATAATTTGAAGGAGGAAAGGCTTATTGAGCACATTGAAAGTGAGATTATTTTGAAGGCTGTCATTGGGGTTACTCTATGTTCCGCGATTGTTGCATCTTTGGTTTTGGCTTTTCGCCTTATGAGGAAGCGAAACAACAACAAGAAGGATTATTCTTCTCCTGTCATGAAGCCTCACAGCAATGAATCTGGGGTTGAAGAGAAACGCAGCTCAATATCTCCCAATGAGAGAGAGAAGCATGATAAGCAGCAGCGTGTTGATGATTCCTTGGCGAGTCCTATGTCTTTGATTAATTCCACTCCATTGAAAGATGCTGAAGAATCGTCCCAAACGCGAGCACCATCTATTGAGTTGCTTGGTGAATTTGTGGTGGGAGAGTTGAGTAGCTGCTCTTTCAGAAGCAGGAGGATAATAGAAAGTGAAGTGAGTAGCCACTCAGTTCCCTCGGACAACAAGGGGCTTCTTCAAAGCAAGACGACTTACTCGGTTCCTACTCATGCTCAGCAGCTGGACTTCTCAGAGGCCTCCTCTGCCATACAGCCCCAGTCATATGGATACTTCACTCCTGAGAAGAAAGTAGTCTCTAAGAAAGAGGTCAGCAACTATATCTATTACATATACTACACACTTTAATTTTAATTGCATGTATGATTACTTGTTAAATGATTTAGCATATAGTCTAGGAACTTGGTTTCCATTTATCATATACATAGCAAAGCAGATCAATCAATATAGTATATACAACACACCACATGATCATGTAGTATGCAATTGTCCCATTTATATCCAAGCTTTATTCCAATCAAGCATTATGAAGGCTGAATCAATTTGGATTGTTGTTGTTTGGTTTGTGTTAAAGCAGGAGGGTGGTACTGATATAGATGGAGAGGCCAAGAAAGTTGTTGTTACAACTCCATTGAGGCGATCGAGCAGACTACGCAGCCGTGTTACATCTCCATGATATGATGATGATAATCAGACCAAATATTGATGTCATTTTCTGAAATTTGTCAACATATATGAAATAGCAACTCTCTGTTGTTTCATTCATGTTTGTCTCTTTCCACTGGAAAGAATTTGGAGAATAGGTTTCTAAATAAGTGTAACCTTTAACCGTAGATGTAATCTTGTTTTTCACTTTGTAGGATCTCATTATGATGACAATATTTTAACTTCCATGATTAGCAGCAATCTGTGTGCTTGCTTGTGTTTCCTCTAATTTTTTTATTTATTTATCTTTGATCTGATGCTAGCTAGAGTGATTGATTAATTAAGATAATCCTGAATTAAAGTCTTTATCTGGTATCATCAATCCACCAACAAAGTGGCTAATAGAGGTGTAGTTCAGCTGGTTGATGAATGAGTTTGGGGTGGGCAAATGACTCTCAGATTAGTAGCTCGAATCCTATTGATGACGAAAGTTTTCAAAAAAATACATGATCTCGGATTAATAGATATCGTAAAAAAAAAAAAAAAAAAAAAAAACGCACCAACAAAGTTGAAGATATTGTAAAGTGTTGGATGTGAAGTTGGATCCCATGTTCTAGTAGATAATGTCAAAAAGATATATCAATAATGGGTAGAGTTTTTTTTTTTTTTTTTTTTTTTTTTTCAAGCCTGCCTAAAGACAATATCAAAACAAAAAACAAAAACCTGGTTTTAAAGAACACAGTTTTGGATATTTCTTAAAGCTAGAACAGAACATGGTTTTTGAGCATGCTTTTTTTAGTTAGATATACATCTTGTATTATCTTGAGAAAATATGACTGCCCACTTCTTGATTGATCTTTTTTGGCTACTTTTTTGTTTTTGATTTTTTTGCCCTTTTTGGACCGATGGTATATACCCTTCACCAGGGGCGAAGCCAGGAATTTAGCATTGGGAGGCCAACACAAAAATTAATGTTCAATATCACGTATGACACAAACATGTGATACCCTTTAATCTTAAAAGTAGTGTCACAAAAAAAAAAAAATATATATATATATATATAATTTTGAGAATTAAAATGTAACTTATCGCACTTTTTTATCTCGAAAATTATCTAGAACCAAATATTATTATTATTATTTTTTTATAATTAACAAACAACGTAGTAAAACTCAAAGAATTATATCAATATACAATGAGTACGGTAGAATAAGATAGTAAACCTCCAATATTTAGTCAGCTTTTTAACGTGAAAATATATTAAATAATAATGTATACTATACTAGACAATAATTTATGAAATAATAGGAAATTATTTATTATTATTATTTTTTGATTGGAAATTAAAATCATGGAAGGAAAAGAGATTGATTTTGTATCCTACAATCATGGGTAATAAAATAGGAAAGATATTAATTAATTAATTAATTAATATTATTAAAATAATATGATGAATCAAGATAATATTATCATCTATATATTATTATATCATAATTTTTCCAGGTGGAGTATTTTCATTGGTTGGGAGGGCCATGACCCCTATGGGCCCCCCCTAATTTCGCCCTTGCCCTTAACATCTACACTACGATATTGTAGGTTCGAGTCTTTCCCTTCAAACCCTGAATTTTTGTAATACATGACCTTGGTAATATAAATGTTAAAACAAAATCTACTGTCTTCCTAGTTAGGTGATAACTGATAAGAGAAAATTTGAAACAAAGCAGTCTCAGAACTGCTGTTGATATGATACAATTTTGAACCTAATTGATTGTTTTTCTTCATTACTGGGGGCCATTTCTGATAATAAGGACACACATTGTAGCCAGAGACTTCCAGAAAATTATGCTTGAAAAGATTGAGGGAAGTACTTAGTGAAAAACACAAAACTCTTCGTTTATTTGAGTCGTTGGATTGAAATGTAATGGATCTGAATCACTCATATATAATCATTAATTAAATATAAATATTTTGAATAGATAAAAATTCCTCAACCACAAATATGATGATGCCTTTTGATTAGGGAATAGTATCTTATGAAGTCCAACATATCCATAAAAGAGAAAAATAAAAAAATAATTTTTTATTTATTTATAAAAAAGCATATTCAAAACAAAAATAAATTATAAAAAACATATTTAAGATCTGCACATGATCATCATCATGAGTGGATTATATAATCAATTTAGAATATTGTGATTTCTTCAAAGAAATTTAAGATATAAAAATTATTTTATAATCTTTATCTTAAAAATAATATTTTACCTTCTAAAATGATCAAAGAATGAACTTAATTATCACTCGCAACATCAATCTCTATTGAATCTTTATAATTAATACCTGAACAACTCACTATCGTTCAATAAGTTTTGATGGTAAAAACGCTCATTCAATTCGGATGATATAAAAAAAAAAAAAAAAAAAAAATCTAAAAAACTCATGATATTATGGACAAAATCATTCAACCGGATTATAAGTTTATTCAGATGAAAAGTGCTTTTGTACAGGAACTGGAGGAGGCCCAGTAGAGCTACCTAGAAAAGTGCTTTTTGATTTGCTGCCTGCAGGAAATGAAGAAAAAGAAGTAGAAGAAGCTCTTGAAACCTGCTTCTTTGCTATGGTGGCCTTTGGAAGAAGATTATATGATTTGTAGGCATTCAAACCTCCTCCATAGCTTTTACAATTAGACTTCATCATTTTCTTTCCATATGGAGTCTCCTTCTTTGCTAGATCTTCTATGCTCATCACCCTTGACAGACATGTAAATGACTGTGACTTCCCTTGAAAGTAGTTTGAGAGTCCTCTTCTGCAAACACAAGAACAATCACTTTTAGCCAACTTAATATATAAAAATTATGAAGAAAAAATAATTTGAAAAAGTGATACAATTGTTTTGTGTATTGAAACTATATACTTACTTGATGGGTAGCTGAGACATGAGCTCTGATAACTCATACAAAGGACCATTAGACTTGGAAGATGATGATGATGATGATGTTGAAGAAGATGATGCATCATCATCTTCATCAATCAAGTTTGAAGAAGAGGATATTGATGTTGATAATGATAATGATCCATTGGAGGAGCTACTTGTATCTTCAAAGGATGATGTTGATGATGGTATGTTGTTGTTCTTCTTGTTCTTGTTGCAAGTAAAATGATGATCATCTTCCATGATCATCATCCACTGATCTTCTTGATCCTCACCATGTTTTGAATATTGCTTGTGATTATTTTTATGTTCTTGTGGTAGATCTGCTACCATGCATGGACCTTGATGAAGCATTTGTTTCTGATGATGATCACCTTCCCCCATATTAAATTATTTTACCAAAAAACTTTTGAGATGAAGAAACAGAAGATACATATGTTGGTGAATATTTAGCAAGAACCACAATTAGCTTCTACAAATCATATATAGATAGATTCATGGAACTTTTTTGGGGCTGCTTATTTATATTTTTATTTATATATAGAAGAGAATAATAAATATGAATAAAGAGTACACGGATTAGGTTGGTATCTTCCGGGAAATAACTGCGTGACAGCTACACACATGGAATTGTCCAAAATTTTGAGTCTCATTTAAAGTGCTAGCCTAGACCTACTATAGCTCACACAACATGTCACATGGATTTTCCATGTCGCAAGGTTTCATAACAATAGCATGACAAGTGTAATTAAACAAGTTGTAAATTTCCTTTCCCTGTTATGAGAATTGCATTACAGACCGTACTTATAGTGGTTGATCTTATATATCGAGTTAGGTATTAAAAATAAAAACAACTTAAATGTACTGTCCTCCCACGTTATACTCGTTATCAGTTTAAACTATATCCCTTTATATTAAATTCATGGATAAGAATGTTTTTATAATCAGAAACGTTATCCGTTCAATAATTTTAATTTCTTAATCAAATATCGTAAGAATAACCTAAAAGTGTTTGTTAATATTGATAGGTAACACGTGTCGGCTTTGGAATAGGGGTTGCATAGAAGATGGGGTGCAATTTGAAGTTGTGTTAGAAATGTCATTATCAATACTCTACTGATGTTTGCCATAATTTTATCGTGGCCCTTATCCATATATTCGACATTATCTTGTCATACGGTTTGAGTTGCCTTGACCTTGCATTTAGACAAATAGACTAATAGAAGAAGAAGAAGAAGTGGGAGATGGAGAGAAAAGGATAAGCTTTAATAACTTTGAAGCCATCCATATTGAGTCACCATCTAATAATACCCACAGACCATCTCTTTTTTTTTTTTTTAATTATTTATTTGTATATATTGTAAGGTTCCTTTGTCAAAATCTTGTCAATCAAGTTATTCTAGTATATATTTAATAAATTTGGGTATTCTTATTATTATTATTTTCCTTGAATCATTTTTCTAATAAATTGCTTCGATTTCATCTTGATACAGTCAGATAACTTAAATAAACAATTAATAAATATAAATACAATCACGAGCAGCTTAAACACGAAATCTAATGATAATACCATCTCTCATGTATATACCAATTAAAGTATTATTTAAAAATAAATAAATCATAATGTTAGGTTCACTATAAAAAGATTTTAACTTGATTATCTATTTTAACTTTCATCTATCCATTCATTTCTTTTTAATATAATATCTTTAACCAAGACGTCCCTAAAAATTTATAATTTATGATATATATATATATATATCTTTATCTCTAATAATTAAATTATTTGTTTGATCAATAAAATAAGGTTGACTCGGTGGTATGTTCCTCACATTTACACCATTGAGATAGTGAGTTTGAGTTGTATTCCCTCTCCTAAATCATAAATAATTAAAATTAAAATTTCATTGAAAGATGATTTGATTTCAAAAATATTATGATTTATTTATTTATTTATTTATAAATTTGGTGTGTTATAAATAAAATGTATTAAAATAAATATATTTATTTCAATAAGGGTATATTGGCATTAAGGTATGTGCTTATAGTAATATTTTTTTTATAAAAAAAAAAAATTAGACCTGGATTTACTTATAAAAATGAGTGTACTAATTAGTTTTATGGGTGATAATATCCCAATTTTTCACTCATAGGCACACAATTTAGGCATACTTATAACATATTAATATATATTATCACATTTTTCCCAGATAAGGAATATAACTTCAATTATAATGATATACTAATTGCAAGAAATTTATATATTGAACAAAAACTTTACTATTTATTTTCATATTTATCAAAAATGGAGTAATTTCTTTGTGGTTATATGTTTTTTTGTTGATAATAAATATTTATTAATCTGAGACTAGGTATTTTTTTGAAAGTTTTCACCATCTTTACGGCTATATGTTTTCTTGTTAAAGATTATTAATCACCTGATTATTTATATATATCTATCTTTGAAAAAAAGAAGGAGCTGGAACATTAATTGTGTGGTGGGGCACCTACATTATGAAGATGAAGAAGAAGAATTTTGTAAATACAAAAAAAAACATCAAAACATGTCAAAGTCAAGAACCCTTTTCTGCAACAGGAATATTAAGACACAAGATGCATGAATTCATCTCCATTATCAAGTTCCTTACTAGGGGACATCATGCTCAAAATCATAACATTTCCAAGATCTGATCTAAAAAAAGCATGGTCTGATAAGAATGAATTTATTTATATATTATTCAATATAATAAGAATTTTAAATTATATATACATATAATATATATATATATATATACAGATTTTCTATTATCAGTTCGTCCTGACAATAAATATATCAGGACGAAAAATGTGGACCACTAGATTTATATACTTTGACTCAAAGTGTATGCACTTGTTAAAACTTCTCCATAATCTATGGTTCACATTCCTCGTCTTAATATATTTATTGTTAGGACGAACTGACAATAGAAAGACTGATATACAGACTAATATATATATATATATATATATATATTCATAAAGTTGTTGAACCAATTGTATGGTTCTGCATCTAAAATTTCTAAGAAATCTTGTAAGTTAAACTACTTTATTTATTAATTTATTAATTTTTTTTTTTTTTTTTTGAAAATAGAACTTCGTAACACAGAAAGAGGTTACAAACTACCAGGGCGATCACCCCTAACAAAAGGAGCCACACAAGGTGGGCAATCCTCCATCCAAAAACTATCATAGCCATTTAAAAGACCAAGCTTCGCCAGGCTATGGGCAGCCATGTTGGCTTTCCTAGGGAGATAAGCAATAACATTCCCAAAGCAAGAGTTCAACAACACTTGAATGCCACGAATGATCAAACCAATCTCAGCAAAAAGGGAGAAATCAACATATACCAAGTTGACAACTGTTGGGGATAATCCTCTAGAACCGATGAACACGGAAACGCCGTGCCTAAAACTCATAGCAAATAATAACGTCAATAAGTAGAAAAATAGATGAGAGAGAATAAACAATCACAACACAAGATATACGTGGAAAACCCAAAACGGGTAAAAAAACCACGGGCCGTCAGAACGACAGAGAAAGTTCCACTATATGATAAATTGTTACAACCATATACTTCAGGATTCTCTCTCACACCAAACCCCAAACCCCACTCACAAGATCCTCACCGAGTAACCCACAGTATCCCCTAGGTCTCCCCTAAATATCACCCACGGATCTCTAACTTGATCTACCGATATTCCCTTGGATCCCTTCTTGGATATTCCCATTGGGTCTCCCCAGATCTCACTCACACTCACACTCTCTGATGTTTACATGGTGTTCTTTTTGCTCCACACAAAATAACCTAAATACAAGGTCTATTTATACTAGTTACAAGGAGTTTAAGATAAAAGGAAATCCTACTCCTAAACGTACAAGACTTACTTGTTCCACATAAATACTATTTCCTTTTATGACAAGTCTTCTTGTAGGGAGTAAATCATTTTTCCTTCAAGCACAAGAACTTCCAGAAGAATACATTTTCCTATTATGCGCAACATTCCCGATCTCAGCAATACATCGTCTCCGCTGTATTTGGTTATGGTGTGCACCCTGCTTCCAACACCACGAAACAATTCAGCTTACGACCGCCCTCGGTACTGCTGTGGAAGCCACAGCGTTCTTCATTGGACAAGGACCGCTCTCGTTGTGCTGCCGAAAATTCACAGCAGTGTGGTACCGCTGCCAAAGCCACAGCGGCAGCGGCAACGGTTTGAGCTGTCCTCCGTTTCTTCTGTTCTTCAACCTCCCTCAGACACCATAATTCAACTTCCAAACGTATCCCACGTCTTCCAGGAAGCTCCACATCAGTTGAGTCTTATTTGGTTCACATCAGGTTCATTTGAGAATACGAGCCAAAACCTAACAACAACAGACAGAACATCTCTTTCAAAATAGCAAGGCCATAATCTTGAATCATGAGTGAACTGCATACCACTCAACAGAGCCAAGGCTTTAGCAATCTAAGGAGAGAACCAAGTGAACAAAATCTGAGCATAGGAGGCCAACACTTTGCCATCGGAATCATGAATAATAATACCAAAACCCACTCTCCCCAACTTAGAGTCAATAGCAGCATCAGTGTTAGCTTTGAAACACCCTACTTCAGGGGGATTCCACAAATGAGGAACCACAATACCTGCATTTCCCACACCACCAACTCTATTATTAGCATTAGGAAAATCATCCGGGAAAGAGGTGGCCCAAGGCACAATATCATCATCACATATGTCATAGTGGCATCGAGTTATGGACTTTACCATTATGGCGATACCAAATACGACAGATAACAGAGCAAAGTGTTTCAAAATCTTCAACAGGCAGTTGGCTACTGCAAAGCACCATGAAATCAATAAAGGGAGAACCATTAGGCACTTTGATTCCCTTCATGAATGCACACATGGATTAGATCTTTTTCAACATCGGGCAGCTCCACAAGGCATGTAACGTAGTCTCCAAGCAAGATTTGCAAGCAGGACAGAAAGGTTCCACTATAATACCACGCCTTGCCAGATTGCCAGTAGTAGGGATCTAGTTCAGACATGCCCTTCACAACATCAGCTTGATTTTACTAGAAATCTTAAGACTCAGAAGAGCTGAGCTCCAAAGAGCCAGCACAAGAAAGCAACTTGCACCCAAAGTGATACCCATTTCTAACAGAGTAAACCTCATTTATCAAAGTGTCACAGCATTGAATCCGTCACCGCACACTAGTGCAGGGAAGGCTCAAAATTAAGTTCGCTTCTTTAAGCTAGAAAGAATCACGAATTAGGCTCTCGTTCCAATAACCTGAAGGAAGCTTCAGCATTTCCACTTTAGCTAAGTTCTTTAGAACTAGAGGTGACTGCACTTTGAAAGACATTGGACAAGGAAGCCAACGGTGATAGTAAATCAGAAAAGACGACTCATTCCCAATGTGCTATCTAGAGCTAGCCTTTAGAAGAATCTTGCCTCACATAAAACTTTTCCACAGAAAAGAGCTAGATGAACTATCAGTAGCTTGCAACACTGATGAATCAGGGTAATAACAACATTTTAAAACCTTAGCTACCAGCGTATTGGAAGAATGCAACAACCTCCAGCACTGCTTCACAAGTAAGGCATGGTTGAAGATGGAGAGGTCACAAAAACCCAGCCCACCCGTAACCTTACTTCGGCGCAACTTCTTCCAAGAATCCTGATGCATCTTATTTGAATCCTCACTCAAACCCCACCAGAACTTAGCGCTTAAATGATGCAAGTCATGCACTACGCCTTTAGGTAATCTAAACAAAGACATCGAATACGTTGGGATAGCTTGGAGGATTGCCTTCATCAAGATCTCTTTCCCACCAACCTAAAAGAGCTTGCTTTGTCACCCTTTTATTCGACCCCATCCTCGATCCTTAATATTTGCAAATAGTTATTGCTTGTTCTTGCCAGCAAAGCTAGGAAGGCCGAGGTAACAATCATGGCAGCTAATAAGACCAACACCAACAATACGGGCCAAGCAAACCACCCTCTGATAAGACATCCTCTTACTAAAACACATGGCTGATTTTTGGTAGTTCACCAATTGCCCTGAAGCTTTAGCATAGTAGTCCAGAACATGCTTAATAGACCAACAATCCTTTTCGTGAGCCCGAGAAAACATCATGTTATCATCAACAAAGAAGGGATGGGAGATTTTCGAGTCACCCCTACTACAATGGAACCTTGCAATGTCACCTTTCCTTTCGGCTGAAAAAATTAAGAGAGAGAGGCCCTCCGCCCAAATGAGAAACAGATAAAAGGAAAGGGGATCCCCCTGCCTGAGACCCCTAGAGGGTTTCAAGTAGCCACAAGCAGAGCCATTAACAAGAAAAGAAAAGGAAACATAAGTAATACACCTCATGATACGATAGGAATTTGAAAAACCCAATCTGGCCATCATCCCTAATAGAAAACTCCATTTGACCTTGTCATAGGCCTTTGACATATCTAGTTTCAAAGTCATAGCCCTTTTTTGTTGTTACCTTTTTTCCATGTACGGAGAGCATGCATGCAATCGAAACCTATAATTGCACTATCAGAAATGAGTCTACCGGGGATAAAGGTGCTTTGTGTTTCTGAGATCACCTCCCCTAACACCATTTTGAGCCAATTTGTAAGGGCCTTCGCAACTATTTTATACACAACGTTACACAAGCTGATGGGATGAAACTTAGACATCTTTTCAGCTCTCTCCACCTTCGAAATTAAAGTAATTAGAGTACCATTCACATCCTCCAGAGAGTGATCATCGTTAAGAACCTCAAGATAAGCCTTCGTCACGCGATCCCTAACCACAAGCCATAATTTTTGAAAGAAAAGTGCGGGGAGACCGTCTGGTCCCGAAGCTTTCGTAGGATACATGTCAAAGACAACAACACGAATATGTTCCAGCTTAAAGGGAGCATCAAAGAATGGTCTCTTAGTCTCGGATAACCGATGTTGCACACACTAGAAAACCAACTCCATGTCTTTCTGAGATGGCCCATTTGACAGGAACATATCACCAAAGTAGTCCTCCATGATCTTGCAGATACTGACTTGATCATCCACCCAAATCCCTGCCTTGTCAAATAGACCATTGATCCTATTCTGATTTTGGCGAGAGGAGGCTTTAAAGTGAAAATACTTTTAGTTCTTATCCCCACTTTTAAGCCATGTCTCACGAGACCTCTGCCTCCAGTACACTTCTTCATGATCCAGCAAACTATCTAACTCTCGTTCAATACTTCTAATTTTAATCCAGGCCCCATCACGAATATCAGAAGAAGCCTCTTTCAGCTCTCTTTGTTTACCATAGATATCTCTAAGCCAAGACCTTTTATTACCATAATACCTCGTAAGTTAAACTAATTAGTAGTCAAAATATAATATGAAAATTTTGACAATACCAATTTCATACATCAGTATTAAAAGTCCCTTTCCTATTCTGAATATTATGCTACATATAGATAATTGTTAATCATCTAAAAAAAGTTAAAAAATAAATAAAAAATCCTTTTAAGATTATTATAACAAGAAGAGTAATTATTTTTTTAAGTATGGTTATGGGTCTGATGAGACAAAATAAGATTAGGTTTTACAAGCATGTTTTGAAACACAACTCTCATGGTGGAAAATGGAAATGGATTTCCTTACACTTTACGATTTGATGGATAAAGATAAGACTGTAAGAGCATCTAAAAGTGGCTTGTATACCAATAATCGTTGACATGACAACAATGTCAAGAGACTTACTTTCTATGTGGCATAAAAATAGACTTGTTAGACAGTCAATTCAAAATTTGGTCTCCAATGCTTCCTTCTAAAACACATTTTGTTTTAATGACGTGTCTATTTTTCTTTTTTTCTATTTTGTTTTTTATTTTATTTTCTTATCAAAAATAGATGAAAAATTAATGTCAATTTTAAATATTTGCCGAGTCAATCGAAAAAATAACTGTGCAAAAGACTGTGTGAAAGTAGATGGTCATGTTGACAATGTCTAATATATATTTTTTTCACGTCAACTTGAGGTTGAATATGTACAATTGCATTGGAGAAATATTTATTAACAGATTGTCTATTAATCCTACGTGGCATTTTTTTTTTTTTTACAAGTCACTCTTGCATTGGAGATGCACTAACAGCATCTCCAATGCTAATGTGGGTTGTGAAAAAATTAGATGTCATATAGGATGAACAACTAATTAGTTAAAATATTCATCTCCAATGCAAATGTGGTAGTACAACCTCAAGCTGATGTGACAATTTTTTTTTAGAGGCTGTCAATATGACTCTCTGATTTCAGAGGGTCTGTTGGACAACCATCTTGTTGGCTTAGTCAGCAACCCCTCTTTTCTTTTACTTCATTTTGTTCAACAATTCTAAAGTATATTCAATGAGACCAATAATAAATTGCCATGTCATTAAAAACATGTATTTTACAGGTGAAACATTGGAGAACAATTTTTCATTTAGTTGTCTATCAAGTTTAGTTATATGCCACATAGGAAACAATTGCCTTGATAATATTGACATATTACCATTTTTTTAAATGTAAGCCACATTACCATTGGAGATGCTCTAAGTTTCATTTTGTAGTCTCAAACCATTAAAACAGTAAACTTTACTAACAACTTTTCAATAAATGACAAATCCCATAATTAATTTATATAAGACTATAAATTTAAATTTATATTCATGTTGTTCTGGCCCGACTGCTTGATGTCAAATTTAAGAAAATATCCTAAAAATTACATCAGATTTTGGAAGATTTTGGTTTTGTATTGTCATGAAATTATAAACCACTCTTAATCATATTTCACAATATACTTTTTTACATAAATAAAGTTAATACATAAACATTTTTTTCCATAATAATTTCAATCACAAATATGAGAGAAAACCAAAAGTAGCCATCCAAAACATTAGAATTTAGTTTCTAACCACATACAAAAGTTTAATTGTTAATAACCATATTTTTGAGAAATTACCTGAATACCCATATTTAAATACCACAAAAACCAAAAACAAAAATAAAGAGAAAGAGAGAAGAGAGAGAAAGAGATGTTGTTGCCGAGAGAGAAGAGAGAGAAAGAGATGTTGTTGCCGTCGCCGAAGTAGCCGGAAGAGAAGAGGTCGCTGTCGTAGCCTGGAGATGAACCCACCATTCGTCGGAGAAGATCAATTTCTAAAAAAAATTATGTTTTCATAATAGCAGTAAGATTTCAAGTTTTAACAGAAGATTTCAAGTTTTCGAACCAGTGAAACCTTATTTAAAGAAGATTTCAAGTTTTGCCAACGTTTCGAGTTTTTATAGAAGATTTCAAGTTTTCGAATTAGTGAGAAACTTGAAATCTTTTGGAAAAAAACATGAAACCTTATTTAAAGAAGATTTCAAGTTTTGTCAACATTTCTAGTTGTTATAGAATATTTCAAGTTTTCAAACCAGTGAAACTTGAAATCTACTGGAAAAAAACATGAAACCTTATTTAATTCGATTCTTCAAAAAAAAAAAAAAAAATAATAATAATAATGCAATAACACTAAAGCCATATTAAAGTAACTGTTTGCAACTCAATTAATGAACAAATGAAAGATATTTATACACTTTAAACCGATTTAGAGCAAATCGTAAAAGTTTTTCTACATTCAATTCTTCAACGTGATTCTGAGATCAAACCATCCTCTAGTTAATCGATTTGCAGGAATAACGATTGGAATTCGATGAGGAAGAAGAAAGAGAGAAGAAGGAAGAAGACAGTAAAAAAAAATAACAAAAGAAAATAGAAAAATTAATGTTAGGGGTATTTTGTAATTTACTAATATACACTGAATTTTTTTTAAAAAATTGGTTATTAACAAATTTCCTTTGTTAAAGGTAGTTAGTTTTAGCAATTTCGACCACAAATATTTCTATCTTGCAATCAAGCCAGTGGGATAATAAAAAAAGTTAGCTTGGGATTCATTTCACTTGTGCCCAAAAGCCGACAGACATTGAAAAGTGTTTGGTACAAGTCAATAACACATGGAATTTGATTGACAAGTGAACCACCACCACATCATTTTTAAGGTTACCCTTTACCTTCTCTTCTGATCTTATCCATGAATGTCCACATTTATTTACAACCTTTGATTTTATCAACCCAATTAATGGCCATAAAATAAAATAAAAACATTTGGTACAAAGTTGAATGTTGATTTGGTCAATTAGGCTACATTTCATCAATGTCTACAACTTTCTAGAATCTTGAAGGGGAGACCGTTTATAAGGTCATCAAAGAATTCTCCGTTTATAGAGTAATGTTACTCCACCAAAAAATCCAACCCAAAAGTGAGATGACATCATCACACATAACATAGGCCCACGTCACTATTTATAAGATTTTGTGTGGTGATGCCACATGGCATTTGGGTTGGTTTTTTGGGTGGAGTAGAATTATTGCCGTTTATAAGGGGAGACCGTTTATATATATATATATATATGAATCGGATTGAATTTTTTTAATCCTATATTAAACAAATTAAATGGAGAATTATAAGTAACCCCTGACATTTGATCAAATACCAAATCAAACCCCTAAGTTTAAATAATCAGCAAAATCATCTACCATTTGTTGATTCTCAACTTTATTTAAATTAAATATGACAATTTAAATCACTTATTAAAAATTAAGAAAAGGAAGAATCTAATAAAAAATATACTACTAATAATAAAATCAATTTAAAAAAATAATTTGTATATTATAAATAAAAAATAAAAAATTAAATCTATAAAATAAAAAAATAAAAATTGATATAAGAAACAAAAACTACGGAGAAGATATACACATTACCAAGATGGATATGTGTCTTTGAGAATCTCATCCATATATTTTTTATATTTTAAAATAATTTTAGTTTTATTATAATTTATTTCACGATTTTATTGTTTTGTTATAGTATATTTGTAAATATTTAATTAATTTATTAAAACAATCTTTTATTTCTATCATATTTTGTCTTTCATTATTATTTGTTCAATTATATAAAAAATCGCTTAAATAATTATATTTAAATAAAGTCAACTAATAGTAGGGAGTTTTTTTGTATATTGTTTAAACCAAAGGGTTTGATTCAGTATTTAATCAAAAGTTAGTGATTATTTATGATTCTTGATCGCACTAATTATATACCTATTTTAGGCCTTCAATTACTATTGTTTGGGCTCGTTTTCCGGAGATTTGTGTATTTAATGGGTAATTTAGAAGTATTGGTGTAATTTGGATAAATAAAAAAAATCGTAAAAATTGAGCCAAGAGTGAATTTTGGTGATTTTGAAAGAATGTAGGGACCTAGAGATACTTCACCAGCAGCCCACATCACCACCACAAATGAAGATGCTAAATGCACCTGATACCCTCTAAGCGCAGGCCCAAATCGGTCCCAAGCTTGCCTCTAAAATCTAAATGCACCACTCAAGGGCTGTTTGATAATTTTTCAATCCATATACCTTAAATTTGTGGAACACTATAAATACCCCATTTTACAAATCCTCATTCTAAAATCACCTAAACTTAATTATTTGTTTGATTTTTACGGTTTTGCCTCTTATTTATCCAAAATTACACCAACACTTCTGCAAACAATTATAAATGAGGAACTAAAATAGGTATAGAATTAGTGCAACCATTTCTCTCTAAATTAAATGTTGAATATAAGGAATTCCGAAAAGAACAAATAAGGTCATTCATAAAAAAAAAAAAAAAATGAAAAAACAGGTTATGAAGAAGTGATAAATAACTTTCATTTAATCAATTTAATATATTATTAATCATATCATAAATATATTCTTTTCACGAGGAAATGAAAAATGTCATTTATTATTGCTATTATGAATAATAAAGAATATATATATATATATATTGATTACAGAACAACTACCACACATGGTTCTTTGCTATTGTGGTGGGCCTTTCTTTAGGGAACCTCACCACCAAGGTTCAAGGCCTAGTGTATGCATGGATATATATAAAATTTCCCACCACTAGTGTGGTTGCTATCCCATAAGAGGGGAGGAGCACCCATATATGGTGGGACAACACCCACACTAGTGGTGAAAAATTTACATAAATCCATACGCTAGGTTTTGAACCTTGGTGGTGAGGTTCCCTAGGGAAACGTGCACCACATTTGCAAGGGACCATTTTAATAAAGACTATATTATTATTCGTAAAGATAACAATAAAAAAGGACACTTGTTAATTCATCATGAAAAGAAGCTATTGATCATTACTCTAATTATTTACGTTATTAGTAAACACTGAATGTTAAGCAGGCAAAACGACCTCGCTAATCGCTATTAGACGTGAACCGGATTGGAAACCAGGGCGGTTCCAGTTCCGTAAAATGAAGAATCGAACCGGAGCCGCCGGTTCGGTTTCAATTCTGGAATCGACGGTTCCTTTAACTATTTTTTCTCTATAAAAATTATTAAAAATTATTAAAAGAATCAAAAAGCATTTCTGGGGATTTGAAAGAACACATTAGAAATTAAAAACCAGCTTCTAGAAAACGAAATCGAATCTGGGTTATAAAGCAGTAAGCATAAAGATGTGAGGAAGATGATTGTTGAAAGATTCAATGGATAGTAAAATGAATCACAACTGCCCATCTTCCCCAGAAATTGATTTAGCAGGGAACTCTTTCGGATTCAAAGTGCATTTATTATCGCACAACGCCGATACACACAATCCCTGCATATTATTTATATACTAAATTTATCGAATAATAGAAAGAGAGAAACCAGAACGAGAAACAAAGAAAGACGACGAAGAGTGATACAATTGATGGTTGATGAGAGGGTTTATATAGAATGAAAATTAGGGTTTTATGTGGAAAACTCCTAAAGTGTTTTAATTACTTAAATGTCCTCACTCAAGAAATTGGGCCTTGGGTCAGGATTTGTTATTGGGTATGACCCGGCCTTTTGTTAAATACTTGTCATTTATTATTTTTTTTTGTAATTTTTTTTTAACAATAAATACTAATTTGTCCAAATATGGTTTCCAAATGATGTGATATCATTATAATCCATTCATTTAAATTATGTTAATATTAGGAACCGGATTTGGGCAGTGTAGCATTACTTCTTTTTTTTTCTTTTCTTTTATATACCACTTAATGTGACGGCGACTCGAATATAAGATATTTTTGAGTTCTGACACTGAGTATAAATATTTAATTTAATATGAAAATAAGATATGTGAAGGAATTACACATTGAATGAAGAGGTAAAATATTTTGATTTTTTTATTTTTCAATGCAAGGTAATTTCTACCACCCTGAAGGAAGAGGTAGTTATTCATTAGAATAAATTAATGTTGTATTTATCTTTTGTTTGGTGCAATAGATTGGATTAAATTTATTCATTTCTATTAAATAAATTGCAACTTCAAATTACTTTTTAATACAAAAATCTTTAATTTTTTAAAAATAAAATAAACATTTTTAATTTATAATAGTCATTTTGTAAGAAAATTTAATATATAACAAATTGAACTGTAAAATTTCTTGTCCTCCTATAAGAGGTAGTGTGTATTTTAAGTTTTTAACCAAACTTCAAGCTAAGTTAAATGAAAAACTTCTTTTCTCCACATACAAATATACTTAATCAATCAACAATTAAACATTTTTCTTTGTTTAATTAATGTAAATTATCAAAAGTAAACAAGAACACAAGATCATTAGTTTAAGAACTCAGAAACTTTAACTCTCCCCATATCATAATATCCAAAAGACACTTCAAATACTTCAACACTGCAATACATATGAGTTAAGGAAAAACATAATAAATAATCAAAATCTAAAAGAACCAAAAAAAAATCACTCTTCCCTCACAACATTTATTTTCTTCAGCAACAACTATAATTATCAGTCCAAAACCAAATCTTCAAGAAGAGGCAATCCCAAAACCTAAAAAGCAGTACAAGGAAAAACCATATGAAGCTGAGAATGGGATTTTACAGGCCCTGATCAACGAGGTAATCCCCCAACCTCTCCACAACCATGTTACACTGTCCTGGGGTCATTGGTTCATCGTAGATTCCGAAGATCAGAGCTTGAGTGGTTTTCTTCACGGTGACGCCGCCAGGACCCTGCAAAATTAATGAACAGAATTTGTAACATCCCACATTGGTATGCAAATGAGAAATTAGATCAATATGTTCATTAATCGTCAATTCTTTCTTGGTAAGATAATATTCTGTAACTTTTTCAAAACTATGGAAAGGCAATTCTTTGTACAATATTTGGTTAGAATGAAACTTAGGATTCAATTCTAAACTAGAAGATGGGACCAGTCTCACATGGAGCAGTGGACAGGCAAGTACTGAGAGTTCGAGATTCATCATCATGGGGCAAATGAAAAGGAAATTAGTGAATAATTAGGTGTCCGAGAGTGCCCACATGAGAAATAATTGATCTTATTGTACATAAAAGTATTATAAAAGAAAAAGCAGAGGCTATCTGTCATCCATATGCTTGTTTTCTCAAGTGCCAAAGTAACTATCATCGAATAGAGACTAAACAAATCTGACCAAGCACCATAAACGACTCCCAAAGGCAGTCCCACTTACACTGTCCGACCCATGAAGCTTTATTATTGTTCTTTCAAGTACATGCTTGGCCCATAATTCACAATAATAAAGTTTTCGGTGAGGAGATTAAGGTCAGGACAACATCAACTTTGAGTCTTGCGGGGATAGATAGATTGCTTGGCTCAACGTTTTACAACTCAAAAGTTGAAACAACTATGAGGGCCATAATTATGACAACAGTGCACATTTTCACAATTTCATATCACACTTTGTGAAATATCCTTGTGCATTTTGATACATATCATATAACTTGATAGAATCATGGAAATAGGAAAAAAAAGGTAAGGGCGCAAGAAAACACCTTTTTTCCACGGATGACAGCTCCGGGCTCACCCTGGATTACCATGTACTTGGCGCCAGCAAGGTGCAACCCAGTAGGGGCAAGAGAGCCAGGTTCATCAAAGTCTTTCATGATCGCCGCAATCTCATCAGGCTTGAACTGCATATAACCCAGGAAACAATAGTTAATTGATTGATTAATTAAAGATCCACACGTTCATTGGCACCTAATCCATGACAAAACACATAAGAGGAAATACATTATATGGTAATTCCAATAACAATCTTCCACCACAATCAATCTTCGACAAAATAAATAAATAAATAAAAACCATGTGGAATCACAGTTCTCGGCATAAATCCAAATCAGTGCATACAATCAAGAATATACAATAAATAATCATTTCAAACCCTTATAAACATTAGAGATTACGAGTTCAGTCCGGTCACATGTTTTAAAATGTAGTTTTTAACACATTCCTCATCATTAAATGCATCTAACGACTGAGATTACCGAATTAAAGCAGAACCATCTCACTGCAACAGTATAGCATAACCAATTATAAAAAAAATTCCAATTTTAGAGATCTGATACAATAACATTACAAAATTATAGATATAACTATGTATACAATCTAAAATTTTCATTTTGTTTTCCAAATCATAACAAAAAAAGCCAATCTATAAAACATCAAATGATCCAAAAAAACAGATCCTCCAATACATGCATTAACATCAGTCATCAACAATAATCACACGATCAGATCCGACTCGAATCATCAAAATCTAAAATGCGATTAAAAATCAAGAAACGAATCCAAACAAAACTGATCAAGCCACCAAAAGGAAAAAGAATCCAAACCACCTGAGGGAAGGAGGCGCTCTGGGCCCAGACGCTGCCGTCGTGGCCGATGATGGCGGCGGCGGTGAGGTGTTGGCCTTCGGTTTCGCACATGAGGTGCTCGTCGACGTACGTCTGCCACGACATTTTTGTTTTTGATTTTCTTGTGTTCTGCGTTTATCGCTGTGTTTTGTTTTGTTTTGTTTTTTTATTTTTCTTCGAATTCTGTTTGGTTTGAAGAGGAGAGGTATTTATAGTGTTTGTGTTTTTTTTAATTATTTTTTTTAATTTTAGTTTGGTGGGGTCCAGGGAAGATCATGAATGAGGATGGAGGTGGTGTGCGTTATGATTTTACCAGTGATGAGATCTCAGCCGTTTGATTTCAACATGATTGAGTGAGTGCCGTTCACGTTCGGCCTTCCTTTAAGGGAAGAAAGCAAGTGAACACGTGGTTTGAATATTTCCATATATATATTTTTGAGATATATTTTTTTTTTTTAATATACAAAATTTAGTCTTAAAAAAAAATATATTTAATTGTAAGAATATCATAAATAATATAGAAAATAATATTAATTTTTAGTGATATATGTTTATAAAGAATAAAAATATAATTGGATTTGTACATACTGTACCAACACATTTAGCAAAGCGATAGTAAGATTTCAAGTCCATATGATTTTACATTTTTACCAATTAGATCCGTAAAGTATAAAGAGTTTTCTCTCTTGAAGCGAGAGTTAACATAAATAAGTCCTGCACACCCTTAATCGGATTGATAAATATTCTTGAAAGTAGCTATTCAAAACATGTCTTAAAGAAACCCTGAACCCAATTAATAAATATTTCTCGTATGCAAGCGTTATTTTTTTAATCATTATTATTTTATTTTCATTCAAGTGTCACACGACTCACACCTCAAATTATTGGATCAAGGAATTATTTATTATTCTGGAAAAAAAAAAAGGATTATTTAAAAATAAACAAAAAGACTTCTGTGTGAGTATTTGAAACTTTAAATAAACCAATTAAATTAAAAAACTTCAAAAGTACAAATCTGAAAATTTTATCATATTATATCTCTCAATGTATTTTTTATAACATTTCAGGTTTGATATATATATATATATATATATATATATATCTATATATATATATATAAATTATATTCAAATTTAATAATGTGACAGATTGCATTAATATAAAAGTTAAATAAATATTTTCATATGAGTGTTTAATACTAGCATAATTATGTCAATAAAAAAATTACTAGTATAATAAACCCTGATTTTTTTTTCTTGAAAACAAACTTCTGAACAATTAACTAGACTAAACTTGGCAGACTAATATGATTTTCTTTCTAGTCAAACATAAAATTTCTACCCCCAAAAAAAAAAAACCTCCATTGATTTTACAAAGTAACCATAATTGAATGCTTCCATATACAAAACTTGTTCATAGCAACAGGAAAGATCAGGGGCAGATCACCATCGTCTTCTTTATACCTAGAAATCTCCGGGACAAAACCTCGTTCACCGAGCTTTAAACCGGGGACTAATACCTGATCATGGAACTTTATGCAACCAACATTTACCACATAACAAGTTTTACATTGGTTCATCTGCACAAATTCGAAAAACCAAAAAAAAGAGGAAGAAATAATAGTTACCAAAACATCTAACAAGTCTTAAGAGGAGAATTACAAAAGAAGAAGGTTGGCTGCATACCGTTATCATCATCATTCATGTTAAAGTCATCTTCATCGTCATCAAAATATTCATTTTGCAAAAACACATCGAGCTTTAGACACTTTTCTTTTTCTTAAACGCTCTTTATATATATATATATATACAAATAAATGGATGAAACTTGTAAAAATGTATTCGGTTGGCTAAGAGAAACTCTGTAGTTTTTAGAGTTGAAAGGATACGGAGGTACAAACTGTTATAGTTAAGTTCGTATGAAGGTAAGCAGACAATCATCATTATCATGCTCCTAATCTTGTGAAAATAAGTTTCAACTCGAGTGTTTAACATAGTACTACTATTTAAAACATTATGGACAGCTGCAAAAATATTGGATGATGACGAATCAACGATTTAAAATTTTAAATGACATCCAGAGTTTTGGAGGAACCTTATTATAATCTCCATCATCACCTTATTATAATCTCCATCATCACTGAATTCTTCGTCATCTTCTTCAACTGCTTCCTCGTCGTTATCTTCCTCATCTTCATCTCTTTCTTTTCCGTATCATCTTTCTCCCCTTGGTCCTACAGATTTGAAAGTATTACCAAGGTGGAATTAGAAAAATGCCCAAATACCCATTTAGAGAAAAGAACAGTAAAATTACAAACAAAAGATATAAAGACACTCCAAACAACAAAAATGAGTGGAGTTTCAAGAAATAGACCAGATAACATAAGTAGAAAGGTTACTGATAATACAAGTTTACCTGATATTTCTGTTCATTGTTCAATCTCATCAAAGTAATCATCTATCTTCTTCATGCCTGTAATATTAACATCCAAATCAATTTAATTAGTCATTTGGAAGCTTTCCACTGTAAGACAAAGTTGACACCAAAACAAAGTTGACACCAAAACAAAGCAATTACTAGGTCTAAATCAAATAAGTCATTTCAACATTTCATCATAATAGCAGGGAAGTCGTACAAATCATGACATCTTCGTGGAGAATGGTTCACTTAAACAGTTCATATTAACAAATTGAAGGTAACAAAATGTGTAATTTACATTCCCCTTGTAAACTGATGATAAGACTATGCAATACACAGACAAGTCTTAGAATAAGGCCTTTCTAAGTTCTAATTAAAACCTGAAATTTGAGTAATTTACATTACCCTAGTAGCTAGTATATGACGCCAACATTAAAATGTATTGTCAAGTTCATATGGATGAAATTACAACCCAAATGGAACTTGATAAACCTACTGAAGAACATGAGCCCATCCAAGTCATGTACAATGAAAATTATAAATCATAAAAGGTTCCCATTTACCCTTCATTGCACCTAAACGTTATCCCTCTCCTAAGTATTTTCAAGTTATTCTTGAAAATTAAAACGTCCTCTCAAGAACAGAACTTTAATCTGGTCCTCCATTGTCCTTTCAACAATCCCCATAACATCTCTCACTGACTATGCCAGCAGATGGCAAAAAGTAAACAGGAACCGGTAGGAAGTTTCTGAAATCCAGCTCTGAAATGCTGCCTAAATAATAAGGTCTTAATGTTTAGAAAAACAAGTGTTTTAAGAGACAACAGAACAAACAAGACCTACCAACTGTATATACAACTCTATCTCTAATATACGAATCAAAAGACTAATGTAAAGTTACTAAAGTAAATTATTATTTATATACTAATTTACACAATAAAGATTTTTAAATTCAAATAAGACACATAACTACCGTTTACAGATTTACATATATGTATATTAGATCATGGCACAACAAGACATGTCAAGTCTCAATTTTGCCTACTATTAAGGTGAATTGGACACGAGACATAGAGCTACACCTTCAAGAATCAATTAACATTTGAAATTCAAAAGACAATTCCCAAAATGAATGAAATGAAAAGTAAGACCAAGGTTTGCTATCTGTTCAAACCTGTCCATCGAACTCTTTTTTGCTTTTGCTGCTGCCTTGAATCTAGATTCTCATTGTACCATCAGACAAGTCATTAGTGTCAGATGCTAAGAACCATAATTACAGCATGTATTCTCATGAATGCCACTACAGTACTATATAATTAAAACTTAAAAGTGGTCTGATTGCACACCTTTAACCAGTTCCTGAGGAAAATGAGAAGCATTGGTCTGTAAAAATTGGTAAATAGAATAGTAGATGTGGTTTTCGGCTTATTCAAGTAGCAATATCTTTCTATGTTCGCACTTTGGTTTTCTGGCATCAAATTCATGAACATGGAGGTAGTGCATAAGTATTAACATATTTAACATGAGCAATTAGATATCTTGCAAGAATCCTAATATACTATCTAGAATAAGGAAAACTTGACAACATAATATGGAATAAGAAGAATATGTAAAACTCCTCAAATTGCACCACGGACTTCTTTTCCATTACTTCTTCATTTTTTTTATCAGTAAAAAAGTGTCAGAGCCGATACAAAGCATGTACTAGAATGTATAGATAAACAAGAATCATATAAAAACATGTTAGGAACAACTTTCAAAAATCAATACACTTGAAATGAAATTCTTAAAGCTTTTTCACTAACTGGTTGCTATCATATATTGGTCAAGGCAAAAGGCATTAGCAAACTAACATTACTTGACAAAACCATTGAAAAAAATCATGCTAAGACCAAACATAGAGGCAGCAGAAAAACGTGTATAATGAACTAGTTGCAGGAAGTTGGATAGCACTCATTTCGTCGGACTTTCTAAGCCATTACCGTCTAGAATTAAATTTAATTCAAAGCTATCACTTCTTGAACAAAGTCTTAGAATAAACGGTGATTAACTATGAACAATCAAACACAGCTATTTTAACATCATATTCAAACTTTCTCCGCCACTACACATGCATTCATATTTCATACAATATATTATAAATTTAGACCAAAATTAAGAACTGTGGAGTGAAAACTAATTGTTAAACCTATCGTTTTCGATTGCTATTTTATCAGTTTCTCCTACTTAATCACAAAACATAAAAACATTTAAAGTCCTCAAAGCTCACTCTTTTCAACATTCTCCTTCAGATGGTAAGGAGAGGTTTTCCAATAGTTTAGCAACCTTGTGTTCCAAAGGATTAAATTCCTATCGATCGGCACCATTATCGGGTCAGGTAATACAACATCAGCCACCTACATGAACAAGAACGAAAATTTACACATACAAATTTATATATATAAAAATAAAAAATAAAAAATAAAAAATAAAATAAAAATAAAATAAAAATAAAAAAAGAAAACCATTCAATGCGTTCAATATCTGTAATGAAAAAAAAATCAAAACTTTCCCAGAACCCATTTATATTCAAGCATACAGATTCAATTCAAGCTAAGAACACTAAAAAAAACATTAGTCAAACGTAGTAAAAACAACCCAATCAACAATCAATGCATTCAAAGTCTGTAATGAAAAAAATCAAAACTTTCCCAGAACCCATTTAAATTAAAGCATACAGATTCAATTCAAGCTAAGAACACTAAAAAAAAAGCAGTCAAACGTAGTAAGAACTAAAAATTTAAAACAATTTGAAAAACAATAATAAAAATAATTACCGACAGGGAAAAGTTCAAAAGGTTTTTCAGCAGCAAAGCCTCTGCCACCTCCAAAGCCTCCTCGTCCACGCCCTCGTCCTCTAAACGACATTCTATGGTGTGGTTCGCCGGAGAGAGCAGCGCGCGGCTGATTTGCTGCGAAGGGTATGTTGAATTGGTGCTGTTTGTGAAATTACAAGTGTGAGCAGTGACACATTTGTGGGTTTGGGCTGAAAATGGGTCACAATCACGAATCAAGATATTTGATTGAGTGACGATATTTACACCCCTTTAAAACTGTATGTACACCCCAGCTTAATATTTTTTTAACAATTCCAACACTACCCTTAAATGAAACTATTAAAATAATAATTAATGCACCTTATATATCAAATAGATGCAAAATTGATATTTTGAACATATATAATTTTTTTTGAACTTGGCTAAAAGTCTGCAACTATCATGTTTAAGGCTGGAATCTGATGTAGGTCGGTAATGTCATTGTGGAGATTAATAGTTCTAATTCTTTATTGAATAATTCTGGTGTTGTAAGTTGTAACTGATGATGTAAGGACTTGGGAGTTGCTAAATGCCTTCCTGTTTCTCGTCAGAGAAATGGCATGGCTCAATCTCTTGTTTCCTTAAGAGAAAAAGTTGTGGCTAGCTTGGTGAAGTCAGATGTGTTTGCAATTCTTTCCTTTATTTTTAAATGTATAAAAAATTTATTAATTAAATTAATATATTAAAAAACCCATTATTAAATAGTTTAAAAATAAAATACCAATTAAAAACTAGTTAAAATAACAATTAAATATAAAAAAATAAAAAATAAACAAAGGAGGCGTGGTGGGAGGCTGGCAGCCGAGAGGGAGAAGCTCTGCTCCTCCACATTTATGTTTTTACTTTAATTATTTAAGTTTACATTATATAATCAAAAACTAAAGAGAAAGGATATTTTCGGTAATGTGTGGGGTGTGCTTGCGAATTCTAGCATTATAAAAATATTAATGGGGTATAGATACAAAAAGGGGTGCACATACGATTTTTTAGGGGTGTAAAGATCGATACTCTATTTGATTTTCATGTTTGGGCTGTATTTTCAAATTCCATGAACCGTACATTATTGGATCGGATCGGATCGAATTGTTTATTGCATTAAGGTTGTATTATTTTGGATTTAATTTAATATTATATTGTTTGGTATTAGATCGGATTGCTTATTATAATTTTTAACTTAAATATAAAATAAACATATTTAAGTTTTGAATTTTTTTTTTTTTTTTTTTATATTTAACTAAAATATATTTTTAAATACTTATTTAAAATGAATTAATTATGCTGATCTTTTGGTTCAGATGGTCCTATTCTGTTGAGATTGAGAGATTTTTACTATCCTTTCCGTGTGTAGGTAATAAGGGGGCTCATGCTTGAGCTAAATATGTTATTTCTTTGGACTAATTGTACAAACGTCCTTTAAATTTAGGCATAATTGCATGTATATGGAATTTTTACCTATAATTACACAAACATCCCCTGTAATTAGTTGACTTCATTAAATCTAACCATTGTCCACAATTTTAACCAAAAAATGACTAAAGTGCCCCTAGTTACCTATTTTATTATTAATTATATATATACTTTATTTTTTTTGACAATTTATATATATACTTAAAATAATAATTATATACAATACTTAATTTATTTATTTAACTATTTTTATAATCCATTTTTAATCCATTTTTTTTTACATTTTTATAATCCATTTTTTAAATAAATAAATTAAGTATTATATATAATTATTATTTTTAAGTATATATATAATTATTTTTTTAAATATATATATATATATATATATATATAATTATTTTTTTAAGTATATATATAATTATTTTTTTAAGTATATATATAAATTGTCAAAAAAAAAGTATATATATAATTAATTATAAAATAGGTAACTAGGGGCACTTTAGTCATTTTTTGGTTAAAATTGTGGTCAATGGTTAGATTTAACGAAGTCAACTAATTACAGGGGATGTTTGTGCAATTATGGGTAAAAATTCCATATACATGCAATTATACCTAAACTCAGGGGACGTTTGTGCAATTAGTCCTATTTCTTTAATGAAGACACTATACAAAGGGTTTTTAAACTAATTTTGAATTTACAAGATGATTTAAAAAAAAAAAAAAAAAAAAAGTATTACAATAACTCAATAAGGAGATTTTTACCTTAACTTGAAAATTACAGTGTTGTTTTTTTAAAAAAAAAAATTCAAACCTGAGGAGGGTTTTTGCAAATCTCGCTATAATTTTTATCTTAAATCAATATACAATTTCAATTCCTTCTAATCAACAAATGTGAACACCCTTAAGAATTAAAAAAAAAAATTCAATACTATAACATAAATTTTAATTATTGTAGAATGACATACAAATTTGGAACCCTTTAGCTCTTTCACTTTTGTTTCCAATTAATCCTTTTTTTTTTTTTTTTTTTTGAAACTCCAATTAATCCTAATTAGCATTCAGTACAGTGGATCGGGTAGCTTGAATGTCCGGTTACCGCATTGGTTCCGAAGAGGTCGCTCCGTTGATCGCCAATGTTTCCAACTATCCGGTATCCGTTTTTGTCAAGCTTTTTCCTTTCATTTGATTTGTATGCAACTGTTGTTTTTACTGAATAACATGATCCCCTACAACCATTTTTTTTTTACAGATTATAAATTGATGGAAATTTTCCCAACAAAAATAAACAATTATAGACCAAAATTACAAGATAAATCATTGAAATCAACACATGATCGATTGATTTTAGTAGAATTAACTGATTTGAACGGATTGGATTAATTGATAAATCAAGCAATTAAATAAGACAATATTTACAAAGACATGTATATATGCTTCCTCAGTGGCGGACCTAGAAATTTATACGAGATTGGGCACTTAAAAAAAATATTAACAACAATTAGGACTATAATGACGTACACACATTTATATACTAATGATTTTTTTTTTTCATAATAGCTTCTATCAATTTTGTTGAAAATTGTTATATCTAGGTAAAAGAATATCATTCATCTAGTAATATTCAATTTGATTATATTGTCAAAAACATTTTTAGTTGTCAAATTGATTATAAAGCTAAACATATGATTTTAGAGACACACATGCACACATGAGCATGAAAACGCACGCAACGGCCCGCACGCGCACGCACGCACACTTATATACTGATTATCCAGTTCTAAAAATTACTTATCTTTAAGAATACAAAATATGATAACAAGTATATAAGTGTGCATGCGAATGAATTGAAGAAGCTAATGAAATAAAAATGAGAACAAAAACAGAAAAACACCTACTTGCGTTCTTCATGGACTCAAAATAATCCATAATTTATACTAGTTAGCTGTGATAAGACTGTGCAAATTGCAAGCAATTGTCCAACTAGCTTGCTAAGTGTCAAAGCAAATGTGCCTAACAAAATGAAGACAAAAATAGAGCATCAGTATATACTAAACTGTATAATATAAAACAGAGAAGTGTTGTAGTCAACTGTAAAATATAAAACAGAGAAGTGTTGTAGTCAACTATATATATGTGTTATTAGTTTGCCCTGGGCCCTTAATATGTCAAGGCCGGTACTGTTTGATTCTTACCTTTGATGGTGGTTCACTAAACTTCATCTTCACACCTGTATTTCTTTAAGCTGAATGGCATAAACATCTTCACATGTTGTGTTTGGACTTTTTTCAATTTTTATTTTTATAGTGGAGATTGATGATGGGTTCGGTTCGTGTTCACTATGTTTCGCTGATCTTTGATGATGTTGAGAGTAGTTGACCACCTTGATAGTTGATAGTTGATAATTGATAAACAAAAAAGTAAATGTTAATAATGGAATTAAAAATACAAATACAAATAAATAAAAAATAAAGAGTAGGGTCTGCTTTCAGTTGCGGACGTAGAAATTTATATGAGATAGGGCACTTCAAAAATTATTAATAATAACAACAATTAGGACTATAATGACGTACACACATTTATATACTAATGATTTTTTTCATAATTGCTTCTATCAATTTTGTTTAAAATTGTTATATCTAGGTGAAAGAATATCATTCATCCAGTAATATTCAATTTGATTATATTGTCAAAAACATTTTTATTTTTCAAATTGATTACGAAGCTAAACATATGATTTTAGAAACACACATGCACACATGAGCATGAAAACGCACGCAACCACTCGCATGCTCATGCTCACGCACACTTATATACTAATTATCCAGTCCTAAAAATTGCATATCTTTAATAATACAAAATATGATAACAAGTATATAAGTGTGTATGCACGTGAATTGAAGAAGCTAATGAAACAAAAATGAGAACATAAACAGAAAAAAACCTATTTGCGTTCTTCATGGATGCAAAACAATCCATAATTTATACTAGTCAGTTGTGATAAGACTATGCAAATTGCAAGCAATTGTCCAACTAGCTTGCTAAGTGTCAAAGCAAATGTACCTTGCAAAATGAAGACAAAAACAAAGCATTAGTATATACCAAACTGTATAATATAAAACAGAGAAGTTTTGTAGTCAACTGTATATGTATGTTATTAGTTTGCCCTGGCCCCCTAATATGTCAGGGCCAGCACTGTTTGATTCTTACCTTTGACGATGGTTCACTAAACTTCACCTTCACGCCTGTATTTCTTTAAGCTAAATAGCACAAACATCTTCATGTGTTGTGTTTGGACTTTTTTCAATTTTTATTTTTTTGGTGGAGATTGATGATGGGTTCGGTTTATGTTTGCGGTGTTTTGCTGATCTTTGATGATGTTGAGAGTAGTTGACAGCTTAGATAGTTGATAACCAATAAAGTAATTGTTAATAATGAAATTAAAAATACAAATACAAATAAATAAAATATAAAGAGTAGGGTTTGCTTTCAGTGGCGAACCTAGAAATTTATATGAGATGGGGCACTGAAAAAAATATTAATAATAACAAAAATTAGGACTATAATGATGTACACACATTTATATACTAATGATTTTTTTCATAATAGCTTCTATCAATTTTGTTGAAAATTGTTATATGTAGGTGAAAGAATATCATTCATCAAGTAATATTCAATTTGTTTTTATTGTCAAAAACATTTTTATTTTTCAAATTGATTATAAAGCTAAACATGTGATTTTAGAAACACACATGCACACATGAGCACGAAATCGCACGCAACCCCCCGCACGTGCACGCACACGCACACTTATATACTGATTATCCAGTTCTAAAAATTGCATATCTTTAAGAATACAAAATATGATAACAAATATATAAGTGTGCATGCGTGTGAATTGAAGAAGCTAATGAAACAAAAATGAGAACAGAAATGGAAAAACACCTATTTGCGTTGTTCATGGACTCAAAACAATCAATATACTAGTCAGCTGTGATAAAGCTGTGCAAATTGCAAGCAATTGTCCAACTAGCTTGCTAAGTGTCAAAGCAAATGTGCTTGGCAAAATGAAGACAAAAACAGAGCATCAGTATATACCAAACTGTATAATATAAAACAGAGAAGTGTTTTAGACAACTGTATATATGTGTTATTAGTTTGCCCTGAGCCCCTGATATGTCAGGGCCGGCACTGTTTGATTCTTACCTTTAATGGTGGTTCACTAAACTTCATCTTCACGCCTGTATTTCTTTAAGCTAAATTGCACAAACATCTTCATGTGTTGTGTTTGGACATTTTCAATTTTTATTTTTTTGGTGGAGATTGATGATGGGTTCGGTTTGTGTGTGCGGTGTTTTGCCGATCTTTGATGATGTTGAGAGTAGTTGACATCCTTGATAGTTGATAAACAATAAAGTAAATGTTAATAATGAAATTAAAAATACAAATACAAATAAATAAAAAATAAAGAGTACGGTTTGCTTTCGGTGGCGGACCTAGAAATTTATATGAGATGGAGCACTTAAAAAAATATTAATAATAACAACAATTAGGACTATAATGACGTACACACATTTATATACTAATGAATTTTTTCATAATAGCTTCTATCAATTTTGTTGAAAATTGTTATATGTAGGTGAAAGAATATCATTCATCCAATAATATTCAATTTGATTATATTGTCAAAAACATTTTTATTTTTCAAATTGATTATAAAGCTAAACATATGATTTTAGAAACACACATGTACACATGAGCACGAAAACGCACGCAACTGCCCGCATGCTCACGCATATTTATATACTGATTATCTAGTTCTAAAAATTGCATATCTTTAAGAATACAAAATATGATAACAAGTATATGTTTGTTCATGCGTGTGAATTGAAGAAGCTAATGAAACAAAAATGAGAACAGAAATAGAAAAACACCTATTTGCGTTTTCATAGATTCAAAACAATCTATAATTTATACTAGTCAGCTGTGATAAGGCTGTGCAAATTGCAAGCAACTGTCCAACTAGCTTGCTAAGTGTCAAAGCAAATGTGCCTGGCAAAATGAAGACAAAAACAGAGCGTCAATATATACCAAACTATATAATATAAAACAGAGAAGTGTTGTAGTCAACTGTATAATATAATACAGATAAGTGTTGTAGTTAACTGTATATATGTGTTATTAGTTTGCCCTGGGCCCCTAATATGTCAAGGTCGGCACTGTCTGATTCTTACCTTTGATGGTGGTTTACTAAACTTTATCTTTACGCCTGTATTTCTTTAAGCTGAATCGCACAAACATATTCACGTGTTGTGTTTGTACTTTTTTCAATTTTTATTTTTTTGGTGGAGATTGATGATGGGTTCGGTTTGTGTTTGCGGTGTTTTGCTCATCTTTGATGATGTTGAGAGTAGTTGACAGCCTTGATATTTGATAATTGATAAACAATAAAGTAAATGTTAATAATGAAATTAAAAATACAAATACAAATAATTAAAAAATAAGGAGTAGGGTCTGCTTTCAGTGGCGGACCTAGAAATGGCGGACCTAGAAATTTATATTAGATGGGGCACTTAAAATAATATTAATAATAATAACAATTAGGACTATAATGACGTACACACATTTATATACTAATGATTTTTTTCATAATAGCTTCTATCAATTTGTTGAAAATTGTTTTATCTAGGTGAAAGAATATCACTTATCTAGTAATATTCAATTTGATTATATTGTCAAAACTATTTTTATTTGTCAAATTGATTATAAAGCTAAACATATGATTTTAGAAACACACATGCACACATGAGCACGAAAACACACGCAACCGCCTGCACACTTATAAACTAATTATCCAGTTCTAAAAATTGCATATCTTTAAATACAAAATAACTCAACATGATATTAATTTTCATAAGAATAATGGTATTTTAATAAATAAATAAAAGAGTTAACATAGATGGACGAGATTGGAGCTTGGACAAATGACTCTTAGATTAGCAGCTCAAATTCTACCAATGATGAAAGTTTTTACAAATATACGGTCCCGAATTAATAGATATTGTTAAAAAAAAAAAAATAGAGTTAACATGCATTCAAATTTCAAATATGATAACAAGTAAAATAGAGAAAAAAAAAAAAAAAAAAACTATAAAAATATGAAAATTTAAGTTTATTTATATTGTATAATTAAATATACAATATATATTTTTAGATTATTAATTTTTTTATTTAAAAATTTTCAGGTGGGCACGTGCCCCACCTGGTCTTTAGCTAGGTCCACCACTGCAGCCTACTTGAGAATAAGCTTCTCCCAAGTGTGAAATCCAAATTTCTTTAAATTGTTTGTTGTGACAATTCTCTGTTCTTCTGCCCTTCCAGTCAAGAAGACAACCTTAATCTTAAGAGACAACAACTTCTTGTACAACTTAAGACTCTCCGGTAATGCCGGTGCTTTTCGCTCCATTACCCATCCATTGAATATTGTCGCATTGTAAGGTTTCGTCGTACAAATTTCACATCATGACAATGACAAGATCAATATACACATTGATATACACCATCAAATGCGGAATTTTTTGCATGTTTACGTTTCTGTTACTAGTGATACGGCCTTCACAATTACACCTTTAAGATTGTGCGTTGGAGTCATATTTCTTCACCAAACCCTGAATTACTTGTAATAAACTTGTAACAAAAAACTTATTATTTTTTTTTTACAACACAAAAAACTTAATTTATATAATAATTATTTATGATAACATACGTACCCAAATCCATGTTTAGCGAAGTACGGCAAATTAGAGAGGATTGTTTCATCTATATCAAAAACCCATATCTCTTTGCCGTCGCCGGTCATTTTGATTCTCTGAGCATATATAGAGCAAAGCCTCGTTTATGACAGCTTTTGAGTCGTCCCGGTACTGTTACCCTAGCATGTAATGTCCCACGTACTTTTTACACTGTTTTGGAACTGTTTTCCAACCTATGAGGTTGTTGGTTTCAACGGCCAGCCGCCAGCTCAGGCAGGACAGCCCCGGAACGTAACAGCCATGGGTGCCGGATCGCGGCCGGAAGGGATGGATTTGGTGGGGGATGTGGTGGTCTGAAGCCTTGGATGTTGCTAGGATTATAGAGAGAAAGATGGAGAAGTAGTGTGAATACATGTGTTTCCATGTTGTATTGTTTTTGGAGAAGATAATGAAAAGTCAAATCAAACAATTCTAATTAACAAATCTGATGACAAGAATCTGAATTATTCTTAATAACAAAGGCTACCCAATATCCATTCAAACAATTCTAATTAACAAAGTCAAATTAACTTTAACTTATTTCTGGAGAGAAACTTTATAGCATATAATTTAAATCAAAGATTTATGATGCATCTCCATCCTTTGTTTTAAAAAATAAATACTACTTTTGATAGTTATTCTTGATCTTAACCTAAAAAGAAATTCCTTTACGATAATTAGTTTATATACATACTTTTTTTTTTTGTTATTAAGTTCTTCGTCTATATTATAATAAATTAATTTTCATCACTTATAATGATAAAAATGATATCTTTAAGTTTTCTTCTATTCTAAATATATATATATATATATATATATATATATAACTTTTCTTATACTTTTGCTTACTGTAAACTTTAAAAAACGATAATTAGGAGAAGGTGATGATGATAATTGAGAGGGCACTAGGGCAGCTCAGCTGTGGTTTCAGTCAAATTTCAACAACAAATTATTTCGATGGTGATTTAAATTCATACAACTTTCTTAGCTAGTGCAGAATATATACTGTTAACCTTTATTCGATCTTGAAAATTTCTTTTTGCTTTTTCATTATTTTATTGGGCAGCGATAAACAATGTGCTTTATTATTTTATATTTTTTTGAAGTAATAAACGATGGGCTGATACTTGTTTTCAAAGAACTAATAAGATATGATGTTAATAGAATCGATAATATTAATATTATACAACTCAAATTTTTTTATTTAAATACTAACCGGAATAATGTGATAAATAATTTATTATTGTCATATTTAACATATCATCCCATAATGTATATTGAAAAAATAAATTATTTATCACATCAATTGAGTTTATATTTAAACAACTTTTTGAATTGTAAATAAGAGGATATTGTGCTTACTCCTTTAATTTATCTGCAGTTGTTTTTAGGCAATCTTGCATTAAAACAATATATATTCTCCACGAAAGTGACATTGTTTTCAGAAAATATTTTGGTGAGTGATATGTTTCAGAACAAAAGGAAATTTGGAGTTCAACAAACACCATAAGTCAATTTGAAAGTGCTTATCCATCATATCCATGATCATAATGTGACTTGAGAAAAGAGGAAAGATGTCATACACAAAAAATAAGTCAATTTGATGAGTATGTAGTGTGTGCGGGTGAACTAATTAATGGAAAATCTTAAAGTAAGACCATTAAAAGGAAGAAAAAAATAAACATTGAAGTTTTGTGGAAGAGCTAGCAAAAAGGAAAATGATGAGCTACAGTTCTATATTCCTCGACCTTTTTTTTCTTCTTCTTGATAGTGCTGCATTATATATGGATCTTGACTTTGTGATCTTGATATCTTTGATAAAATTTGAGTTAATTAACTTTATAGGTAAAGCCTACCTCATGTCAAACCACCGCCTTATATGGTTTGATAACCACCGTACAATATGGTTTGATAGTAGAAGTGCTCATTTAACCAGACAATGTATATGTTTTGATAGTACGTAAAAGTACTCATTTAACCGGACAATGTTCAGGTTCGAGTCCCAAATAAAAAACATACCTCATATCAAGATGATAAGTGTCACACCAAACGGTCAGCCCCCCTTCACTAATATGGAAGGAGACCTATGCTAAGAGGTGATAAACATTAAATATTAATTTGATTATTAATTAGAAAAAAAAAATGTAGTTCAAGAATGTCTAGGATATTGAATATAATTTATTTTTTTAGAATCATAAATACATCATTGTATTTTCTTATAATTAAAAGATGTAAACAGATTTCTGAATTAAAAGTTTAAAAAAGTTAAAAATTAAGAAAGTTAAAAGATCACCATCACACAAACAATCAAAAAGTAATTAAAAATTAATACATATAACATAAATTTCAATTTATTATTCAAGAACGACATACAATGATACAAATTTGGAACAATTTAGCTCTTGCAATTTTGTTGCCGGTAATTCTAATTAACATTCAGCTAACGTAGTAGAGTGGATCGGGCAGCTTGAACGTCCGGTTACCGGTGTTGGTTCCAAGGATATCGCTCCATTGATCACCAATGTTTCCGATGATCCGGTATCCATTTTTCTCAAAAAATTTTCTTTCGTTTGATTTGTATGCAACTGCTGGTTTTCCTGTATAAGATGGACCCCTGCAGCCAAAAGATTCATTATGAGAAGACCAAGATCAAAAATTAAATAAACAATTCCAACAATTCATCAAATAAATTGATTAAGTCGTAAATTTTCTAAATTACAAGAACACGTCCAAATCGAACCAATTGAATTTGGGATCTCAACTAACTAGAAGTCTGGTTAATTACCATCAGGCTATATCAGTGACCACAATTGATTGATTTATTTAGAACCGATAGATTTAAAGGAATCGATCGGATCAATTGATATGTCAAGATTTAAGACATGTATGGATGCTTACTTGAGAATAAGCTTCTCCCAAGTGTGGAATCCAACTTTCTTTAAATTAGTTGCTGTGACACTTCTCTGGGATTCTGTTCTTCCAGTCAAGAAGACAATCTTAATTCCAAGAGACAACACTTTTTGATACAGCTTAAGAGTCTCTGGTAATGCCAGTCCTTTTCCTTCCATCACCCATTCATTGAATGTTGTCGCATTGTATGGTTCTGTCCTGAAAATTTCAGTAACATATAAATATAAAAAAATAATACATGATCAAGATTTCTTCATTTTTTTTTTTTTCTCTAATACATGATCAAGCAATCATCATAATATTTTTAGTAGAAAACCCTATATAAAGGTAATTAATTAATGATACGACTTGAGATTTGTATTTAAATATAAAGACAGAATAGCTTCAAGCATTTTGACTTGAAAACCAACAGTTTGTCAACAATTCATATCCATAGACTGAAATGCCTATATAAATAGAAAGCATCTTTTTCATATCACTTTTTTTTTTTCAAAAAAAATCCATGTATATCCATCCAATATAATTATTTTATGTATACATAATACATAAATAACATGATTCTACTAGATATTATAGATACATTTAATATACCAAAGACTTTAATAAATATTTTTTAAACATTACTTTGGTTGATATTAATTAAACTCTATAAAATAATCAAATATATTTCATCAACATACGTGTTTTGATAGTTTCACAATGATTTTTGTTTCACAATGATTTGTTAAATGTACTTAAACTCGTTTATAATTAAAATATACAAAACCAATAAATAAATAAATTAAACATTGCTTAGTTTGTGATTTTAAGAAATAATACAAAAATCATTGCTTAATTAGTTTATCAAAAACTTGTAACAATAAACAATTAGTTTAATTGATTAACTATGTGTACGTACCCGAATCCATGCTTAGCAAAATACGGCAAATTGGAGAGGGTGGTTTCATCTATATCAAAAACCCATATCTCCTTGCCGTCGCCTGCCACTTTGAGGCTTTGAGCATAGAGCAAAGCCTCGTTTACGACAGCTTTCGAGTCGTCCCGGTACTGTTTCCCTAGCATGTAATGTCCCACATAGTTTTCACACTGTTGTGGAACTGTTTTCCATCCCACGAGGTTGTGGGTTTCCACGCTTAGCCGCCAGCTCAGACACGACAGCCCTGGAACGTCACGGCCATGGGCGCCTGATTGCGGCCGGAGAAGGTGGATTTGATGGGGGATGTAGAGGTCTGAAGCTTGGGATGTTGCTAGGAATATAATAGAGAGAAAGGAGGAGAGTAATGGGAATACATGTGTTTCCATGTTGTATTGTCTATGGAGAAAATAATATAGAGTTATGTAGTTTGAGTAAATTTGGTTTCTTTATATAGGCTGTGTTTATAATAATGACCATAGTATTTTATCAAATCAATAATAAGTTCGGATGTCTACCCTTTAGTAAACTGATTGGAGCAGTTATTTTTATTTTTATTTTTTACCTGTAGAGTGGTTTCAAATCTCACAATTTATCTCCAATGCTATTATGTATTTGGAGAAAATGAAGTGACACATAGGATAGATATTAAAAAAGTTAGAAAAACTCTCTCCAATGCTATTATTTAAGTTGAATATGGAGATGTTGTGGCCAAAAAAAAGTTAGAGAATATGGAGTTGGGTTTCTAATTGTAGAAACTCTCCTAGAAATGCTAACTAGGATTTCTAACTATTTCCACCAATAAGATTAAAGCTTTCAACTCATTTCACCAATAAGATTAAACCTCATTTAATTGTAAAATAAAAGAGGAGAGAGAGTGTAATAATTGCTTTATTATAATTGGACAAAAAATGGATGCATATTTGACTTTAGATAATTGCATTGGAGATGTGAATATGCTTTTTTTTTTTTTTTCAAAAGTGGGCCCATAATAAATAGAATACTGGTGTGGCACTATTTAGAAACTCAAAATTGCATATTTACATTAGAGATGCTCTTAAATCGTAAAGTGGGGGGAGACTCGTCTCTCAAGTCCCAATAAATCCTGATCCAATCGGTGTCAGATTTAAAAAACAAAACCCTTTTTACTTTTAGGCATTAATTATCAACAAACTTTAAGGGAATAATTAATAAGAAATGAATTTGGTCTACCTTATATTTACCCTATAAAATGAGTTCCAGCTTTGTCTGTCTCTGGAATCTCGAATTTATTCTGGCTATATAGCTATGACATTTTATCTTATCATTTTCTTTGTCTTGAGAATAAATATATATATTGAATATCGAGCCAATAACATATTGAATATATTTGACACTTTGTCGGCAGATGAGTCTTTGCACGTGATTAATTAGATTTGGTGTTATCAATGTCATTTTTCCTTATTATATCTTTATATATGAAAATGTAGAGGCAACTTCCAATCATCATAGTACATTTGGGCATGGAACCTATCAATAAAACCCTAAAAACATAAATTAATTAATTGGCTGGATAACTTTGACATTTGCTCTGTCATTATCTTTGCCTTGACTTGAGAATGAGATCATATTAAACTATTGAGATTTGAGATATATGGACACTTTTGTCGTCAGCTAGCTTATATATCTCCGCGGGGGAATTACAGTTTGGTCCTTATCTTTTAAGGAAACCTCACCTTTTTACCCCACTTAGGTGTATTAGTGTCTTAGATCCTCATCTTTTTGGAAATACATCAAATTGGTCCATTGACCGAAAAATCAACAATCAACGTTAACAGAAATGTTAAAAATACGGTTTTGCCCTTGAAAATTAACTTGAAAAACTAAAATAAAAAAGCATTGATCTCCACCATCCATCCATCTTCAAAGATAGACGGTGGAGATCAAATCAAATTAAAAAATATATATAAAAAAAACTGAAGTCCAAAAAACAAAAAAAGTTGAAAACTAAAAAAAAAAAAATGGTGGGGAGATTGAATCTCCACCAGATCCATGGAAATCTACAAGGCACTCTTCTCTTCCAACAACAACTACCGCCACAACATGAACAACTACAACATCCACACCACCGCATCAACAGCAACACTCTTCTCTTCCACAACTACTTGAAGCTTGATCCCAACGCGCCGCCGAAGTGGGGTCGTGGCAGTCCGCCCAAGCCCAAGGCGCCGGAGCTGGCCGGGGTCGTTGTGGCTCCTCCCAAGCCCCGCGGCCGTCCGTCGAAACTCAGGGACCTGTTCCCGCCACCAGCTCCATCGAAGGAGAAGAGCTCAGGTGGCAGTGGGAGGCCACGAATATGAAGATGGATGTTCTTTGGTTTGAAGATGGCTCAATCTTTGCAACGAATATGAAGCCACGGTCGTGCCATGCGAGGCACCGTTTGCCCTCTCTCCAGACCATTCTCATCAGACGCGTTGGTCCAGCTCAAGCCCGGTGAGATCGGCTTGGTCTTCGGGATTCTCGAAGAACATCTCCTTCAGAGGGTTGTAACTCACCTGCTAGAACTGCTACTCAGCAAGAATCTGGAATATTAGGGAAGTGGAAAATCAATTTTATGTCGACACAAGTGGGGAAATCCTTTGATGGGTTGGACATCCACTGGTGACCCATATGCTAATGTTGGTGGTGCTGGACTTAATTTTGATAGTGAAGCGGCTGCAAAGGAATTTGCTGAAAGACATGGTTGGGAGTATGTGATCAAGAAGCACCACACACCATTACTGAAGGTGAAGTCATATGCAAAAACCTTCCAAGTGGAAGGGTCTTTCCAGTGTCTTGTATGATTGGGATTGAAGTTCTCAATTTGGCTCATAATCAGCTACCAGGGTCTCGTTTTCAAAAAAAAAAAAAAAAAAAAAAAAAAAAAAAGCAATCTGGATCTCTACCACGCTTGGTTTGTTCGTTGGAAAGTTTAATGAATCTGACAGTTGCTTTCAATTTCTTATCTGGGTTTAGCCATGAATGTGTAAAGTTGTTCTTCAGAAATGTTGGGTTTGATTTCTCAGATAATTGCATTCCTGGAAGAACCAAATTGTTCTAGATACGTTGTTCTTCAAAAATGTTGGTTCGATATCGCGAACAGAGGAGGCAGCCTCCCAGGCTCCCACAGTTAATTTATTTTATTTTTTTTTTTAGTTTTTCTTTTTTCGAAAAGAAAAAAAATATATTAGGTAATCACCGACCGTAATTTTATTTTTATTTTAGTTTTCAATTTAAAATTTTTTTTTGATATCTGATCTTCACCTTTAAAAAATATATGTACAAGATATCTGATCTTTACCATTAAAAAAAATATTCTATTTACAAATAAATATTATATATAAAAAAATATATATTTACAAAATTAATATGATATAAAAAAATGTCACATGTCACCAAACATTAAAACATGACTTAAAGTACTGTTTTACCCCTGAACCAGTTAACTTTGACTAACGGTTGACTAACTGAAGGACTAATTTGATGTATTTCCAAAAAGATGAGGACCTTAGACACTAATACACCTAAGTGGGGTAAAAAAGTGAGGTTTCCTTTAAAGATAAGGACCAAACTGTAATTCCCCCTATCTCCGCAGATTAATCTTGCATGCGTTTTGCATTGGTGTATTATATCTATCCATGGTGGGTCTGACGAGATTAAACTAGTATGGTCTGGAATGTAACTCCTTTAAAGAGAGATCACTCCACATTTTATGGATTAATGCGTAAATGTGGACATATATCTATACATACCGGTGTTTGAACATTGTTAATGGAGCTTCAATTTGAATCTCCAACGGTTAGACAACGGACAATTCATTATACTATTTTCTTGTTAGTTTTGAAGATCTGGAGCGCAATTTCCAATTATTTAATTTTAGTATAGATAATAGGACTAATTGCACAAACGTCCCCTGAGTTTAGGCATAATTGCATGTATATGGAATTATTACCCATAATTGTACAAACATCCCCTGTAATTAGTTGACTTCGTTAAATCTAACCATTGACCACAATTTTAATCAAAAATGACTAAAGTGCCCCTAGTTACCTATTTTATTATTAATTATATATATACTTTATTTTTTTTTACAATTTATATATATACTTAAAAATAATAATTATATATAATACTTAATTTATTTATTTAAAAAAATGGATTATAAAAATGTAAAAAATGGATTAAAAAATGAATTATAAAAATAGTTAAATAAATAAATTAAGTATTGTATATAATTATTATTTTAAGTATATATATAAACTGTATATATATAATTAATAATAAAATAGGTAACTAGGGGCACTTTAGTCATTTTTTGGTTAAAATTGTGGACAATGGTTAGATTTAATGAAGTCAACTAATTACAAGGGATATTTGTACAATTATAGGTAAAAATTCCATATATATACAATTATGCTTAAACTTAAGGGACGTTTGTGCAATTAGTCCTAGATAATAATGTTTCGAGATTCCTCTTGAGGACCGTGTGTAGATCTCTAGTATCCCACCTAGTTTTGTCCATTGGCTTGTAAACAAATGACTGATTTGCATTAATAATAGTTTCCTACCTTTGCTCAACATTTGAATTTTGGATTAGATAAATAAAAGAGCAAGCATTATTTCAATCTTTCTATTCTCAGTTCGTTCTGATATAAAATATATTATGACGAAGAATGTGGGTTATAAGATTTACATACTTTGACTCAAAGTGTATGCACTCGTCAAAACTTCTCCATAATCTATACTCCACATTCTTCGTCCTGATATATTTTATATCAGGACGGACGAACTGACAATAGAAAGACTGTATATATATTTTGGTCTTATTATAGACAAACCTTTAAAATGCCACATGTACACATTTAATAAAATAAATAGAAAATAACCTATAAAATAAAACTAAACTATAAGATTAATTGAAGCGATTTTCAACAAAAAAAAGTAACCAAAAATTTAGAAAATTTACAAGTTTAAGTCACTATCAGTTAGGGTAATTAAACAACTTTCAAAAAAACTAAGAACATAGGTAGAGTTTGGAATTACGTCGGAGAATTACAAAAAGTGATTGATAAACTTAATTGTAGTGAGTTTCAACCTAAAATAATGCAAAAACTTCGAAAAGTTATAGGTTTAAGCCATTGTTGGTTCACGCCATTTATTATTGTTTAAGTTCAGTAAAACGAAGAATTTTGAAAGAATAATAATTTAGAGATAGGTAATGGAGTTAGACGATTGATTTTTAAAGGATTTATAAGATTAATTGATGTGAGTGTATTTTTATAAAAGAAAAGTAACCAAAAAATTAGAAAAATTACAAGTTTAAACTACTACCGGTTAGGGCTGTTCAAACAAATTTAGAAAAACTAAGAACATGCATAGAGTTTGGAATGAGGTTCGAGAATTACAAAAAGTGATTGCTAAGCTTATAATTAGATTGAGTTTCAACATAAAATAATCTAAAAACTTATAAAAGTTATAGGTTTACGCGATTGTCGGTTAGTGTCGCATATTGTCAGTTATGATCAGTAAAATTAATTTCGAAATGAATTAAAAAAAAAATTACAAGCTTATGTTAGTGTTGACTAGTGTTGATTAGCATCGGTTAGGGTTAGTCAAACAAATTTCAAAAAGCTAAGAATATACGTAGAGTTTGGAATGTCATTATAGAATTACAAAAAGTGATTGATATGCTTAATTGAAGTGAGTTTCAACCTAAAATAATCCAAAAAATTAGAAAAGTTATAGGTTTGAGCTATTATCGGTTAGCATTGGTTATTGTCGGTTACAATCAATAAAACAAATTTCAAAAGGATAATTAATTTACAGATTGGAAATGAGGTTGAGCGATATGATTACTATAAAGGATTTATAAGAATAATTGTAGTGAGTTTCAACCAAAAAATTAAAAAAAAATTACAAGTTAAGCTAGTGTTGGTTAATATCTGTTAGAGTTAGTTAAATAAATTTTGAAAATCTAAGAACATACATAGAAATGTTATTATTATTTTTTTATTATTAAGATACATATGTATAGAGCTTCTCAAGTGCATACCCACTAACATAAGTGTTAGGTTTTGGCTTGTATTCTCGAATGAACCCAATTGAACCAAACGAAGTTGGAATGGTGTTGTTTGAGGAAGGTTTGAAGACCATGAAGAACTGAAGAAGAGATAATCACTGTGGATAGCGTTGTGAGTTTGACAATGGTTTCAGGTTCATTTCAGAGTTATGGATCGAGGTTTTCTGAGCGATGTAATTTCCAGTGACCTGTAACAATGTAGGATGCAGTTGGCCAGCATATGACCCAAACCTAAGTCAATCATAAATATGTGTGGAATGGGAAATCTTCAGCGAAAAAGGAAAGTGTTCTTTTGAGAAGTTCTTGTGCTTGAAAGGAAAGGAATACTCTTTACAAGAAAACTTGTCATAAAAAGAAATAGTATTTATGTGAAACAAGTAATTCTTGTACGTTTAGGAATGTAATTTCCTTTTATCTTAAACTCCCTATAACTAGTATAAATAGAACCTTGTAATATGTTATTTGTGTGGAGCAAAAAGAACAACATGTAATATCAGAGAGTGGGTGAGATCCGTGGGAGACCTAAAGGAATATCCGGGGAATATCAGTGGATCAAGTTAGAGATCCGTGGGGTAATATTTAGGGGAGACCTAGGGGATATTGTTGGGGGGGGGGGGGGGGGGGGGGGGGGGGGGGTGGTTGTGTGTTGGTTTTGGTGAGGATCTTGTCATTGTTGTGACCTTGGGGACTTAGTGAGGCTCTATGGTTTGGGGTTGAGGTGTGAGAGAGAATCCTGAAGTATATGGTTGTAAGAGCATCTTCAAGGGGGCTCCCTAAACCCACTCCTTAGCTAAAATAGATAGTGTTGATAGTTTTAGAGCACTCCAAGGGGCTCTCTAAATGACTACCTATTTTAGAGAACCACTAAAAGGCTCTCCAAATGTATGGAGGCATATCAAGCTCCCTATATTCTCTCTCTCTTTTTTTTTTCTTTTTTTTTTTTATAAATATTTTTAAGTTGATTGTTCTCTTTCTTACAATTTAAAACAAAATAAAATTATTTATATTTTAAATTCAAAAATATTAAAATATTAATGACTAGCTATAATGAAGATGATGGTTGGAGTGACCTTATGAAAAGATGCTAGCTAAAATAGCTAAAATTTAGAGAGCATGGTTGGAGATGCTCTAACAATTTATCATATAGTGGAACTTTCTCTCTCGTCTTGACGACCCGTGGTTTTTTTTCCTGATTTAGGGTTTTCCACGTATATCTTGTATTGTGTGATTGTTTATTCTCTCTCATCGTATTTTTCTGCTATAGGCATTAATTGTTATGAGTTATGGGCGAATATTAGGCATGTCGCTTCTGCATTCATCGGTTCAAATCCCCAACATACCCATTGACATAAGGTTATATACAAACCTATTTGTCAGCCTTTGGATCAAAATCGAACTGTGAAGTTTATGAATAGCTACAAACGAAACTGCACACAAAGTGTTTGAGAAAAATCCTCACAGAGAATCTTAAGACCAGCTCATATTTTGGAGTCTGATCAACTACTGAATTTTATTGACAGAATTGAATAATGAACAATACAAGATACATACATATATATAGGCTCTCAAGAGCTTCTAGAAACTTATCCTAACTAACTTTCCAGAGTGAATCATATTGCCAGCTTTGCTCTAGTTATAACTGATTTTGGCGCCAAAATATATTTTGACACCAGAGTTTGTTATGCACACCATTTATGTGAGCAGGTGCAATGTATTTGGACATATTGTTTTGTACGATTGAGATTTCTTTATGATGCCAACTTTTGACTCTGGAAGTAATGCGGAAGTGTGGTTGTGATCTATTGATTAAACCAACTGATGTGCTCTTGAGATACATTGGATCAGTTGACTTTGACTCAGCTTGCTTTGTTTGATCCTCTGTTATTTGTCTTGGCTTTGCACAACTGATAGACTACTTTATAACTGAGGTTAGAAGAGTTATACTCTTCACATTCCCCCTCAAAATGTGCGTAGGATTTTCATGCAAGCACAATTTGCTAAAAGAAGCCCAAACCGAGCAACAGGAAGAGCTTTGGTCAAGATGTCAGCCTTTTGATCTTCGGTTGGGACATACTGAACTGACAATTGACCAGAAGAAATCTTTTCCCTCACAAAGTGCACATCAATCTCAATGTGCTTTGTTCTTGAGTGAAAGACAGGGTTTTGTGCAAGGGAAGCTGCATTAGTATTGTCACACCAGAGCAATGGAACACCCTTGATTGGAAAACTAAGCTCAGCAAATAACGACCTGAGCCATAACACTTCAGATGTAGCTTGAGATAGTGCTCGATACTCGGCCTTAGCATTGGACTTAGCAACTACCTTTTGTTTTCTTGAAAACCAAGTGACCAGATTAGACCCAAGGAAGACACAGCACCCGCTAGTTGATCTTCTATCATCAACACAAGAGGCCCAATCTGCATCAGCATATGCCTCAATGTATAGTTCTTTAATAGGACTGAAATGAAGACCAAGACTGGAGGTGCCTTTAAGATAGCGAAGGACTTTCTTACAGGCTTACCAGTGCTAATAAGTAGGGGCGACAAGAAACTGACTAAGTTTGTTGACAGCAAACGATATGTCAGGTCGAGTGTAGGTGACATATTGAAGTGCTCCGATGGTGCTACGATAGAGAGTGGGATCTGAAAATGGCACACCAAACCTTAGAGATAGCTTCAAACTCTAGCAGAGGGGTGTAGAGCTTGGTTTTGAATTCTGCATTGAAGTCTTAGACAACAAATCATGAATATACTTGGTTTGAGTTAGGTATAGAAGAGTTACGTAAAGCCTTAAACCCAAGAAAATAATTGACTTGTCCCAAGTCTTTTAAGGCAAACCAAGAGTTTAAGGCAAAAATTGTTGAGTTGATGAGAGACTTATTGCTACCAGTAACAAGAATGTCATCAACATATATAAGTAAAAACACTACTCCAGCTGCACATCGCTTTATGAATAATGAAACATCTGATGCAGAAGAGTGAAAACCCCAGTCCATAAGAGCACATTTAAGCTTGTGAAACCAAGCACGTGGGGCTTGCTTTAGTCCATACAAAGCCTTATGCAAACGACACACATAGTGAGACTTGGATGGATCAATGAACCCTGTTGGCTGCTCCATGTAAACCACCTCATTTAAGTCACCATTTAAGAATGCATTGTTTACATCTATTTGTTGAATGGGTCATCAATAGCTGACATCAATAGTGAAAATAACTTGGATAGTTGAAGGCTTGATCACCGGACTAAAGGTGTCCGAAAAATCTATTCCCGGTGTTTGATGAAACCCCTTTGCCACCAAACGCTCCTTGTATTTAAGAACTGAACCATTAGCTTTATATTTCACCCTAAAGACTCATTTATGACCAACAATGTTGATCCCAGCAGTGGGTGGAACAAAAGACCAGGTTCCATTCTTGATTAAGGCTGTATATTCATCTACCATTGCCAACTTCCACTTAGGATCAACAAGAGCTACCTTAACACTAGCTGGTTCAGAGACTAGATTAGAGCAAGGAGCTTGACATAGAGCTAAGTAAACTCTCGGTTTCAGAGATCCGGTCATGGACCTAGTAACTATGGTATGAGTTGAATCTACTGGAGGAACACCTGAAGAATCTTTCTGGAAAAGATCAATCACAATATTTGAAGGCACTGGTTGAGAAGAGGTTGGTTTTGAGACCGTCACTGTCGGCTGTGAAGAAGGCAGTGAGGTTTGAGCATTAGAAAGAGACATAACAGGTCCATGGCTAGAGAATTGTGAATCCACCATAGATGATGATAACAACTCTTTGTAAGGAAAGTCAAATTCGTGAAATAGAACATTTCGTGAGATATAAATCTTCCCAGATGAACTCAAGCATTTGTATCCTTTGTGGAGAGGGCTGTAACCAACAAATACACATTTGGTAGAACGAAAATCAAATTTTTGATTGGAGTAAGGCCTGATATATGGGAAACAAGCACATCCAAAAGTCTTGAAGTAGGAGTAGTTCGGCTGCCGTTTGTACAACTTCTCAAATGGTGATATGTTATTCAAGACTGGAGTGGGCAAATTGTTGATGACCAGCACAGCAGATGCAAAGGCATCAGATTAGAATTCTAGTGGAACCTTGGCATGAGCCAAAAGTGTAAGACCGGTCTCCACAATGTGGCGGTGGTTTACGCTCAGGAATACCATTCTGCTGATGAGTATATGTACAAGAAAACCTATGAGCAATACCAAATTCTTTCAATTTTGAAGAAAACGACTAAAACTCCATCCCCATATCAGACTGGAAGGCTCTAATCTTCCTTTGAAATTGCAATTCAACATATTTCTTGAAGTTGAGAAACATTGAAAGTGCTTCAGATTTTAAGACTATAAGATATAGCCAAGTGAAGCGAGTGTAATTGTCAACGAAAGAGATGTAGTATCGATGCCCAGTAGAGGACACAACCGGAGAAGGGCCCCAAATGTCAGAGTATATTAACTCTAAAGGTGTCCTAGACTGTATGACAATCTCTTAAAAGGCAATTGATGCATTTTATCCAATTTACATGAGTCATACCAATCAAATGAAGCTGCATTATATGATACATTCATCTTACTGAGAATTTGTTTCAACACTTTATCACTAGGATGACCAAGTTTTGAGTGCCACAAAGAGACACTATTTTTACTGCTTACAGTAGCAACTTGATCACTATCTAAAGCAACCATATTTACATAAGAATGAGACTTATTACATGATGAAGAAGACTCAACAGTAATCTTATTGACTGCGCCAAAACCGGTTCTAAATTAACTACACTAAATTACGCTATTCTACTACGGTTATTCTAAAGGGGCGCGTGGGTGGTTCACCCTTCGCAAGTGTATGAGTCGTGTGAGTAGTAAAGGGTAACGAGTAAGGGTGGTCGTTCCCACGAGGAGGAGATTAGCTAAGTGAGTTCTAGGTTATCATTACTTACCAATTTCTAACTTCTAACAAGTTTACTAGTTAATGTTATCTAAATTAATTATATTAAGCTTGCAATTAACTAAGATTAAACTAGATTAAGATGATTAAGCTAGACTAAGATGTTAGGGGATTGATTCATTCAAGTATTAACCATATCATCAACCAATCATTCATTAAACACATTCACAACATTCTAAGGCATGTATTTCATTATCAATAATATTATGCACCAAATCCATCTTCTTACACATAATCTAATATCATAGACAAGTGATCAAGAAAGAATTTTAGGAATAATGATGTAGAGATTTTCTAATTAACCCAATCATGAATTACTTAGAGATATCTCTATGAAATAGTTAGTGAAACATTCATACATATTGTGGGACACTCTATGCATGAAATCAACTACCAAGTGTGTATACATAGATGTACATGCAACATATCATTCACATATCATATCATTAGAGTTCATAATACACACATACAAGCCTTAGAGAGTGAAGTAACACATGGATTGATTAAATCAATAGTATAATTACAAGAATTACATCAATCCCTTAACAAAAGGTTTAGCTACACATAGAAGTATATAAACATGAAAATACAAGAGAAGAGCTAAACAAACCGGTCCGGATTCGTTTCTTGCACAAGAAGACTCCTCCTAGCAATCCAAGCACAATATCCTTCTAGAGCAACTCCAAAGGATCAAGTCTAGGTAACTCAAAGTGGTTTTGGCTACCTAGAAAGTGATGGGAAAATGATAAGAAAACTAAACTAAAGTTGAGAGAGTTATTCTCTCTCTTAATTCTAAACTAAAGTAAGTTAACTAAAAAGTAAAAATGTGTTGTAGTAATTAACTTACTAACTAAGATATATGATAGATATTTTGTCTAAAGTGAGTTATATGGAAAATATCTAATAATATCTAAGGTGGTAAGGTGTTTTGGACAAGCTAAGGTGATTGGAGAGCAAGTGGGACGAGCTACCTTTAAGTGGAGAGGACCCTGCGAGCTTGATCACTCTGGCTCGCGAGTTTGTTCCCGTCGGCGTGAACTCGTGGTGAAACGGAAGGTATCCCGTGAGTTCATACTTTCTGCCTTGCGGGACATGTCTCTCGACATGAACTCGTCGAGATTCCACGGGTTTGGACGTGTTTCTCGCGTGCAAGAAGCCGCTGGAAGAGGTTGAAACTTGAGCTCGGCCATGGAGGTTTGAAGACTTTGGAGGAGTTGGTGGAGAGCAAAGTGACGTGCATGAGAGGTTGGAAATGGTGGGAAACTGACCGGGGACGCTCCGGCCATCGTTCTGGGCAGAGAACGACCGGAAAAACCATCAAAAACAGGCCGTTTGACGTCGGGTTAGAGTCGAGTCTGATACCGGGTCAGCGGGTCATCGGGTCGGGTCAGCGGGTCGTCTGACCCGTCTACATGAAGAAGATGATGACATCATCGTTGACGCGTGCAGAGGCCAAACGACGTCGTTCGTTGCTGACGTGGCACCTTCTGCTATGCTTTGCGCGGTGATTTACAGTATGCACCCATGAACTCTTTGTTAATCACCGAATCTGCAATACTTTCTCAAGAATTGCACTTTGACCCCTGATTCTCCATAATTACAAAATTATCCTCTTTTGTCCTGATTTTGTTACTTTTCTCCAGTTTGGTCTAAAATACCCCTGATGAGCTTAAATATCTGAAAAACACTTATTTACAATATTAAATACCAAAAAGAGCTCGAAAAACGGTTACAAAAGCTAAGTAAGGGAGCGCTAAATGTGAACATTTGGAGCGCGATCACTTATCAACTAGATTTTCCTTATTAAAAACAGACAAAGGTAAATCTGAAACAAAAGCCTTAGCATTTTGCAAAGAATAGCCACCACTCTTTGTATCAGCTTTCAGCTCAAGTTTGTACAAACCATCTTTAAGTATACCTTTGAGCAGAGTTTTCTTGAAAGTCTTGTCCTTGAAAAGACAATAATCACCATGAAATTCAGCCAAAGCATTGCTGTCATGTGTAAACCTAGAAATGCTAAGCAAATTCTTGACTATATGAGGCATATGTAACACATTTCTCAAATGCAAGACTTTAGCAGGCTGTGTATGAGATGTTACTGACATATGACCAATATGTGCAATAGCCAATTGATCTCCACTACCAACAGCAAAATTTTCATTACCAAAATAAGTTGAGTAGGTTGACAGCTTACCGAGATTAGAGGTAACATGACTAGATACACCGCTATCGGCATACCATGACGGATCAATCACAGACTCAGGTGAAGCAATCAGTGTTGATGTCTGGTTGTAGTTGGCCTGAGGGTTGACATTGGACGAGACAAATTGTCCTTGGTTACTAAAATTACAATTTTCCTGTGTGTTGATTCCATGATTATTGTGATGATTGAGTCCAGATGTAGTAGTACTATTTGTGTTTCCTGGTACTGGACCTTGAAAATTCCTATCATATCTGTTGTAGCACCATGAGGCAACATGTCCAACTCTACCACATATCTGACATAATGGCCTGTTATTGCTATTATTCCAGTTGCCTCGGCCACACTGTCCCTAACCACCATCTCTGCCTCTTGAGTTGTTTCCTTCTTTGTTGTTTGATCTTCTTCCACTGCATCCATTGTTGTTGTTAGCTACATAGTTAGCAGTGGGATTGACATCAACACCAGTATTCAAGTGTTCGATTCTTTGCTCATGTAACATGAGTAGATATATGCGTCATGTAAGGAGATCGGATTCTGTTGTGAGGTGATAAGAACCACCACAACATCAAACTCGTGGCCTACACCATTTACAACACTGAGAATCAAATCTCTCTTAGGCACAGTATCACCTGCAGACTTGAGATTATCACCAATATTTTTGACTTTGAGGACGATTCAGCTACAGAACGGGCGCCTTTCTTTATGCTACCAAGTTGTTGCTTTAGTTGCATGATCTTAGCCAAAGATTGCTGAGAGAATTGACGTTCAAGAACTCTCCAAGTTTCAAGAGAAGATGAGCATTCATTTACCTAACCTATTAAGCTCTCACTTACAGTTGATAGAAGCCAGCTCAAGAGAAATTGATCTAGCCTCCTCCATGTTAAGAACTCGGTGCTGATGACCAGATCTTTCTCATTGTCGCCAAACTCATACTTGTTTGGACAGAGACAATTTCCATTGATGAAATCTTCAAGCTCCAAGGTGCGAATTGCAGGTAGAACCAGCGCTTTCCAGTAGACATAATTGTCTCTGTTAAGCTTAATAGGAAGGTTATAGTTGAGTGATTTAGCAATCACAGGTGATTCGATTGTTGGCAGTAATGATGAAGATCAATCTTGACTTGCAGACGACGACGATCGATCTTGACTTGAGGATTTTGACGAAGGAGTTACAGATGATTGTTCCATGATCAATCTATTAAGAGCAAGAAGGCTTTGATACCATGTGAAGTTTATGAATAGTTACAAACGAAACTGCACACAAAGTGTTTGAAAAAAATCCTCACAGAGAATCTTAAGACCAGCTCATATTTTGGAGTCTGATCAACTACTGAATTTTATTTATAGAATTGAATAATGAACAATACAAGATACATACATATATATAGGCTCTCAAGAGCTTCTAGAAACTTATCCTAACTAACTTTCCAGAGTGAATCATATTGCCAGCTCTGCTCCAGTCATAACTGATTTTGGCGCCAAAATATATTGACACCAGTGTTTGTTATGCACACCATTTATGTGAGCAGGTGCAATGTATCTGGACATTTTGTTTTGTACAGTTGAGATTTCTTTATGATGCCAACTTTTGACTTTGGAAGTAATGCGGAAGTGTGGTTGTGATCTATTGATTAAACCAACTGATGTGCTCTTGAGATACATTGGATCAACTAACTTTGACTTAGCTTGCTTTGTTTGATCCTCTATTATTTGTCTTGGCTTTGCACAGCTAATAGGCTGCTTTATAACTGAGGCTAGAAGAGTTATACTCTTCACACGAAGGGATGTTATGTAAGTAGTGAGTCAGGATAGAGAACACATAACATTTCTTGGATTTTGATCCAAATGCCGACAAATAGGTTTGTATATAACCTTATATTATGGGGTATGCATCTGAGAAGTTGTGTACATATGTATGTATTATAAATGATAATAATAATAAACAAGGGATGATGTCAAACTATAAAATTTGATAGATGTTGAGCACCTTTTGAATTATCATGGTGAAAATGATACAATGATGAAATTACCTTTTGATTAGGAGATTATTTAAGAGGTAAAGAAAACGTCTATCGATTTCAGATGACAGTTGTGTTTTATCAATGGTTTCTCCAGAAGAGGTCTTCCAAGCAATAGTAACCTTAAATAACTAATTGCTACAAATTGAAATAAAAATATATATGTATATATATATATCTAATGTGGTGTATACATTGCAAAAAAATTAAGGATGATGTTGAGTTCGGTTTAAGTATAAAGAAAAGGCAAACGACTTTATATGTAATATTTTTTTAGATTAATTGAAATGAGTAAAGATAAGTTGTAAGTAAAAAGTTCATTAATATATATTATGAATTTTTATGTGCTATTTCTTTATGTAATTAACCAATTATTAAATTATATATTCATTGGGCCCTAAAGGATTTTTTAATTATTATCTTATGCATTTATCGAAGTTATTATTTTAGTACATTGGCCCCGAGTTGAGACTGGAAGATTTTATTATATAAGCGATGTTATTAATTTATTGAACATTCATTTATCGAGATTTTACTGTATAAGATTAATTGATGTGAGTTTCAACAAAAAAAAAATACCAAAAAGTAGAAAATTACAAGTTTAAGCTAGTGTCGGTTAAGCGTTTATTAGGGTCAGTCAAACAATTTTGAAAAACTAAAAACTCACGTTGAATTTGTAATGGCTTTGGAGAATTACTAAAAGTCATTGATATGATTAATAGCATATTGAGTTTCCACCTCAAATAAACCAAAAACTTAATAAAATTATAAGTTTGAGCTATTGTAGCATTGTTTAGTGTTGGTTAGCGTCATTTATTGTTGATTAGAGTCAATAAAATGAACTTAAAAGGGATAATTAACTTAGAGATAGGAAATAGAATTGGAAAACCGATTTCACGTTTTTATAAACCAAAAAACGTGAATTTTATTGAAAATAATTTCTTCATTATTTTCTTTCTATTTTCCACGAAAACCTAAAACAATTGATCAACCAACACAAAACCCATGATATATTAAGTGTTCGAAAATAAATGAACCGAAAATGGAAGAGATTTACAAACCTTCAACACTTGTGGGTGAGGAAATTCAAGATATTGTCTCCAAGAACACCCTTTAATTTTTAATTTTTATTTTTAAATCCTTTAATTTTCCTTTTGCTCTCAATTGTTCATAAATATTGACTCTTGAAGTGGTAGGCATTTGGCCCTTGTTTTTCAATAGAACCAATTTCAAGATAACAATAGGTTATTTGTATTGTATGCGGTACAGAATATACAAACCCAATGCAAAATCAAAATATACGAAAACGAAAGAACAATAAAAAGATGAGATTTTACGTAATTCAGCGTAAGCCTATATCGAAGAAGTATGCCAACACTCAATTATCATTATCAAATTGGTGTTTACAATGACGTGAAGCAAAAAACCTCTCTAATTCGGCTCAGCTATGTATTTTTCTTTCTTCTGTTCTAAAACTCTAGAATTACAAAAGTATAATAATACAACTCTGAGGATAAAGCTTTCACTCCTTGCTTCTAAAAAAATTGACTCCTAAATAAAACAGGAAACCGCTTTTAAATAAAACAAGATACAGTAGAACCTCTGTAAATTAATCTCTTATAAATTGATATCCTCTCTAAATTAATAAAATATCTTGGTCCCGACTCGGGCCAATGTAAAAAATTAATAAACCCCTCTATCGTAATAATTAATAATTTATTTTTGAAACCCAATGTAAAATTTCGGTCATGACTGTCGCATAAATTAATAATTCCATAAAAGTATAACATATATTACATAATAATCAAAAACTAGAAAAGTACTTCAGGATGCTAGTTTGCACAAGACCACCATGTTTGATATTTTGACTTCATCCTTCATCTTTTGAATTATTCTCTTGTTATAGCAAAGAAGATAGAAAAGAGAGAATTTTTAGGAGCTGTTAGGAATAGAATTTTTAGGTATATCTTGAGATCTCTCTTATGATATGCAACCAAAGAATAAGCCTCACTATTTATAGAGTGAGTATGCTTAGTCTCTAAGTAATCACATTCCCAAAGTGAATTGGAAATTTTCTTAATAAATCTTTCCTAAACAAGGAATCCTGCAAAAAAAAAAAAAAAACCTGGAGAAGAAAACTGACTAAACAAGGGATCCCGAAAAAGAACCTTCCCTAAACAAGGAAAACGACTTCCACACATTTTTTAAGACAAAATAACACTTTATGATGTAAAACTCTTCAAATTAATAACCCCTCTAAATTAATACTCAAGGGTAGGTCCAAAGAATATTAATTTAAAGGGGTTCTACTGTACTAAAATTTTGCCCCCTACTCCATTGGGAGCTCGACCTCCGATATATGTGTCAACCTAATTTAATACGTTCATAACCAAACGATATTTATATAGGAACAGCTTTTGTTTGGCACAGCGGGATACGTAAGATGCCATATGATTCACGAAACTCACTTAAACTTTATAAACTATGTAGGCAGTATTATCTATATACTGCTATAGAAAACTCAAGTTCGAATTGGAATCATACAGGTACCAAATGTTTCTAATTTAATCATGAAATCCACATTGAAGAAATATGTTGTTTTCCCGAAACCACAAGTTTGGCATTGAAAATAAAAGTGAATTCTTTAAGTTCTAAGCGGATAATACACTACAGTAGTTTTTAGGCAATCTCGCATTACGTATAATATGCACGAAAGTGACATCGTTTTCAGCAAATATTAATTTAAACAATCTGCAACCCATAATATGAGTTATATATTTTAGAAAAAAAAAAAAAAGGAAAGACAAAGTTCCAAGTATTTCCAATATATTTTAGAGTTAATTAACAGACACCATATATTACAGCCTGATTGATCACCTATGACAAAGTTCCAAGTAATCCTAAAAGTCTATTAAGGTTTTTTTTTTTTCTTTTTTTTTTTAAATTTATTATTATTATTATTACAAGATGTGGCATGGATACAATCATGGGCGAAATCAGAAAAAAAAAAAAAAAAAAATTGTGTGGACCGTGAATAATTTCATATAGATGAAAAATTATATTATATAATAATAAAAAATCATTTTGACGGTGAATATACACGGTAAGAGAGAATTTTCATTAATTAAATTAAAAAGTACATCTAGTGAGAGGACATAAATAACATAATGAGCCTTAACCTCAACTAAATATTCTAACAAAAAAAAAAAAAAAACACAAGGAAATATGCATACAATGAAAATAATACAATAAGATATATCCTACTTAAATTTTGGCATATATAGTAAATCAAATTCAATACTTTGAATCTTTGATAAAGTTCATTTTTTTGAAAATAAAAAATAAAAAAAATCACCAACCCAGTTTTGTCATCAAGACCAGTAATGAAAAAATATCGAAATTAATTTTGTTTTTAAAAAAAGTATATCGGATAAATATATATACACACACGGTGACCAAACAAGAGATCATGTAAATTGTAATTTATTAGTTTAATACAAATATATAAACTACAACAGTAAAACAAATATGAAAAATTAAAAAAATTTTAAATAAGAATAAAAAAAATAATGTAAACATGAAGAGATCAACAAATATGAAATAACTAAATGAGGAGATGTGGTACAGCTACAACATGTAAATCAAAGAGCATCTGCATTCATCCAAATCAATCATATTAATATATTAACAAAAACTGGGTTGTTAAATGAATCACCAAAAATCAAACTTATCATCACAAATCTACAATTAATTTTACAGCATAAACTTAAAAATAAAAACAAAACAAAACAAAACTTACGGTTCTCCTACTGACGTCTGTATGCCTCTATAGATCCAAAAGCTATGAAAACTTAAAAAAATTTAAATTATTGGATACTTGAGATTAATTTATATGGTAAATCTACTGCTTTTGGTTAGTTGTTAAAGGGTTAAAATTTTCCAATTTGATTTTTGAGTTGGTAAATGGTTAAAATTTCTCAATTTGATATTTCACTTGGTTAAGGAAATATAATGGGGTTGAATGGGTTTGATGCATAGTTTTTAATTTATTGGACTATTATTAAGATAAAGAAAAATACATTATTAAGTCAGAATCGGAATTGGATTGAGGTGTACTTAGAACTAAATGATATGTACTTAGAACTATTGAAACAACTTTAAAAAAAACTTGCAAAAAGCAAGGGTGGGCTGGCCCATATCTGCCTCTGGATACAATGAGTCAATTTACATGCAGAAAAAAAGCACTTCCAATTTATTTATTTATTTTTTTTTTTAAGTATTACATAAATTCAGGGTTTTTTTTGGGAGGGGGATGACTTGAACCCATAATCCTGAGAAAAAAAAAAAAAACACTTCCGTTGAAGTGCTCATTTATAATCATTATAATGTGACTTGAGATAAAGAGAAAAATATGTCATACCACAAGAAATAAGTCAATTGATAATGTTACTTAAAAATAAAAAAAAAAAAAAAAAAGTCAATTGATAAAGAAGTATAGGTGAACAAAATAATGAGTAATCTTAAAGTAAGACCATGAAAAGAAAATAAAATGAAGATTTGTGGATGAGCAACAGTGGTAAACATTGATCTTTAAAGATCAACTAGAGATGCTCAGTACTAATCATCTTATCGCCTTATGGATTTTGGCTTAGTTCATGATCATATTTGATTAGAAGGATTAACGTTTATTATTAATTAAGAGTTGTTTTGTTAGTTAAATTCAAAGAGTTACGGCTTTAGAAATTTAGCATAACTTAACATTTAATGAGTGGGTGTGATAAATAGTTGTAAGAGAATTATATCTCTTGTAATTTTTTTTCTTCCAAGTATTACATTATAAATTCGTGTTTTGTTAGGGGGACGAATGACTCGTTTATATAGGAGAGTAGGGGTGCTTTTGGTATCCATTTAATTTGTCTTGTCTATTGAAATTGCGCCTATTAGCAAAAATGACAGATGAGTTGGTAAATACTCCAATAATCTCACCTCTCAAAATAGTCATTTCCCATATATATATATATATAAATAAGATATATTTGTGTCAATTCAATAGTCAGAAAACTCTTTGAATTTTGGTGGTATGCTTTTGTTGTTGCTTCATTTTGTCCTGCATGCTCTGTTTTCGTTTGTGTTAACAGGGCCTTGTGTTGTTGTTTGTTTTGTTTGCTTCTGGTGGGTTTGCCCAGTTGTGTTTCCTAGTTGTGGGGCGTGTTGGTTGGCCGGTTTTGGCCGCAGCTGGGGCTTCGTAGCTGGTCGTTGTTTGCTCTGTTTTATCGCTAGCTCTGTTTTGTTTTTCGTCTATTGGCTTGTTGTGGCTTGTGGTCGGGTTTGTGTGTTCCTTGTTTGGTCTCTTGATAGCCTTTAATAAAATCTTGCCGTTCAAAAAAAAGAAACAAAGAGTTACATTTGTTGGACAAATTCCAACTATCATCTCTCACATACTTATGATTATTAATCATAAAAAATTTGGTTAAAGAATGTTAATTAGGATTATTAGAGTACTATTGTTGAGTCATTTCCTATCAGCTTAAACTTTTAGGTTTTCTATGGCCTTCGGTTTTTTGATCTGATGGTTACTAACAAGGATACCGTAGAATTTTAATCATACATAAAATATTTTCAATTTATTCAAATTAACATAAGTAAATAGATTTCTAAATAATTAAAAAAAAATGCCATCAAACTTCTGCAAATAATTAAAACTCAAACACATGGATAACATAAACTTTTACTATTGCAGAATGACATACAAATTTGGAACAATTCAGCTCTTGCAATTTAGCTTCCGATTAATTTTAATAATCAACATTCAGCTAATGTAGTACATCGGATCGGGAAGCTTGAATGTCCGGTTACCGGTGTTGGTTCCGAGGAGATCGCTCCATTGATCACCAATGTTTCCGATGATACGGTATCCATTTTCCTCAAGCTTTTTTCTTTCCTTTGATTTGTACACAACTGCTGTACTTCCTGAATAATAAGTTGAATTCCTACAGCCAAAGGATTTTTTTAGATATTAAAGTTACAGCCTGACAAAATAAATAAACAAAGGTAGACCAAATCTATAACATAAATCAATAAATTCATCAACAAAACTGTTGGAGACCTTTAAGATAAATTCTGCCTTATGCTATAGATTCTTCAATAAATCTATAACATAAGGTAGACCGAAGAATAAAGACTGAAACTGAAGAACATGTTTTTCTTTTCATCTTTGAATATAGTGTCAAGTTTCTTTAAGATAAAAATTATTTGAAAATAATTAATTTGATATTTATATCCTGTTTACTATTATTTGTTATGTATTTTCATTTGATTGATTTATATTCTTGGAAATATGTTATCTTTGTAAGATATTCTTGGAAGGAAATATATAAAATGCAATTTAATGATTTGGTATGCAATTCAATATAAGAAAGTCAGAATTTTTTTTCTTTATTTTCAGTTATTTTTGAGGATTTTTAAATTGTTTGATCGTTTAAGAAAAACAACATAATAGGTTCAATTCAGAACCATAAGTCTTAAGTGCAAAAAAAAGGAAAAAAAGAAAAGAAAAAAAGATTTCTAACTTCTAAGAAAACAGCCCAAAGAAATTATACAAATCAGTAGGTTGAACAACCCAAAATATATGAAGAAGGAAAATAAATAAAAATAAATAAATAAACTGAGCAGTAATCCGTCCAAATCAATGAGTCAAAACCATTGAAATCAATACAAAATTTGATTTTTATTTTTATTTTTGACAAAAATTTGATTTTTAATTAGTTGAACTAATTGATCTGATATTTGACTGATAAATCATTACTCATTAGCTAATTAAGACAAGTTTTTAGAATGTATATATATATATATATATATATATATATATATATAAATGCTTACTTGAGGATAAGCTTCTCCCAAGTATGGTATCCAACTTCCTTCAAATTTGCTACAGTGACATTCCTCTGGTCTTCTGGTCTTCCAGTCAAGAAGACAACCTTAATACCAAGAGACAACAAACTTTTGTACAGCTTAAGACTCTCTGGCAATGCTGGTGCTTTTCCTTCCAGAACCCATGCATTGAACGCCGTTGAATTGTATGGGGTCGACCTACAAAAATTTCAGATCATAACAGTTACACATGACCAATATATATATAAATTATCAGGTATGGAATCTGTGATATTACAAAGTGACTTTATATCGTAACTCTAAAATATTGTTACAGAGTCAAATCACACACGTAAAATTAAATTAATCATATAGATATATAGCAGAGAATAACATGCATTGTGGACAAATCGTTAGGGTAAAATAGATCAAAAGAGTTTTTGACATTTACTATATATTGTGAAATTCATCCAAAACCTCTCCACTTATTTTGAATTTTATAGAAGAAAATACTATGTATAGCTAATTAATCAATGACAAATTGAGATTTGTATTAAAATAAACATACAAGATAGCTTCTAGCAAGTTCCATAAGGATTGTGATGTGAAAATATCTTTTTCATGTGATGTGATGACACCATTTAATCCCATTATATATATATATATATATATATATATATATATATAATGAGATTAAATCTCATTTGACTGACAAGTGTATACAGTCAAGTGCGTACAGCCAAGTCAAAGTATTTAAATCCAGTGGCCCACATGCAAGGAACTGGTATAACTTTTATCAGTTCGAACTGATAATAGAATTTATATATATATATATATATATATATATTGCATACAAAACATGATTTTATACAGACACATACATCTGATATACCAAAGACTGTCATAAATATTTTTAAATCACACTTTGATTTCTATTAATTAAAATAATAAAGGATAATTACCAAATAAGCACATAATTTCAATCATAAGTGACTTTTATATAAGTGTTCGAGATGATCACAGTAAATAAATCAATCATTTCTTATTTTGTCAAACACTTGTAACAATGAACATGCTTTTATATAATGAATTTTTATATGAAAATGTACGTACCCAAATCCATTTGAAGCATAGTACGGCAAATTAGATAGTGTAGTTTCATCTACATCAAAAACCCATATATCCTTGCCGTCGCCGGTCAGATTCATGCTCTTAGCATGGTCCAAAGCCGCATCTGTGACGACTTTAGAGTCGTTTCGGTAGTGTTGACCTAGCATATAATGCCCCACGTAGTTTACACACTCTTCTGGGACTATTGTCCATCCTATGATGTTGTTGGTTTCCACGGCCAGCCGCCAGCTCGAGCACGACACGCCCGGAATGTCGTGGCCGTGGGAGCCAGATAGTGGACGGAGAAAGTGGATTTGGTTGTAGATATGGAGGTCCGGGCGGTGAAGGTGGATTTGGTTGGGGATGTGGAGGTCTGGAACTTGGGATGTTGCTAAAAGTGTAGAGATCAAGGAGAAGACTTGGAGTATTTTCATTTTTTTTTTAATTTTCTATGAGAGTTAATAGTTTGGCGATTGATGAATTATTCGGTCTCTTTATATAGGCGTTAACGTCTTTGATTAATGACCATAAAATTATATTAAATTACGAGCATGCATATCATATAAACGTTTCTATCAAAAAAAAAATATATATATATATCATATAAACGTTCATTCAAAAAAATGTGAGCTTAATGTGAGCTTAAAAAAAAAATTATGATTAATGTGGCATATGAGTCAACAATTGTAGCACAAATATAAATTATTAAATAAATGACGAGATAAGGTTGGTCCGGTGATAAAACTCCTCAGATCTGTACCGTGAGGGGTTTTACCCCTCAAACCCATATAAATTACTAATTAAGTCAAAGTAATTAAATCCAACAACTCACATTCAATGCGATCATATAAAATATATAAGTACGCACTGACTTGAATACAACTATATATATATATATATATACACAGTGAGTCTCTCATGAGGGATCCCTTATAATTTCGGAAAATAGGTGAAATATAGGAAAATTCAAGAAAAATAGTTCTAGTACTCGTAAAATTCTCAAAAAAATTTCGTATGTAGATTTCATTGAAATCATCATCCACAAAAAAATTCAGATTAAAATTCATTAAAGTCGATGTGTTTTCATCATGGTCCTTACCAAAATTATAATAAAGGATCCCTCATGAGAGACTCGCTGTGTATATATATAGATAAATTTATATTAAGATTGGCGTTGTGGTGGACTGGTAGTAGATAAAAACTACTGTTCATCTAATTGCCTCTCTCGCAGCAACCCTTCTTTTTTTCCACCCCATGACTGCTACAAGCAATTTCTTGTCTCCTCTTCTCTCTCCTGTCATCGGTTTGTTTCTCTCAATATCCTTTCTTGTGATTGATTTTTTTATGTCTTTCTAGTTTTTATTAACTGGGTCAACCTTGATTTAGTAAATTTATAAGGGCGCGTTTGTTTACGTTTTCAGAAACTGTTTTTTGTTTTCTGAGTCACAAAAACAGGAAAAACCCGTTTGATAGGATGATTTCAAAAAACTGTTTTATAAAACATTGAGAACAGTTTTCAGTTTTAATGAATAAAAAATTGAGAATCCTGAGAACAACAATTTGTTGTTTTCAGTATTCTTGAAAACTTTTTTTTAGCAATAAAATTTACTCAAACCAAATCCATCTTTTGGATCTTCATGGGTCTATATCAAAAAGATGATGATGATTTTGATAGGTTTGATGATGAAAATTAAATTTATTTATTATTTAATTTTAATTTTAATTTTTTTTAGTTTTAATGTTTAATTATTTTAATATCACTTTTTCATTATTTATAATATTAATCTTTTAAAAATGATTTTAAAAATATTATACTAAACACGTTTTTTATGTTTTGATTCTCCGAATATCGTTTTCAACCATTGCTACCAAACGCGTTTTCGAATTCAAAAAATCCAAAAATCAGTTTTTCAAAAACTTCAGATTACAAGAAAACAAAAACTGAAAAACGAAAACATTACCAAACGGCCCCTAAATTACTCGGTTTTTCAAAAAATGTACTCATCATTTCATGACATGACAAATGCATGCTAGCTAATAGAGCAAAGGTACTACTGACATGACAAGTGCATGCTAGCTAATAAAGCAAAGGTACTACTGATTTCTACCCTCTCAATCCAAATCCATATCAAACTTGTACAGTTTTGTTGTAACTATATACTCAATTGGTCTCTGCAAACATGTCCAACCAAACTAGTTACATTCTAACCAGATGTACCTGCTTCCTTTATATGATGTTAAAATAACCAATCTTATAGAAATTAAAACAAATCATGTTAAGTGTTACACAATATAGTATCATTATTAAATTATTAAATTAAAGTGCATGATAGAACATGTGGTTTATTCCACCCAACCTCTCTGTTTTAATAATTTGTTTAGTATATTTATGTTGAGTGGTAAGATTCACTACGTCCTCCTATTTAAATGTATCTTTACTTCTCAACTACTGAAATTTCTTCATAAAAAAATTGTAGTTTTCTTTTAGCCCACCCCAACAAAAAATCTTAGGTACGCCTCTGGAGAGGTCTACCACTGGTTCAACCTCATTTTATGTTGATAAATTCTATTAAATAGTATATCATATTGTTTTAGAAGTTTTGGTATCATAGTAATTTAAATCACATTTAATAAGAAAATATATCTCTTACCTTCCAATTAAATTTGGTAAGCTTATTAGTTTGAAGATGTCATTTTATATTATATAAATTTGGAGGGTTTTTTGGGAAAGAGGTAGGACTCGAACCATGACCACATGGTGTAGGAGTGGGGAGGTTTATCACTGAACCAACCTCATCTCGTCTAATAGACAAACTTTAAAACATATAAATCTGGTAATAAGTTCATTCTTTTATGAGCTAGGAGAATTAGTTTGTTTGGTTAATTTGCTTGGCTACATGCATATTTGTTCCTTAGATAACTTTTTTCTTGTGAAAATAACCTTATCAGCCTTCATTATATTAATTAATGTGGTGTGGTTACTGGGTTTATATGTTTTTTCATTTATTTATTTACTTATGATATGTTCTTTTTTTTTTTTTTTTCTATATATATATTTTTTAATATAATGGAATACCATATATCGAAGAAGAATGTTTTTTTAGGGACTTACCATTAAGCCAATCTCATATTTTAGATAAATAATATGAGACAAAGGTTAAGTATAACCACATTAATAAGTTTATGGATTCAGGTCACGAGCAAAATGGGAGCAGTCTAAACCGTGAAAACAGGGTTGTGGGAGAGCAATACAAGCGTCGTGCTGCTAGGCGATTCGTATCAATCAATCGACTTTGTTGAATAAATAAAATAGTATTTCAAAATCAGAATATTCATCAATTCCAATTTGTTGTAAATAAAAAGTAACAAAAAAAAGTTTTATTTACATTGTAACAGTTAGTAATATTTCATTATTTCTACACCCATTAATTAATGTACCAGTAAATAGATTAGGTTAACTTTTTCTTTAGTGTTCAGTGCCAAGAAAGAAATGATAATTTCGTAGTTATATTTATTTATTTTGTTTATCGTATGTAAAAAAAGAGACAAAAAAGATTTTGTAAGATCTTCGATTCAAACCCATCACCATATCTTATAAGATTTTCGGAAAGATACTTCTTTCGATTTTATTTTATTTTTTTGTTGAAAGGAAAGGACATTCTTATCTTAAAAATCCCAACAAGTTTATGGATCATATGATCTCTGAAGAGATAATTTTTTTTTTTTTTTTTTTTTTTTGAGAAATATAAAAGAGATAATTGGAATTGATGTTTTAACCACCAAATTAGTATATATTTATAATAACACATTTTAAATATTGGGACAGTGACTCATTGATTATTATTTATTGGGTCCAAATAAATTTATTACAAAAGAGTTGAAAACAGCTGTCATATTGTCCGGCAGGGTTTTTATTTTTATTTTTTTGTAAATAATAGTATAGTCAATTGATGTTATACTTGAACATCCTGAAAATCATAAGATTATAGGATAACTGGCGTCAGGGGCGTACCCAGGAACTATTTACCGCCCGGGCTAAATTATATATATATATATATATATATATATATAATATTTTTTTCTCAGTACACACTAATATTATAAAGCCAACTCCTTAACTATCAGTAGTTATTTATCTATTTTTATTTAGTCCATATATTATAATACTTAATTAATGACTCACAAACTCTCTCACATTAAATTTATTAAATTCGTTGTATATTATGGAGAAAACTCTTATGATTTTCTTCCTCAATGTATACGGAATTAATAACATCAGTGCAAGACATGCAAGTCATTCATTAAGAATAAACAAAAATTATACAATTCTTGATAAAAGTATTTGTTTATTTATTTTAATAATAAGATGACACCAATTCAATAATGGACTACTCAATAATATGAAATACATTGTAAAATTTATACATAAACAATTATTTAAACTTGTAGTAAAAAAAAATATTTAAACTTGTAAATGGCTTAATTCTATAATGTTAGAAGCCATAATATTATATGTATTTTTAAAATGAACAATAAAACATTTACATTTCACTAAATTTAGATAAAATATCATAGTTTTGTAATATCATCAAACCTTAGGGGTGTTTATGTAATTAGACCTCAAGATGTATTGAATTTAATTTTCTTTTGGAGGGCTGCCCGGGCAAGCCCTCTCTTATGTCTGCCCATGACTGGCGTGATGTTGACAATTCACATACCACTTCATTTAGGTATGAAATTTAGACAACTCACATACCACCATTTAAGTTGTGACGACTCGAACCTTAGACATTATCAAACATAATGAATATTATTTGTCATCAAACCATCTTAGATGGTGGTTGTCCGTAGTGTTTTTAACTTTTATATTTTTCAAACCAATAATTATGATTAATTTAATTCAAAGTATGATTGATTGGCATGTTTTCATTTTTCACAATTGTTAATGATTTTATATTTTATTAATTATAATAGAGATGTTTTAAATTTTTTTGTTGCTTTAGGTAAGTAATCAATTTTGAAATAATTGATTCAGATAAAATTTTATATTTGGGGGTAAAATCAGATGGTTTAGGGACCATTGCACTAATACCCTGGATTTTAGGTGAAATTTGACCTATATACAAAATATCATTTTATTGCACAAACCTTACTTGGATTTCATCAACCAAAAATTAGAACTAACTGATAACCGGCCTTGACCCCATAAAATGTCTCATTTACCCCTACGTCAACTGAAAATGGCAGATACCCCTACCCCATTCTATAAAAAATAAATGAGTTTTTAAATTAATATATATTTTTTAAATATTAATATAATAAAAGTGTAAAATTAATTATAATATTTTTGTTAAAAAAAAAAATCTACAAAATGATAATGAAAATCATTTTTTAGAAAAATAAAAATGACCTGATTCGAATTGTGCCTAATAAGCATAGCATCAGGGGTGGGTGTGAGTCAGATTGGTTTGGTTTTCATTCGAAACCTTCCATAACTTGGATCTACTTGATTTTATTTTGTTGTGATCAAATTGACATGCAAAAACTGACTCGAACTTTTTTTTTTTTTTTTTTTCCGGTTCAATTAGTTTCGGTTTAATATGGTTTTGAGCATGATGGACCTTTGAGACATAATGAACATTTTACCTACGTTTTTAAGGTATTAGCCTTTTGTACCATAAATCAGTGTCTCTATTGTTAAAATATTCAAATATTATAACTTATTTATATATAATTCAACAACTTTAATTAGTATTAAAAAAATTAACTTAATTATATAAACGGAAGTCCAAATAATCCATAATACAATCCATCATAATTCAAATATAGTCCATAATACACTTAATAATATTAATCATAATCAAATGGTTTATATTTAGTTTTATAATATATATATATATATATATATATATATTAACATTTACTTGGTTTATTTGGTTCGGTTCGGTTTTTAGCAAGACAAAACCATCTATGACTCGTATAAACTCGGTTTTAATTTTTTTTTAATCGAATTGACTCGTCTTAACGGAGTGACTCAACTCAAGTACATATTTTAGGTTTGGTTCGGTTCGGTTTATCTCGAATTGTAAAACCATATCCACCCCTTTAAACCGAGTCATAATAGTTTATCCACCACAAAACAATAATCAATCATCCAATTTTACAAATTATCCACCATTCTTTTCATCTTTAATTTGAAAGCTACTTCAACTAAAATCGTCGTCACTACATGTGGAATACCAATAAAAATTGTGATCCATGCCTAGAGTTTTTTATGTGGTATATATATATAAGGAAAAAAAAAAAAAAAAAAAAAAACTTGTGATCCATGCTTCGGATTTTTAATTTTTTTTTTTAAAGATAATATACTTTTTTTTTTTTATTTTTTTTTTTTATTTTTTTTATTTTTTTTTTTTAATGTATGGACTTGAGAGCATGATTCATGCTTATTATCTTTGGAGTCTTTTTTTTTTTTTTTTTCTTTTTATATTTGGAGACTTGCTAATTTTTTTTATATGTAATTATTTATATTTTAATAATAAAATATATAAATTTTAACTAATTCGACAACTCAAAGTCATGGTATAGACATTTAAAAAAAATGTTATGGAATAAATATTCAAGTATTACCGAAACACTTGTTTGACCAATTTTAAATTGAGTCATAATGATGACTCTATATCAAACACCTCATACATGTTTTTGTAAAATGTGTATGGTGAAACTCGAACCCCCAACTATCGATGTGTAACGGAAGGTGCACTAGCAACGGTACAATTCGAATGAAGCAGCAAAATTGTGGTTCCTATGGTTAATTACTTGATCTTATAAGATAACATGTTTATTATTATTATTATTATTATTATTATTATTTTAGAAAATCATGTTTATTTTAAAACCACAAAAAGAGAATGACACGTTTTCAACGTAGAGATAGTGATCCCATCAATGGGCTCACTGCTGTGTATCAATGGGCCCAAAAATTATGATGCTGAAAATGATTGTGATATTTCTCCACCATGCATTTACGTACACATGGTTGCTGAAAATAATCGCTTATAGTTTACAATAATGCTAGAGAAACCAAAAAACTGATCCAAATTTTGGACCCAAACCTATGTGGCAATATTACACACAACATGGGCCCACATCACTCTTTCCAAAGATCCCATGTGATGTTGCCACATAAGTTTAGATCCAAAATTTGGATCAGTTTTTTAGGTCCTCTAGCATTATTGTATAGTTTAACACCGAAAATAATCTATTTAAAAGAAAGTAGATAGATGTTTGGTAAATTAGTTTTAAAAATATTTAATAAAAAACATAAAGGAAAAGGAAATGTATTTAGTAAACTTTATTGGATCATGTAAAAAAACTAAAATGAATATTATAGGTATATGTAATATACCGTTATTTTTTTATTTTTCAATTTTTTTATAAAAAAAAATTAATTTTCCAGATTTTTTTTAAATTAGTAATTTTACAAAAAAAAAAAAAAAAAAAAAAACAAATAAAGAAAATAACAATTTTTTTTTTTTTTTAAAGAAATAAAATATATAACAGAGGTGAGCTCCTTGCAGCTTCCTTAGCCGTAGCACACTCACCTGAGGGAGCTGGGCCTCCGACGACAACCCTACTGTAGGAGTACACAACATAGCCAAAAGACGCACAACTTTCTCCTGTATCATTTTTAGTTTATGGAATTTTATGGATAATATATTTATTAGTTAATCTAATTTTAAATTTACAAATGTAACAATATTATATTGTTTAATAATTTCTTTTTTTGAAATAGTTTAATGAATTTCTTGTTGGTGTTGTTATGGTTGAAATTTAATTACAGAGTTAGATTATTATTTTTTTAATTATTCTTTGGGCTTCTATATTTGTTAGTAAATAATAATTAAGAGTATAGTTATATTATTATGAGAGGTGATGCTTCATCGTTTTTCTAAAACTAATTTAATAATCAAATAAGGATATTGTTGAAGAAATTTTTAACAAACTTCATGATTTTCTAGAGAGATTGTTGTTGCTATTGATGCAGATTTCATAATTACTAATAATACATATCTTTTCGGGCCGTCAACAATAACGATATTGTTGATGGCCCGAAAAGATATGTATTATGAGTAAGAGTAATGCTATTTTGTCTAAATTTGGTGTCCAAATCTGGTGCCTAAATGATGTGACAACACTCTAATCCATTCATTTAAATCATACAAATCTAATACAATTTAAATAATTGGATTATAATGTTGACACATCATTTGGCTACCAGATTTGGGCAAAATAGCATTATTGTATGAGTAATGCTACTTTACGTAATGTTACTTTACCCAAATTTAGTGTTCAAATAATGTGGCATCTCTAAGATTCAATCATTTCAATCATACAATTATAATTAAAAAAAAAAATCAAGAATACTACATTATTTGACCACCGGATGATAAACTTATATGTCAGACGATAAACTTATTTCTAAACTTCACTTTAGTTAATAACATATACTCGCGATTAGCATATCATATTAGTTTTATGAGGCCAATTGATTAAGCTAAAGGAATGTATCTTGTCAAAAATCAATAAACTTATATGTCTTAATGTCTAATTAAATTCAATCATGCTAATGACTTGATCAACCCTAATAATTGTTAGACATCATCATGTCAATATTCATCAGCTTGGGAACGACAACTCTGCAGAGGAATTAGATGACAACAATCAATTAGATGAAAGCAATCATGTGTTGATTGTCAGTATTATGCGTTTAACTAAGCTGAAAAAGTATTTCTTCGTAAAGATCTTCAATTTAAACCCATCATATCAGATAAGAATTTAAAGATGGTTATAATTTGTAAATATTTTTTTGATTTTTATTTTTGAAAGTAAGGGAAATTTCTTCCTTATCTTTAAAATCCCAAAAGGTTTTATGGTTCATGTGCTATCTGATCAAGAGATAAAATAGATAATTGGAATTGATGTCCTAACCACAAAATTGATGTGCTATTTTAAATATTAGGACAATGACCTATTATGTGATTTTTTATTATTATTATTTTATGGAAAGTATCGTGTGATTGACACGTTTTCATTTTTCACCATTGTTAATGTATCATATAATATTTCAAACAAGAAAAGAAAAATTTGTTGCTTTTGGTAAGTAATCAATTTTGAAATGAGTTGCAATATTTGCGCTCCTAGAAAACTGTATGTACGTTCCTTTTTGTATGGAAACCATTTTAACAAAATTTAAAAGGTTATATCTTGTATGCACATCCCACGCATTACCAATTATATATCCTTTCTTTTAATTTTAGAAAATTATTATAAATAAATAAATTATAAATAAATAAAATAAAAAATATCTATAAATCGGAGGAACCACACGCATATTTGATGGAGGAGGCTACTGTCTCCTCCATCTTTCCCGATCTTAGATAGAGGGGGCAATAACCTCTTTCATCCTTTCAGGTTTTAAAGAAGTCAATAGTCCTTTTCTAACTTTTGGGTGTAGTTTTTATTTTAATCTTTATTAATTTTTGAATTTTAAAAAAAAAAACATAAAATAAAATTTTAATATCTTCTGTTTAAAATATTAATGTAATGTTGAGATTTTGAACATTTATAAATTCAGGGTGTACATAAATTTTTAAAGGGGTACAAATATCTTCACTTTTTTGAAATAATTGATTCCAATAAAATTTTATATTTTCAGCCATTGGGGTAAAATAAGATGGTTTATGGAACATTGCACTAAGAGCATCTCTAACCCAAACACCAAATAGTACACCAAAAACACTAAAAAAGAACATCTTTCTTACACCAATTTTTTTTCATCTCCAATGTATCACACAAAATTTTACACCAAAAAAGAATCTTTTCAAAATATTCTCCCAATACATATTTATACAATATTAATTAATTTTTATTAATTAACTTATACAATAATAATTAATTTTTTTTCTTCATAAATATGTATTCAAAGTGGATATCATTTTAAAGATTTCAACGAGATCTTTTCAACGGTATACTTTTTGAGAATACATATTGTTAAAATTAAGTGTAAAAGGGTTAAATTAATAATTTTTATAAAAAGTAACCGGTGATGTGACACTATATCAAAAAATATATATATATATATATATATATATATATATATGGTGGATGAACAGTGCCCACCAAACCTGATGGGTACTGTTTATCCACCAAATATTATTTGGTGTGGATGGTATATATGTTGGAGATGTTTTTTTTTTATGTATTTGATGTATTTGATGCGAATGGTGTATACGTTGGAGATGCTTTAATACCCTTGACTTTAGGTGAAATTCAACCTATATATAAAAGATCATTTTATTAAACAAACCTTCCTTGGATTTTTTTTAACCAAAGTTAGAACTAAATGATGACCGGCCTCAGCAAATAAGTCTCATTTACCCCTACCTCAATTGAAAATGGCAGATACCCACCCCTACCCAATTCTATAATAGATAAATTGATTGTTTAAATAAATATTTTTATAAAATATTAATAGAATAAAAAAAAGTAAAAACTTAAAATAAATAAAAAATAAAAAACATCGGACTAGAGATTCCTCAACCCCAGTGGAGTAAAATTACTCAAAACAAATTTGTTAAACTTTAAACACCGTGGTTTCTAATTACTCAAAACAAATCTCTTTTTTTTTTTTTTTTTTTTTTAATCGCAATCAATAGTCATTTTGTATTATCACAATAAAGAGAAAAATCCAACCCATAAAAAATAAAATGAAATTATGAACGGATAGATTTGAAAGCAGTTTGTACTAAAAAAACAGCAGTTAAATTAGGACCCGGGAGAGAAGAATTAACTTAGAAAAAGGAAGGGAGGAGGAGCCTACTGTCGAGGAGCGGCACCTTTCCGTCCTACCGTTTTTTTTTTTTTTTTAATTTTAATTTTAATTAATTTATAATATTTCTTTTAATAAAAAAAAAAATTTGGTATTGTGTGGAAAATGTTTATAGGATATAATTTTTTTTTTCTTTAACAAGATATAATTTTTTAAAAAAAAATCTCAATTAGATATAAATACAAAAATGCAAAAAAATAAATTTAATAACAAAAAGAGTTCACCTAAAAATTTTCGGGATGCAAATATCAATAATCTATCTCAAAATCACAAAAAGAGAATGGCACGTTTTCAATGTAGAAATAGTGAATCTTCAGTGGGCTCCAATGGGTCTCTCCGTGTCTTATTGCCGACCAAATTATGAAGAAGGTAACAATGATCGTACATTTTTCTTTGAGTAATAATAGATATTATATCTAAAATCACAACTTTTTCATCGATTACATATGGTCGTTGAGGTATCAATTGGTGAGTTGATATATGGATAAGTGATATAAATCATTATTAATATGTATCAACTCACCGATTGACACATCATCTGCCACATGTGTTATGATGGAAATGTTGTGATTTTAGGTGCGATATCTAAGAGCATCTCCAATGCTATTATGCATTTGGAGAAAATGGAGTGCCACATAGAATAGATATTAAAAATATTAGAAAAACTCTCTTCAATGCTATTATCTAAGTTGAATATGGAGATGATGTGGCCAAAAAAAAGTTAGAGAATATGGAGTTGAGTTTCTAATTCTAGAAACTCTCTTAGAAATGCTGACTTGGATTTCTAACTATTTCCACCAATAAAATTAAAGCTTTCAACTCTTTCCATTCTTTCCACTAATAAGATTAAACCTCATTTAATTGTAAAATAAAAGAGGAGAGAGAGTATAATAATTGTTTTATTATGATTGGATATAAAATGGATGCATATTTAACTTTAGATAATTACATTGGAGATGTGAATATGCATATCTCTAATTTTTTTTCTCAAAAGTGGGCTCATAATAAATAGAAATGCTGATGTGACACTATTTAGAAACTCAAAAATACATATTTGCATCGGAGATGCTCTAACATTTTTCTTTTTCTTTTTCTTTTTCTTTTTATTATATATTATTTTAAGATATGCCGACTTAGACATCAAACTGAATATATAAATATATACACCGATGTCGTGGAAGATATATATATATATATATATTTTTACTGTTTTTGATAAGAAATTGATTGCAAAATAGCCGAATCAGATAAGATTTTTTGATTTAAAAAATATTCATAAATTATATTAATGTAAATTACTATTTTAAATAAATAAATGGACCCAAAAAAGATAAATAATTTTGTCATTACTAGACCCCAATATTTAAAGCATTTTGTTACCTCCAAAGTAAAAGTAACTTTTGTGAAAATAGCAGTTCAAGACTACCCTTAACCTTTATTTCCATTTGAACTATGTTGAGTTGTTTTCCTAAATCAATTGTCGAAAGTACATGTTTTCATGTATAGGAACTATGCCGATATGACAAAATTGTCTTAAAATACATTTCATTTTTGTTGTTGTTGTTGTTGTTGTTGTTGGTGGAAACGACCGAATATAATAGTGATTTGAATGATTCAAAGATAAGATTTTAAAGATAAGATTTTAAGACAATAAAAAATATGTAGCATGTGTTGCGAGAATACATACACTAGTGTCATTGAGACAAAAAAAAATATATCACATAAGTTTTTATTATTTTTTTAATTTTATTTTTTACCTTATTATCTACCTATTTTATGTGATTATAAATTTTCTTAAAATGCATAATAGTATTGGAGATGCTATAATAATAATAATAATAATAATAATAATAATAATAATAATAATGACTTTACCTTAGCACAATGGTAGTGATCGCCTCCCCTTCCAATTTCCAAGTTAGTGGTGGAAAATTGTTGGGTGTGCGACCAAAGTCCTACATTGGTTAGATATGGGGATGATCATGGCTATATAAATATGGACACTAACTCCATTGGTATAAGGTCTTTTGGCTAGAGTTCCAAAAACAAATTCGTGCAGGCTTGGACCCAAAACGGATAATATCATACATTCATACCAATATGGAGAATATGGGTTCCATACTTATAGCATAAAGAAAGCCTTCACTTTAAAGTAGGAAACCATTAATAAGAGGTTTTTAGAAGAGATATATAAAGCTAAATATCATTACAAAATATTCTGTTAATCATCATGTCCAGCTTTGAGAAAATTAATCTCGGTTGAAAATATGCACTAAAGTGACCAATATGAATGTCATAAAACACTAACCCAAGTAGTCTAATAACTAGCTAGACAACATAATCATCCAATTCTTGCAAATGAAACAGCTCGGTGTTGTAATTCAAAAAAAAAATGAGAAGGCTCGGTGTCACAGTTAAATTCATGATACAAAAAACTATATATATTCGGATTTTCCTATGCGAGCGGTACTTGAGCCCAATTCCTACATTATAATAATCTGAACTATAATGCATTATTTTAGTACATTATCAAGTATTTTTCATTTTGGTGGGTATCATATAAATACTTGTAAAATTAAGAATACTCTATACAGTGATCGATATGAATAAATGCTTAAATGCTTAATTTACACCACCAAATTAAAACATGTTCTTAAATGCAAGTATTATAACTGTATATTGTTCATTTGATATATTTTTTTTCTTATATTTATATTAAATTTATATTCTCAGTCAATTTTTTTTTTTTTTTTAATAAAATTAGACTCATCTAAGGTGAAAAAGCATCACAAGCGACCATATACTGAAAAACCCCTAGAATTTTGTAACTTAATATGAGAACTTGAGATTCGGTGGTTTCAACGGTTTTGGTTTGAAATTGAACACAACTCTTATTTGTGCCATCTTTAGGTTTTCATATTCTTATCATATTTCTTTGTTATATTCTTATAATTTTTCATATTCTTTGTTATATTCTTATCGTATTTCAGTAGTTCAGGTGCCAATAACACCACTCTTATTTGTGTCATCTTTAGGTTTTCGTTTATTTGATTTCAAATTGCTATCTAAAAATAAGAAGAGGAAAAAATCTAAATCCTATGATTATTTTGTTTGTCATTTGATTTGTGTTTGGCTTTTAATTGTTTTTGTTTAGGTTCATTGTCTCTCTAATATTTTTATAATCTAATAAACTGAGTATAAATTAAAGAAATAATTATATTTTTGTGATTGAAAATCTAAAACAATTGATTCACCTTTTTTTTCCTTAAGTTTGATCGTTGGAACAAAATTAGGTTTTAACAATCACAAATTTATTGTTGTAGATATTAATTTGATATATTTATAATCGATTTAATTTGCCCTTATTGGTCTTTTTGTTCAAGGATATTTATTTAATAAAAAAAGGGTGTGTAAATCATATTTGTGGGTAGAAATATTGGACCCTAAATATGAACATCACATGATGCTTAAACCCAAGTCATATTCCTCTTACATAATGATAAAAACATTTTATCAATTAAGTTATACATTATAATAATTTGAACTATATTACATTTTAGTACATTATAAAGTACTTTTCATTGTTGTGATATCATAAAAATATTACTTATTATCGTAGAAGTACTTGTAAAATGAAAAATATTTTATATATACAGTGAAATGAATAAAAGCTTTACAAATATTTTGTATACCCTTATACAAGTTTGAGGTGTCAAAAAAAGTATTTAATATGTGTTTGGACTTAAATCAAAACAAACACATAAGTTTTTTTTTTTTTTTTTTTTTCTCTTCTTTTTTGGACAAAAAAAAAAAAATTAATAAAGGAGAAAAATCTTCTCTCAAGAACACCCAATAAACTGGAAGTAGAGGGCATGCAAGCAAAGAAATTGCAATGAACACAAACATAACTACAACTTCAAAAGATGTCATTGACTTTTAGGGTCCACAACACAATTATTGATACCTTATAAAGTCACATACATTTATAAATACATATATCAGTATGTAACTTTATGTTATTCAAAAGAGACTAATTAGTTGAAGTTTCACTTGAGGTAGAACATAGGCATTGGGGCTTTGAAGGTCCTGTTGCCTGGATTTTCACCCAACAAATCACTCCATTGATCACCCATGTTTCCCCAAATTCTGTACCCATCAGCCACAACCAATGCTCTCTTTTTTGATTTGTATTCCACTTTGGTCAAGCTCGCTTCAGTGGAATCCCTGCCACCATATAGATACACATCAATCATCTATCAACATAAATTTAACAATAACAATATTAACTCCTTAATTTAAAACCACTTTGTTATAATCAAGTATATGATTTATATATATATATATATATATATATATATATATATTTATATATCTCGGATGATTTAAGTTTATTTGAACTCATAGATAATTGATGGGTAATTACCTGAGCAAAAGCTTCTCCCAAGTATGAAAACCCACATTCTTAAGATTATATTCAGTGATATTTCTAAGTGTGGTTTCATCTTTTCCTGTAATAAAAACAATCTTGAACTCAAGTTCCAATAATTTGTTGTATAAATCAAGAATTCCTGGCACTGCTGGTGCTTCCCCTTTCAGTTCCCATTCTACAAATTCTGTACTGTTATAATCCTTTGCCCTGCAAATTATATATCAAAATTACTTAAAATTAATCAGTCAAGTGTTGCATTTACACCGCAAGAAATAGTGTCTTTTTCACCAACAACTTCCGACAAAGTGAAATTATGGTCAGTAATGGTTTTTTTTTTTTATTTTTTTTATTTTTATCCGACGAGAATAAAATTGCTTACCGGTATGAATTGTCAACGTAGTAATAAGGAGCATTAGAGAGAGTAGTGTCATCAACATCAAAGATCCAGGCGTCTTTGCCATCCCCTACAAGCTCAACGCCTTTAGCATAGTCATAAGCAAGACCAGCTACATACTTGCAGTCACTGGCGTATTGGTGCCCTAGCATATAATGTCCAACATATACTTGACATTCGTCCGGGATGACTGCCCAGTTGCGGAGGTTGTTTGCTTCCACCGCCAGACGCCAGCTGAGGCAGTCTAAGGTGGCATTGGCAACGTTGTGGTCTTCGGGGCTGGATTCCGACTGGAGAAGGTGAATTGGGTTGGGAAATGATGACCGAGAAGCTGTTGCAGTAATGGTGGCAAGAAGAAAGAACAGTGGAAGGACAAGGAACTTCATTTTTTTGATGTGATTTGTTTTGAATTTTGATGGCTTGTATATACAATGCATATTGGTTACTTAAATAAGTTTTATCTTGTTAAAATAACCCTAAGTTTGCATGTTATTTACTATAGTACCTGTTGTTAGACTTTTTTTTGAAAAGGTTGACATGACTCGAATCATTGATATTTATATGAGGGGTTTACCGGCTTCCAGCTTTAATTATCTTCATAATTACATGTGGCCGGATTCGTATGCTTTTAATTTATTGGAATATATTTTAAAAACCATTTTTTTTAATGTATTTTGTATTTTAAATTGATTAAAGATTTGTATTTGAATAATTATTTTAAAAGAAAACATTTTAGTAAAATGTGATTTTTGAAAAAAATAAATAATTGAATCTCTTATTTTTAAAGAAACCACTCAACCTTTGCCCTCATTTTGCATATAATTAGATAAATATAAATGAGATTATGTGCAATTAATTTTCAATTTATTAGAATTTATAAATATACAAATCCTCTTTAAAGTTTAAAGTATGCAATAACTTTTTCCTTGTTTTAAACACACATAAATAAATTCATATTATCAATAAAATAGACCCTTATATATATATATATATATATATATATATGTATGTATGTATAGTGAGTCTATCATGAGAGAACCTTTATTCTAATTTTGGTAAGGACTATGATGAAAACATATTGACTTTAATGAATTTTAATTTGAACTTTTTTGTGGATGATGATTTCATTGAAATCTATATATGAACAAAATTTGAGAATTTTTTGAGTACTAGAATTATTTATCCAAATTTTGTTAAATATGAAGGCATCGGAAAATAAGCGAAATATAGGAAAATTCAAGAAAAATAGTTCTAGTATTCGAAAAATTCTCAAATTTTGTTCATAAGTAGATTGCAATGAACTCATAATCTAAGAAAAAATTCAGATCAAAATTCATTAAAATCGATGTATTTTCATTAAGGTCCTTACCAAAATTAAAATAAGGGATCCCTCATGAGAGACTCACTATCTCTCTCTCTCTCTCTATCTCTCTCTCTCTCTCTATATATATATATATATATATACAATATCTATTAATTCGGGATCAGGTATTTTTTTTAAAAGCTTTCGCCTTCGTCATTTATAGGATTCGAGCAGCTAATCTGTGAGTTATTTACCTAAGCCGCAAGCTCGTCCATCTACCAGTTGAGCTACGTCTCTGTTGAACCCTTAAATATTTCAAAAGCAAGCAATATTATAATTTAAAAAATCTTAATACTAGATATAGTTCAAAACAAAACAAAAAATATCAATATTAGGTAATTCTTCAAATTAATGTTGATATGGTGGATACATTTATGACAATGGGACATTTAAGAAAAGTTAGAAATATTTTGGCCACATGTCGATGGTTCCAATGCTTTTATTTAACAACAGATTGGGTGACAACTTGATATATATATATATATATATATATATATATATATATATATATATATACGGTCTTTCTATTATCAGTTCCTTATATATGGGTTATTGGATTTAGAAAATGCTTTGACAAGTGTATACAATCAAATCAAAGTATTTAAATCCAATGACCCACATGCAAGGAACTGATATATCTTTTGTCAGTTTGAACTGATAATAGAAAAATTGTATATATATATATATATATTATTTGTCCATATATTCATGATGGTGTACTCGATTTTGAAAATGGCATTTTATTAGGCTGGTCCATCCATATATATTTGTCCATATAAAACTTTTTATTTTTTATTTTTAAAGTATTACAAATTTTAATATGTACGGTCCACTTCCACATTAGTGGTGAAGGGTTCGAGTTTCATAATACACATTTTATAAACACATTCTAATTTAAGAGTTCAAAACATTATTAAAATAACTTAAAAAATAAAAATAAAAAATCACGAATTTTAAATAACTAAGTATTAAAACTATTGGATTGAAATAGAGTTGCAAAATTGTGGTTCTTGTGTTACTTGATCTTTAAAACCACAAAAAGAGCACGTTGAAAACGTAGAGATAGTGATCAATCCTCAATGGGCCATAATGGGCCTCTCTCCCGTGTCTTTTGATAAAGCTGATAATGATTTTTCTTTTTCTTAGATTTTGTTAATGTAGGAAGAAGGTAAAGTGGAAAATGAAGATGTTTCTGTATTTTTATTGTTGTGGATAAGCAATCAACCGTAAAAGAGTAATGTTAGATGTCCCAATTTTTTTTTTTCCTAAATTTTGTCCTAAATAATGTGGCACGTGAAATATCAGCATCTTATAAATCATGAGATTATATGGTGACTGATACGATATTGATACCTCACATGCCACATCATTTATGACAGAATTTGAGAAAAAAATTTGGGACGTCTAGCATTGCTCATTGCAAAATAGATGAATCATATAAGATTTTTAGATTTTGGGATATATTCATAAATTATATTAATGTAAATTACTTTTTTTTTTTTTTAAATGGACCCCAAAAAAGATATATATTGTAATTCTGTCATTATAGCTTTGAGTGGCTTACCCCAATATTTAAGGCATTTTGGTACCTCAAAAGTAAAAGTAGCTTTTTTTTTTTTGAAAGGAAGGGAAATTTCTTCCTTATCTTTAAAATCCCAAAAGGTTTTATGGTTCATGTGCTATCTGATCAAGAGATAAAATAGATAATCGGAATTGATGTTCTAACCACAAAATTGATGTGCTATTTTAAATATTAGGACAATGACCTATTATTTATGGGTCTTGATTTTTTCTTTATTGGGACTTCTGTATTCTAGGGTTTGGCTAAGTTGCTAGTTATTGGATCAATTTTCAGTCTTTAAATTTCAATCCAATCGTATATAAAAATTAAGGATTTTAAAATTTAAAAAAATTAAAACAAAAATAAACCAACTCTCTCATATAAATGTCCAGTAATACTACCGTTAACAATAATTTAGTCAAATTCTTGTATTCTATTGTTTCCTCAACAACTGGTACAAATTTATTAAAAAAAGCTGAAAACAACTGTCATATTGTCCAGCACCTTATTATTATTATATATGAGAATATTAAACTATATTGATCGATCATGATTTATACTTTTCTATTTTTCAAACCAATAATTATGTGATTTATTATTATTATTATTTTATGGAAAGTATCGTGTGATTGACACGTTTTCATTTTTCACCATTGTTAATGTATCATATAATATTTCAAAAAAGAAAAGAAAAATTTGTTGCTTTCGGTAAGTAATCAATTTTGAAATGATCAGTTGTGATATTTGCGCTCCTAGAAAACTGTATGTACGTTCCTTTTTGTATGGAAACCATTTTAACAAAATTTAAAAGGTTATATCTTGTAAGCACATCCCACGCATTACCAATTATATATCCTTTCTTTTAATTTTAGAAAATTATTATAAGTAAATAAATTATAAATAAATAAAATAAAAAATATCTATAAATTGGAGGAACTACACGCATATTTGATGGAGGAGGCTACTGTCTCCTCCATCTTTCCCGATCTTAGATAGAGGGGGCAATAACCTCTTTCATCCTTTCAGGTTTGAAAGAAGTCAATAGTCCTTTTCTAACTCTTGGGTGTAGTTTTTATTTTAATCTTTATTAATTTTTGAATTTAGTATAGTTCGTAATTCTTTAAAAAAAAAAACATAAAATAAGATTTTAATATCTTCTATTTAAAATATTAATGTAATTTTGAGATTTTGAACATTTATAAATTTGGGGTGTGCATATACAGTTTTAGATGGACACAAATATCGTCACTCTTTTTTTTTTTTTTTTAGTAGAAAGGGGGGCTAAACAGCCCGAACAAAGCAAGGGAAACTAGAGACTGGGAATCCTCCTAGCAAAAGCAGAGTCCTTGTAATCATCTTCCAGGATAGAACAAATTGAAATAATTGATACCGATAAAATTTTATATCGTCACTCTTTTGAAATAATTGATTCCGATAAAATTTTATATTTTCGGCCATTGGGGGTATAATAAGATGGTTTGGGGAACATTGCACTAAAACCCTTGACTTTAAGTGAAATTCGACCTATATACAAAAGATCATTTTATTAAACAAACCTTCATTGGATTTTGTTAACCAAAGTTTGAACTAAATGATGACCGGCCATGACAGCAAATAAGTTTCATTTACCCCTACCTCAATGTCTCAATTGAAAATGCAGATGCCCCTACCCCATTCTATAATCAATAATGCTAAACATCCCACCTAAAATCTCACATTTTTCATCCTACTACATATGGCATGTGAGGTGTCAAATTGTGAGTGAATACACATTAGTTACACCTACCCCATGTATCCACTCACAATTTGACACCTCACATGCCACATGTAGTGGGATGAAAAAGGTGGGATTTTAGGTGGGATGTGTAGCATTACTGTTCTATAATAGATAATTCGATTGTTTAAATAAATATTTTTTTTAAATATTAATAGAATAAAAAAGTTCAAAACTTAAATTAAAAAATCACCGGAATAGAGATTCCTCGACCCCAGTGAAGTAAAATTACTCAAAAAAAATTTGTTAAACTTTAAACACCGTGGTTTATTTTTATAAACTTTTCAACACCGTGGTTTCTAATTACTCAAAACAAATCTTCTTTTTTTTTTTTTTTTTAAATTTTTTTTAATTTTTTTTTAAAATTTATTTATTTAAATCGCAATCAATGGTCATTTTGTATTATCACAATAAAGAAAAAAATCCTACCCATAAAAAATAAAACGTAATTATGAACGGATAGAGTTGAGAGCAGTTTGTACTAAAAAAAAAACAGCAGTTAAATCAGGACCTGAGAGAGAAGAATTGACTTAGAAAAAGGAAGGGAGGAGGAGCGACTCCTTTGCACTAAAGTGACCAATATGAACGTCATAAAACACTAACCCAAGTAGTCTAATCACTAGCTATACAACATAATCAGCCAATTCTTACAATCTAATTTTATAATAAGGTTTTTTTTTTTTTTTTTTTTTTTTTTTTTTTTTTTTTTGCATTTATAATGAATTCAATTTAAATTTATACAAAAATATTTATTAATAAATATTACTAGATATGTTTTCAAATTTTTTGTTCTTCAAATTATATATTGGTAAATTATTGATTCTAAATAAATTAAAACTATAAAATAAAGAAAACACTAAGGAAAAAAGAAGATGAATCATAATAGAGTAATTGGCACAAATCCCCCATAGACTATACCAGCTTTTGCATGTTGCCCCCTAAACTATTTTATTAGGCACTAAACCCCCTGAACTATCACTTATTGGCAATCCTTTGGGTTTTTTCCCCCATGATGGGGCATCTTTAGTCTTGGTTTGCCAATAAGTGATAGTTCAGGGGGTTTAGTGCCTAATAAAATAGTTTAGGGGGCAACATGCAAAAGCTGGTATAGTCTAGGAGGGATTTGTGCCAATTACTCATCATAATAATAGATTGACTATTTTAATCAAATAAAGTAGAATTTGAGTTTTTATAATTTATTGATTAGACGTGTTAGGTATGTTAAACTAAAACTATTAAAAAAAATAAAAATTCAAAATAATAATACATAATTTAATATAAAATAAGGAAATGAATTGTTTTGTTTTAGAAGAAATGAAAACTTGAGAAAATAATTGGAATGAATTGTTTTGTTTTAGAAGAAATGAAAACTTGAGAAAGATAGTAAAATAAATAAGAAGTAAAAAATTATAAGATAAAATTGAATTAAAAAAAAAGCATTTGCTAGAGATGGGACTTGAACCAAGAACTTTAAGGGGTAAAAACAAGAACCAATACCAGCTGCGCCGAGGGAAACATGATGTAACTGCTATTAATGGATATTTATATATAACGTATATACAAAGTCAATTTTTTTTTAAAAAAATTGAGGTAGGGCACGGGCCCCACCTGGTCTCCACGTGGGTCTGCCCTTGCTTAGTCCAATTTATATTCCTTTTTTTTTTTTTTTTGTAACTTAATATATATTTTTAATAAAATTGGACTCATCTAAGGGGAAAATATATTATAAGCGACCATACGTTAAAAAAACCCTAAAATTTTGTAACTTAATATGAGAACTTGAGATTCGGTGGTTTCAACGGTTTTGGTTTGAAACTGAACACCACTCTTATTTGTGCCATCTTTAGGTTTTCATATTCTTATCATATTTCTTTATTATATTCTTATCATATTTCCCCCCTGTAGTTTACCATATTCATAAAGTTACCCCCCCTAGTTTCAGAAATGGTTGGTCTTCCCCCTCTAGTTTGCCATATTTGAATATTTACCCCCTACCGTTAGGATTTCTGTTAAATAAGGGTTTGACCGTTAAATACAAAGGAGAAAATACATTTTCCCCCCTGTAGTTTGCCATATTCATAAAGTTGCCCCCTAGTTTCAGAATGGTTGGTCTTCCCCCTCTAGTTTGCCATATTCAAATATTTACCCCCTACCCTTAGGATTTCCGTTAAATAATGGTTTGACCGTTAAATACAAAGGAGAAAGTACGTTTTTACCCCTAATAATAACGTTGATTTAAAAAAAAAAAAAAGAACAGAATTAGCTTAACAAGGTATATTTAATAATTATTAAAAGATATTAAAAATAATATTAAAAAATTAAAAACATCAATTTCAACTTTCAAGCCTTAATTATCTCTCTCTCCCTCGAAATTAAAAAACAATTATTAATTATCTCCTGATTCAATCTCCACCATCCATCTCAAACATGGACGGTGGAGATAATTATATAAAAAAAAATATTAATATCAAAAATAATAAAATAATATAATTGTAAAAAAAAAAAAACTAATCAAATTATATAATAATAATAATAATAATATAATTGTAAAAATAAACAAAAACGATATTAAAAAAATCTCACTTTCTCTCTCTCAACATTATCTGTGATAATTAATCTCTCTCTTTTCTTCATCCTATCGCCAGCGAGAATAAAACAAAATAAAAAGTTAGGTGGTGTTTGCTAATGAATCTAATAATAATAGGGAAAGTATCACAGATAATGTTGAGAGAGAGAAAGTGAGATTTTTTTTAATATCGTTTTTGTTTATTTTTACAATTATATTATTATTATTATTATTATTATATAATTTGATTAGTTTTTATTTTATTTTACAATTATATTATTTTATAATTTTTTATATTAATATTTTTTTATATAATTATCTCCACCGTCCATGTTTGAGATGGATGGTAGAGATTGAATCTGGAGATAATTAATAATTGTTTTTTAATTTCAAGGGAGAGAGAGATAATTAAGGCTTGAAAGTTGAAATTGATGTTTTTAATTTTTTAATATTATTTTTAATATCTTTTAATAATTATTAAATATACCTTGTTAAGCTAATTCTGTTTTTTTTTTTTTTTTTTAAAAAATCAACGTTATTATTAGGGGTAAAAACGTACTTTCTCATTTGCATTTAACGATCAAACCATTATTTAACGGAAATCCTAAGGGTAGGGGGTAAATATTCAAATATGGCAAACTAGAGGGGGAAAACCAACAATTCTGAAACTAGGGGGGCAACTTTATGAATATGGCAAACTACAGGGGGGAAAATGTATTTTCTCCTTTGTATTTAACGGTCAAACCCTTATTTAACAGAAATCCTAACGGTAGGGGGTAAATATTCGAATATGGCAAACTAGAGGGGGAAGACCAACCATTTCTGAAACTAGGGGGGGCAACTTTATGAATATGGTAAACTACAAGGGGGAAAATGATACTTTCCCATATTTTTAATAAAATTGGACTCATCTAAGGGGAAAAAACATCATAAGCTACCATATGTTAAAAAAACCCTAAAATTTTGTAACTTAATATGAGAACTTGAGATTTGGTGGTTTCAACGGTTTTGGTTTGAAACTGAACACCACTCTTATTTGTGCCATCTTTAGGTTTTCATATTCTTA